>CM029607.1:7754579-8354579 GCA_017311375.1 Mytilus coruscus | reverse complement strand
ATGTTTTGACATGCACCGGAAACTGGAGTTGCAATACAAGACTGGTACCTTAACCAAATTAAAACTCATGAGAATCAAAATTCCATTGTTTGTAGTTTATAAAGAATTTCTTAAAATATACATTGTACTAGTAAAATAAAGGACATAGACATTTTACCTAGGAATAGTGATGTCAACTAGGAAAATTAGTCTGGGGACATAAATTACTGACTTGGACTAAATATACTAGTAAATTCTGTATCCATGGACTTTTATACTAATTGTATTTGTCTGACCCATCACCGGGCATTTTTCCCAGGACTAATTTATCTCTTACACTAGTTCTCAGAGACATGCCACCTTACCTTGGCACATTATTCTGACTCTGAACAAACCAGTATTTGCTCTTACTTTTTAATAATACTGTGTGCTTAGGTGAGAAGCAGCAAATACCAATTTTAAAGACTTTGGTTAAACTAAACAAATCCTTGTTTTACCCAGTTGGGTTCAAAATAAACAACCTTTTGCACTTGAGGTGAACATGCTACCATGAGACCATGCAGTAAAATACATGAAATATAAGGAGTCTGCTCAAGATTTAAAGTTTCCAAGTTTTGCAAAACAGGATCAAAATCATCATTGAAAATCAATAACTTTTAAATTTATAAGATTTAAGAATAGGCACTAGACATTCTGTCAATTGAATAGTAATAAAATATTATCATGCAAATACCAGGACAGTAGATTTTTTTGTCAACATTCTAAACATTTCTTCCCTTGTCAGATATTGTCTATATATTTTTGCCTTTTGTAGCTTATTACGCAGTTTGGCTTTTTAGCCCATTAATTGTTGAAATCTGTACACTGACCTATGCAGAACTTTGTTAATTTCTACGTCTTCATTTTTTGTTGAAGAGCTGTCACCAACGTTGGCAATGATAACATATTTGTATATGTTTTTGTCATGTAAGTGTAAGGGGACAACCTTTTGATTTTCTGGTAAGATAAAAGGGGAAATTTTCATCACCTGGCCAGGTTAGTTTTTCGGGGTTCGTAAGCATGGTAAGTATTGAAAAACCGGCAAATTGTGTATTTTGCAACAAACCCCTGTGGTAGGACCATAATTGCCAAAAAATTAGTCCAATTAATTATGACGTCTTGCAAGGCTATTTTGACATTTTTTTTCTGGGACGCCGTCATAGGAAAAAATAAATAAAATAGCCTTGCAAGACGTCATCAATGGTCATAATTATTTGGACTACCAGTGCCAAAAGATATAACCTAATTCTTGTTTGGGGGGGAATTATCAGAACCCCTAATTAATCTAAATTATTGTCTTTTGCAGTAGTCCGTGATAACGAGTCGATATCTAACTTATCATGCAAATTGATAGTCAAGACAGTCAACAGCATACCTTTTTTCAGAATGTCAGTTTACAACAAGGAATCACTGATGATAGGGGAGTGTAACCGATATATTGGTCCTGAATCAGATAAGATTTTCCCAGTAACGGAGAACCGCCTTCTTTTCAGAGTGAATATAGAGACATATAATACAATATAATACGTTAGTAAGAAAAATCACATAAAACACGTTGAATGCAAATAATGTCACCCTACGAAGTCTTTATAAATATATTATAGGACTATGTTTTTATTAAAGTTGTATAGGACTATGGTGTTATTAAAGTTGATAAAACAGAGGTCGTAAATAAAAGGGTTTTGGTTTTGTGTGCATGGACGAAAGGGAAATAAAATGGCCACTTCACAATGAACGGAAAACAATGTTTTAAAACAGCTTTCGCGTTATATTACACCATCTTGCCCGAAACACAGTCAATAATGATATGTCAAATGAAAAATATAGCTAAGCAAGATAGATTTAAATTTGATCAGATTGTCGGTAACTCGAATGATGCAAACCCTTACAGTCTCTGCCGATTCTGATCGTGAGCGTAAAATTTAAATAAAATCAATATACTAATCATGAATTTTTTTTCAAACTCAGAGTCGTATTTTATTGTTTTCCCACTAAATTTTAATAAAAGCTAAATATATGTTTCACTTCCCTCTGAATATCCCCTAATTTTTTTCTCAAGAAATTATAGAATTAGTAAATTGATGTATATATGTCTGTGGTCACCGACATGCATTTAGATAAGAAATTCCAGCATGCATCATCAAATAATTCATGTGTATTTGTGACATCAACATAACTGAAACATTATATTATTTCCCAGCAATTATGTAAATATATATCTGGAACTAATGCATGTATATATCTGCCAGTCCTAGAATAATAAATATAATTGTCTCTTAATCATTGGAAAAATCCGATTTTAAATTGTTAAATTCTTAAACTTCACTATTATCTGGGACTATTATACTAACTAGCTAACTATCTCAGCTATCATGTCAAAGTATACTTTTAACATTTTTAAAGTAAAATGAATATTCCATTTTTAAACTGTATTGATATGGTCAGTCAACTGATTAGTTGCATGGCTGATTACAGGTAATTAAAGCATGCAGTAATTTTCCATTACGACAGTGCGTGTACCCTGGGGTGTGTATAACGTATTTGAATATCATAGTTTTCTAGAGAACATCCTGTCTATGTGTAATACAGATTGATGACATTACACAAAATTTCTTTTGTTACATGTAGATAAGTATCTGTGTCCAAATTCCATATTGCAACACTTCAAATTTTCTCGAAGAAAAAAATATGCTAAAATTAAAAAAAAACATCATTTAGATTAAATAAGAGAAAAGTAGCAAATAAACTTCTGAAAGTACGTATTAGGCAAACATAATTTCGCTATATATGTACAAACCATTGAGAACACGTATATGATATAGATGTGTTTAAATAGGCCAATTCCCAGTGGATCTATTTCACACTAGGATCTAAGATAAATGCTCCGAGTAAACAATTATCGTCCTACAAATATAGTCCTTAGTATGGACAGTGTGTTACTTAATATTTTTCTTTTACCTCTTCCAAATGTATTCTTCGTGTCTTATACTTCACATAGCAATTAGGGATGAAATAACACTGTAAAAAATTGAGTCATGAATTTTAAAGTAAGGTAGTGATTTATTTAACATTACTGGGTCCGTAGAAATACCGCAAAGGACCTCCTTACTGCACTAAGAAGAAAAATGTGCACTAAAGACCTGATGGAATGATACAACTGTCACAAAGGACATGGCATATGGAAATAGACTCTGTAAAATACATTATTTCAAATTTTATGATCATTTCTTTTGTAATTAGAAAGTTATTTAATGTTTTATCGACACGCGTCTCAATCAGATGATTGTCACCTGTGTAATCGATAGAAATTCATGTTCGCTCAACCTTGGCCGTTTAGAATCCACATTGTATACTGATTAAACATGTAAAATTGAAGATGACAAACATGTTATATTAGACTGTCCTTTATATGCAGATTTACGTGAAAGTTTATTTTATGAAATTAAAAGAAGTAATGGTGATTTTAGTATTTTATCTGATGATGACAAGTTTATTTGTAAAAGTACTGTTTTTGTGTGGTTGACAAGACCTGCTGTAATATTCTAAGTAGAAGAAATTGTTTTGTTATATGCTTGATTGATGGTGATGTTTTACAGACCTGAAATATTTTATAGACATGATAAATGCAGTTATATTGTGTTTTTGTATTTCTGTCTGTTATATTTTTACTTCTATGTAATAGCGTATTTCCTACTCTTATTTTTAGATCACCTTGTGTCCGTCGTCGTCGTCCGTCGTCGTTAGCTTTACAAAATCTTCTTCTCTGAAATCACTGAGCCAAATTTTAGTTATAGAACGGTAATTTTGTTCAACCGAAATACTTTTAATGGGTACACATACTAGATTTACTAAGGATAAGTTTATAAGACTTTTATTTAGAAGCAAGAATATATATGGTTTACATTATGTTTTAAATGCTTCAGTGTTATATTTATAACATAATTGAATTTTATAACTTATACAAAATACACATATGACGGAGAATGACAATAAAAACAATGACATCCGTAATAAAGGTAACTTTCATAGAAGACAGGGTCTGTTTCACGAAGTTATCCTAAGATTTGTCATAAGATATGTCTTAGGACATGTCTTATGATCCTCTTATGACTATCATAGGACAAATCTCAGACCTAGTCTCGAAACTGTCTGATGATGATCTTAGCTAAGATATCCTAAACCTGTCGCAAGTTCTTTAAATTTTCAAATATAAACATGGATTTATTGAAACATTCATGTAAATGTAGTATGTGGTTCCCATAAATTACTAAACGTATTGATTTATCATTAATATTCCATTATTAGATAATTTGTAAAACTAATATAAAATAGTAGTGTTATATATAAAATAATCTATTAATAATGCACCAATTTACATATAAAAATTCCAATACAAATTTAAGGAATCAAAATTATAAAGTGATGATCTTTTTTTTTTGCGTAAAGTGAGTTAAATTCATTTTGTCACTATCGGTTACAGTAAATGAATAAGGTTAAAGGATAAAATCGTGCATTCTTCCTAAACATATATCGAATGTTTTTATTGATGAATCATTGTTGGTAATTCGTCAACCTATAAAGAATTAGTTAAGAGCAGTAAAGGAGATTTGCTAATTAGATAATAGATAAATAATTTGCAAAATTAATATAGAAAATAAGTGTAAATTATATAAATAAACGTATGATTATCCTGAGACCATCATAAGACACCTCTCGTGTAGTCCTAACTTTATGACCAACTTTAAAAGATGTCCTAAGTTAGGACTGGGACAATAATACTATATATATATATTAGTATAATAGTCCCAGGCTAGGACCACTTTGTGAAACCCACTTAGGACTAATAAGATATGTCATAAGACCATCCTAAGACATGTCTTAGTCCTAAGACAGCTTCGTGAAACTGGTCCCAGTTTAATTTGATTATTCTCTTTTGAAAATAGTATTTACCTCTTGAAGTCTTTCTATACCACTTCTATAATCGGGTTTTGAAGAACATGTTTTACTCTCAAATGTCTTTCAAGGTTTAATAATAGTATGTTAACTATAGAGTTGTAAATATGGAGATGAAATCTCAGAAGCATTTTTCTCAATTTCTATCTCCAAACTGGCTTCTTTAAAAAAAAAACAAGTTTACTTTGCAATTTCCTTCAAAACAAAATAAAACAAAGGCAAGTAAACACAAAATTCAATTTTAATTTTTCTTTCATCAGCATGAAATCATAACACCCGTTAGGTTTAGTCAACAACTATCATTAACTAATCAATTAGTAACGATCAAAAGACGATTGTTATTTGGATATGGTTGATTGAACTTTGATGATTGGGAATTTGCAATAAGCCGTTGGTCACGTGCCGAGTGGCACGCGCTGATTAAAAAGTCATTTTTACTTCAAAATTACAATGTCTATTGATACCAAACTTTATATTTATGAGTTATATACTCATATCCTCTCATATGCATGTTCTTTGCGGTCTTAAAACATCGTTTTAGTGTCCTTAGTGCAAAAACTTTCTTCTTAGTGCACTAAGAAGTCCTTTGCGGTATTTCTACACACCGAACATTAGTAGTACATATAGACAGCTTACATATGCATATCTTTTTAGAAGTATGTGAGTGTATAGTAATAAATTGTTCATTATACCCCCTTTTTCCTTCTATAAAAAAAAATTGCAATCGATTTTATTTCCAAATATGTGTTTGCTAGGATTGATACTTTAAACGTACAACAAAAGGAACAACTGAAAAGTCACGATTCCGTTTTGGATTATTTTTCTTTTAATAAACTCAATTTTAAAAACTTTTCAGTATTTTTCTAAAACATTTTAAAAATGAAAAAGGACTTGTAAACAACAATCTCCTTAAAATCCGATGTTCTGATACGCTACACTCCCCTGTAGCGTATCAGGACATCTGATTTTAATGAGATTGTGTAAACAAAATCTATTTTTTTGAATATTAATAATGAACAATAATTGTTAAGAAAACAATCTGCCAAAGTACGTGGTTTGGTAATAGAATTAACTGGTTTTCATGCTGTCAAAATGTCTCCTTTTTATAAGTTATTGATAAAAAAATTTTGAAGGCGAAATAATCATTTCCTCAACTAAAATACATTTATCTATAAATAAAGTCAATTCGCCAAACACTTTTCTCATATATTAAAACAATTGTAAAATAATTAGTTCAAACTTTTGTACTTCGACTTTCTGTCCGTTTACCAATACCAGAGACATATGTCTCTGCCAATACTTATTCCTTGTTAAGTTTTTTTCATACCCATTTCTCTTTATATATTCGAATACTTATAATGTGATAATTACTAGTCACAATTTTTCCAGATGCTTTTTATCCTAATTTTATATCAAACAACCATGTTATCCGTAGAACCAGAGACATATAATACAATTATTGTATTATATGTCTCTGGTAGAACGGAGTTAAGTACAAATTTAGGAATTTAGAACTTAAAAAAAAAATTCAACAACAAAATTCTACACTTTTTACCTGTTTTTTTTTTCTTTCTTTTCTTCCGCTTCGAAGCCGCCACCCTGTATCAATCATAGCCAACACCTCGCATGGCGTATTCACGATGTTGAGGGATTGACAATATACAATTAAATTAAGCAATATACAGCAAGTAAGTAATTGGGTGTCGAATGCCAGTACATCTGAATTTGTAAATTGAATTTTACCTGTTAAGAACGTGTATTGTTGAATTCTTTAATACAATTACACACGTTTCCTTATGACAATTTGTGGATCCGCAACTGGTGAGGACTTCATAAATAAATATTTAGTAAGTTTTTGTTTTGTGATAAATAATGCATTTACATTCACATCGACAGAAATAGGATAAAATAATCTACCCAAAGCTGAAGTCCACATAGGAGGGTATGGATGGTGGTTTATAAGAGAATAGAGAATAACGAGTAAAAAGAATAAAGAATAATGAGCAAAAAGTGTAAATTTTTAGAAATATCGCTAAAGAAAAGAAGACATAAAAGAAGACACCTACCTCAAGATCCCGACTTCAACTGGTATTTAACCTGCCGGGATATTTTGAAACAAAGTGCATGTATTAGCAAGGAATTGTATATAAATATTAGTAGTCAGCTGCCGAAAACCACTATTAAACCTTTTGCATCCATACGTTTTTAATCGGGATATTGACTGCATAGTAAATTATCAATGTCTGTATTAGTTAATGTTCCCGAGGGATGACCCTGTCAGTAACCTCCTCGACACAGATCATTTTACGGCGGCTCATTTTGTCTTAAAATTAACATAATTGATAAGTTTCTTTCCCCTGCTTTCCTCGATCGCACTTGTAAATAGCACGTCTCAAGAAATTGGTACACTATGACTATGCGTTTAATAATACAAGCCTTACAACACTTGCCGTCAGTATTGGAAAAATATTAAATAAGAAGGTATAGAAAATTAATGCACACACTATTATCAAACACAGACATGATATTTTTCTCAATTTGCCTAAATCGTTATTCGGCAAATCATACAACAATAAACATGGGCATGTCAGATGGGTGATTAAAACCCACCACTTTGAACACGGGCTCCTGCATGCAGTGAATTTAAAAGTTTCCCAAATGAGTAACTATCCATTACTTTTCTAGGGTAAAGTTTTATTTAATACCCATTTCAGCGGCGGATCCAGCCATTTAAAAAAGGGGGTCCCAACCCAGGATTAAGGGTGGGTGGGTTTCAACTACCAGTGGCGTAGGTAGGGTTGAAATGATATGGAAAATTTGTTTGGACCATTTTATGTAGACCTAATAAAAAACTCACAATAAGTTCTGAATATCAGAATATTCAGTATTGTAAGATTCGCATAGTGTACACATGGAGCTGTTAAAATAATCATGCTATTAAATTAAACATGTAAATAATTGGCATACTGTTTGGAGAAGCCTTTTCACGTCCTATAGTGTAATGAATTCAGGGGATAATGGCACTACCTCTTTGATTTTAAGGTCCTTAGAATCAATCTTTAATATTAATATGCATACTCTTGTACAAAGGAATATAAGTATGCAATAAACATATGGTCTTCAAAAATAAGAGATATCCATGCTATTCATTTATGACAAGATCTTAATCAAGTATTAGCTTTGGTTTGTTTAAATATTTTGGAGGCTTTAGTATGGCCTGAGAACACAGTTATTTCATAGTGCATTTCTTTTAGACAATAAATTCAAATTAAAAAAATCGTACCTGCTCTTTCTCAAAAAGATTTTTACAGTGTAGTGTACTACTAGTGGGACAAATAATATCAAAATTATAGAAACTTCTACCTCTCTAACTCAAAATATTGACAATTCTGTGTTAAGGGGTCTAAAATTCAGACGTACTAAAATTTGACCTTCTTTAACTGGACCAAATCACTACTTAAGGGGCTCATGGGTCTAAATCAATTTTTTTTGAAATATAGGATTTCGCTATTTTTTCTATAAATAAACTTTATCCTATACTTAATGAAAAAATTAAATAAAAATATGGGGTCACTGTTCATTTAAGCTCACAATCTGCCTTTGAAAGAAGCATGCATTTTGATAAGGTACTTTTTCTGTTGAACTAATAGGAGAAAAAAGGTAAAATCAAAATTAAAAAAACTAGATTACAGAAATCGCTAAGATTTTACAATAGTTTAGTTTAAGTACAGTTCATTTGAAAAAAATAATAAAAATATAGGTCACCGATGAGTTAAAAAAGTTATTTCAATTTTTATGCAAAAAAATGGCATTTTTTCACCAAAAGGGAGATAATTTGGAGCTTTTTCAATGATATAAACATTTTAAAAGTCATCTGGGGCCGAAACGAATTGATTTTTTTGGTTGATTTTTGTAACTTATCATAAAGTAACAACTAATAGTGTAATAAATAAAATTTGTAATGAAAAAACAAATGTTTCTATTTTTGCTGATTTTTTTGTACACTCGAGCCTCCTTAACATAAAGATTCAGCACCCAAATTTTTTTTAACATGTAATTTCATCCCCCTACTTAATATTTCATGCATTAAATATCAAGAAATTAATTGGGAAAGTGTATCAAAAAAAAAATTGTAAGTTATACACTGTTCACACAAGGGACTATATTCATAGACAACGAATATTAAAGGACGATAACTATGTCCTTGGACCTAATAGGACAGAAAGACTTGACCAATCTTAATAAAACTTTGCATGACCTAAGCTTAGGGAATTATGAGATAGTTTGCCAAGTTTCATGGCCATAGGACATATATTATAGAAACTAGGGTCATTTTAGTATTGACATTTGAATGTTTATTTTTGACGTAAAAATCAAATATTTTCAACTGTCAAGATTTTGGCCTAAAACAATTTAATTTTGCAAAAATTTGCTTTTTAAATGCTCTTGAAAATTATATATTAGGTATTGAAAGCATTTGAACACTCATTTTATTTATCAGATTTATTATAATTATTCCAAAGTCAAATTTATATAGCCTATGCCTGAAAATAGAGATTTCCCAATTCAGGGCAGCCTTATATAAACATCCATTTTTTTCAACCAATTTGAAGTTTTTGAAGTTTTTTAATCCTAAATTATTCTTTCATATATATTAAATGTACTTTAAAGGTAAAGGAAAGTTACAAAAAGCATTCCACATGAGTATAAAATGGTCTTAGGCCATGTTATACTGAGAATTATTTAGAGTCGATTTAGGCTGTAGCCTATATTTACATATAAAAATGCACACAGATGCTATAAGAGATGAAATTTGTTACTTTTTGCTCATTTCTATTTTAAGGTGTCATGATACAATAAGTCTAATTGCAAAAGGACTCTTGTATTTAAATTCTTTGCAGCCAGTATGGTCTGGTGACCGGTTCTTTTCACTTTTCAATGGAAAATTTGCATGCAGTTTTAGTCTCAATTGGCATATATTTGGACCACTTACTATCCTAAAGAAGAAAACTATGGTAGCATATGAAGTGAAAAAGGTGTACTGATCATTGTAAAGTGCTTTTTTTACAGATTTAGTGAAATATTTGTGATGGACTACAGATTTTATGTACAATGCTCTTCACATTTTACATACATCAAACAGGCCGTTTAACCAGGGCCATGAATAGAAAATATTCTGCACATTTTTTCTGTGATAATTCTACTTTTCTCTAGATTCAGAGTTCACAAATGGTTAATTAAATTTGATTTAAGTATAGAAACACATATATCAGGAACAAAAAAGCTGTCAGATAGAAAGTCAGCATGCCCCTTAGGCATAAAATGCAAACTGCTTTATAATGCTTATTTTACCCGTATAATGCCAAAATGGGACATTTTAACAGAATTTCTGTCAACCAAAGATGTTAATCCTTTACTTTTATTGAGTTTGACAAATAAAAACCAGCAAACCAAATCTGGACCAAACCCTATACTTAACAAAAAGATTCAGCACCCAAATTGTTTTAACATGTTATTTCATCCCCCTACTTAATATTTCATGCATTAAATATCAAGAAATTAATTGGGAAAGTGTATCAAAAAAAAAAAATTGCAAGTTATGCACTGTTCACACTAGGTACTATCATGACTATATTCGTAGACAACAGACAACAAAAACCAAAGGACGATAACTGTGTCCTTGGACCGTATGATGTCTTTTTTTGTGAGGATGTTTTCGTTTAAAGTTCGAAAAAATTGTGTGAACTAACAAAAATAAATGCACAAAGTTGGTCTAGAATTATGTTTTTATCATTTTATACGACCGCAAAAAATTTTGCGGTCATATATTGGTATGACGTTGGCGTCGTCGTCGTCCAAGACGCATTGGTTTCGCACTCTAACTTTAGTTTAAGTGAATGGATCTCTATGAAATTTTACCATAAGGTTCAATATCACAAAAGGAAGGTTGGGATTGATTTTGGGGTTATGGTACCAACAGTTAAGGAATTAGGGGCCAAAAGGGCCAAAATAAGCATTTTGTAACTTCCAGACATAACGTGTGTGTTAGTGTATGGATCTCTCTGACTTTGTACCACAAGGTTCCATATCACAAAGGGAATGCTGGGATTGACTTTGGGGTAATTACCTCAAAATTTTAGGAATTAGGGCCAAACAAGAGACAAAAACAAGCATTTTCTAGTTTCATGACAATAACTTGTGTGTAAGTGTATGGATCTTTCTGAAATTGTACTACAAGGTTCCATATCACAAAGGAAAGCTGGAATTGAGTTTGGGGTAATTGCCTGAAACGTTTAGGAATTAGGGGCCAAAAGGGCCAAAATAAACACTTTTCTAGTTTCCAGACAATAACTTGTGTTCAAGTGTATGGATCTCTCTGACATTGTACTGCAAGGTACCATACCTCAAAGGAAGGCTGGGATTGAGTTTGGGGTGATGAATCATAAGGGGTTCAAAAATTTGGGGGATTTTTTTTTCCTTTTTCCTTTTTCTTCTTTAAAATTTTCCATTTCAAGTTGGTTATTTCTGATTTATATTTAAAAGCAAATAATAATGAAATGGCAGGAGATACACACCAAACAGGATGTGTAAATTATTATATGATAAGTATTGTGCAATAGCAAGAAATTTTCAATTGCACAGTATTGCATAATAGCAAGAAATCTTCAATTGCACAGTATTGTGCAATAGCAAGAAATATCCAATAGCACAATATTGCGCAATAGCAAGAAATTGTCAATTGTACAGTATTGCGCAATAGCAAGAAATATTCAATTGCACAGTATTGCGAATTGCAAGAAATATTCAATTACACAGTATTGTGCAAAGAAGATACTTTGTATAAATTGCTTATTTCTTGACCAATTTCAATGGGGTTTTATTCTTGAACTCTTCGGGTTCTTTAATATGCTGAATCTAACTGTGTATTAAGTTTTTGGATTTTGGGCCCTGTTTTTAAATTGGTCCACATTGAGGTCCAAAGGGTCCAAAATTAAACTTTGTTTGATTTCATCAAAAACTGAATTATTGGGGTTCTTTGATATGCCGAATCTAACCATGTATTTAGAATCTTAATTTTTGGTCCCGTTTTCAAATTGGTCTACATTAAGGTCCAATGGGTCCTTAGTTTGATTTTAACAAAATTGAATTCTTAGGGTTCTTTGATATGCTGAATCTAAACATGTATTTAGATTTTGATTATGGGCCCAGTTTTCAAGTTGGTCCAAATCAGGGTCCAAAATTAAACTTTGTTTGATTTCAACAAAAATTGAATATATGGGGTTCTTTGATATGCTGAATCTAACCATGTATTTAGATTTTTGATTTTTGGGCCCTGTTATCAACTTTGTCCACATTGAGGTCAAAAGGGTCCAAAATTAAACTTTGTTTGATTTCATCAAAATTGAATTATTTGGGTTCTTTGATATGCCGAATCTAACCATGTATTTAGATTCTTAATTTTGGTCCGTTTTCAAATTGGTCTACATTAAGGTCCAGGGTCCTTAGTTTGATTTTAACAAAATTGAATTCTTAGGGTTCTTTGATATGCTGAATCTAAACATGTATTTAGATTTTTGATTATGGGCCCAGTTTTCAAGTTGGTCCAAATCGGGTCCAAAATTAAACTTTGTTTGATTTCAACAAAACTTGAATATATGGGGTTCTTTGATATGCTGAATCTAACCATGTATTTAGATTTTTGATTTTTGGGCCCGTTATCAACTTTGTCCACATTGAGGCCAAAAGGGTCCAAAATTAAACTTTGTTTGATTTCATCAAAATTGAATTATTGGGGTTCTTTGATATGCCAAATCTAACCGTATATTTAGATTCTTAATTTTGGTCCCGTTTTCAAATTGGTCTACATTAAGGTCCAAAGGGTCCAAAATTAAACTTACTTTGATTTTAACAAAATTGAATTCTTAGGGTTCTTTGATATGCTGAATCTAAACATGTATTTAGATTTTTGATTATGGGCCCAGTTTTCAAGTCGGTCCAAATCGGGGTCCAAAATTAAACTTTGTTTGATTTCAACAAAAATTGAATATATGGGGTTCTTTGATATGCCGAATCTAACCATGTATTTAGATTTTTGATTTTGGGCCCGTTATCAACTTTGTCCACATTGAGGTCAAAGGGTCCAAAATTAAACTTTGTTATATTTCATCAAAATTGAACTCTTGGGGTTCTTTGATATGCTGAAACTTACCATGTATTTAGATTTTGGATATTGGACCATAATAGGTGAATGTCTAATTTAAAATTTTTAAGTTCTTAGACCACATTCATTCTGTGTCAGAAACCTATGCTGTGTCAAATATTTAATCACAATCCAAATTCAGAGATGTATCAAGCTTGAATGTTGTGTCCATACTTGCCCCAACTATTCAGGGTTCGACCTCTGCGGTCGTATCAAGCTGCGCCCTGGAGCATTTTATTTTTTATATTTAGGTTGTAACTGTAAGCAAGATGAAAAGAACAATGCAGTTAAAAAGTCAAAATGTGGATAAGCTGTGGTTCAAGGTCCTACTTTTGCAGATTTTCATATTTTGCATGAATGAATTTGAAGATTATATCATGGAGAGCAGAGAAAGAAAAGAAACACTTCAATTGTCCGGCTTCTGAAGGATAAATGTAAAACATCTTGTTCTGTAAGTTTCATGCTTTGTGTTGATGGTGTTTGTGCATCCATCTGTCCATTCCTTTCTCTAAATTGTATCCTCTTTAAGTTTTTGGTGATAGTATGCCATGAACTTCAGTTAGTAACTTGTGGTTTTACATATATATATACTCAAAATTTAGTATGTAAATATAAGTTGAATTTTGCATGACATCCTGTCAACTATAAAAAAAGACGATGTGGTATGATTGCCTATGAGACAACTCTCCACAAGAGACAAAAATGACTCAGAAATTAACAACTATAGGTCATCGTAAGGCCTTCAACAATGAGCAAAGCCCATACCGCATAGTCAGCTATAATAGGCCCCGAAATGACAATGGAAAATAATTCAAACAAGAAAACTAAGAGCCTTATTTATGTACAAAAAATGAACGAAAAACACATACACAAATAGTTATACATGTCTTAAAATTAATATCTGACACATTGGTGTTTTGTGAACTTGGAAATAAGTTATTTTATAGTATATTAATAATGTTTTGAGAATATCAAAATATAAAATATCCCATTTTTTAAAATTGTTTATCAGGTCAAGATCTATCTGCCCTGAAATTTTCAGATGAATCAGACAACCCATTGTTAGGTTGCTGCCCCTGAATAGGTAATTTTAAGGAAATTTTGCCTTTTTGATTATTATCTTGAATATTATTATAGATAGAGATTAACTGTAAATTGCAATAATGTTCAGCAAAGTAAGACCTACAAATTATCAGCATGACCAAAATGGTCAGTTGCCCCCTTAAGGAGTTATTGTCCTTTATAGTCAATTTTTAACAATTTTTGTAATCTTTTACAAAAATCTTCTCCTCTGAAACTACGAAGACAAATTTAAGCAAACTTGTCCACAATCATTATTAGGGTATCTAGTTTAAAAATTGTGTCCGATTACCCCACTTGCAAACAAAGATGGCTGACATGTCTTAAAATAGTACATAGGGTAAAATACAGTTTTTGGCTCATATCTCTGAAATCAAATCATTTAGAGCAAATCTGATAGGATAAAATTCTTCATTAGGTGAAGATTTATCTGCCCTGAAATTTTCAGACCATTCAGACAAGCCGTTGTTGGGTTGTTGCCCCTGAATTGGTAATTATAAGAAAATTTTGCAGCTTTTGGTCATTATCTTGAATATTATAATAGATAGAGATAAACTGTAAACAGCGATAATGTACAGCAAAGTAAGACCTTAAAATAAGTCAACATGACCAAAATGGTCAATTTACCCCTTAAGGAGTTATTGCCCTTTGTAGTCAATTTTTAACAATTTTCATAAATTTGTAAATTTTACAAAATATTTTCCACTGTAACTACTGGGCCAAGTTCATAATAGATAGAGATAATTGTAAGCAGTATGAATGTTCAGTAAAGTAAGATCTTAAAACACATCACCATCACAATTTTGTCTTGAATCCATCTGTGTCCTTTGTTTAATATGCACATAGACCAAGGTGAGTGACACAAGCTCTTTAGAGCCTCTAGTTACTATTAATAATTAAGTATTGAATTTTTTTAAGGATATATGTATAACCGTATATAAAAATAAGACAGAAAGCAAACAACACAAAAATAAATAAAAAAATAATATAATTTTTTGTATCAATGTTAAAATTTCCAACATGTCCAAAGAGTTCAAGGTATATTCTCATTGAAATAAAACACAAGTTGAATTCTTTCAGAACTTCAGATGATTAAAGAAGTGCTGTTTCTGTTGTTTGCGTTTTGTATAATGTATTGCAAATTCTTGTGAAAAATAGAATATTATTGTTATTGCCTAAAGTTTTAACATTGATCTATATATATATAACTGGGGAACATACCCAAATGTTATAAAGAAGAATACATAAATTGATTGTTATATAATATTAGAATAGGAAGATGTGGTATATTGCTAATTTGACAACTCTCCGTCAGAGACCAAAGGATGTAGGAGGTTAGCAACTGATGACACTGGACAACCTTCAACAATCAGTAAAATCCATACCACATAGCTATTTTTATTGAAAATCATATGTTATTGCTACATGTATGCAAACAATTTTGTAACCCGAATAATTCAGTCGATATATTCCACTGATCTACGATGGCTACATTAACGCGAGTGGGAGAGTCGATCACGGAGAGGGACTGAATTATTCGGGTTAACAATTTTGTAGTATCCATAACTTCAGATTTTATTGGTTCTTTTTCAGAAGGATTGAAATTCATCACTTGAAATAAAAGAAGAAAACACAGAAACAAGACCAGAATAAATTCAAAGACAAAAGTTGGATCAGTTATTATTTTCATCACTCAGTCAATAAATTGAAGTTCTATTAAATACCAAAAGATATTGAAACAACAATAATGACAATGTTTTGTGCTGAATGACCAAACAGTGGACTATACATTATGACTACACAAGGCTGGATGATAAGAAACTGTTAATTTTAAAGGGATATCCTGAAAATTTTTAGATTTATGTAATTAGCTACCAGAATGTTTAATAGGCTTATAATAGAGTTTTCATTGATTTCAAATGGGAAATAATTAATTGGGTTTCAAAAAGGTATTCTAGAATTCATCAATAAACATATATTGATACTTACATTTATATCTGCTTTGTGTTTAAAAGTTTAGTTTTGAACAGTTATAGAACAATATATTGCATTAACATTTCCAAGGCAAAAAGATATTCAACTTAAAAGATTCATCTTATAACAATTTACTACCAAACAGAATTAATTATAACATACACATTACTTTTTATTTATAATTTTAATCCCATAGGATTTTATTTTGTCCCATGGGATATTAAAAATCCCATGGGATAATTATAGTCCCATGGGATTTTTTCGGTCCCATGGGACAACAAATATCCCATGGGACTACAATTATCCCATGGGACCGAAAAATCCCATGGGATAATGGTCAATCCCATGGGATTTTGCCCTGTCCCATGGGATATTGAAAATCCCATGTTTTCTAAATCAAATTGCAAAATATATATAATAATTATAGCAGAAAAGTAATGAAATTATTGAATCCCATGTAATTCCGCACATTTTGGTTATATACACAACACTGTAGCTCTAGTTTGAGCATTGGCTATCACCGCATAGTATTCTAACTTGAACGTATATACTAGCAACTGCAATGTACCCATTACACTTTTTGACAACTATCGTACTTTGAATAAAAAATGAGACACAAATATACCCAAGACCAAATGTCGTTGATATATGCAACTAATAACTACAGCCTTTAACGTGGAGCCTTAGCCTACGCCGCATAGCAATCTATATATTATATATATATAAGGCCATACAATGTCCATTGTAAAACAAATAAGAAGAGAAAGACAACGGCTTGATTAATAAACATAACAATAAACGAAAACTACAATAATAGGAACACAGAAACAAACGAAAACCATTGCATGAACCCCATTCCTGTTACACCATCGCACTTTAGCGTGTTATACCATCGCAGTTTAGCGTGTCATACCATCGCACTTTAGCGTTTGACACCATCGCACTTTAGCGTATACCATCGCACTTTAGCGTGACCATCGCACTTTAGAGTACCATCGCACATTAGAGTCCTACATATATATTTGTAATTCAAACTTGTCAATTGACATCTTGCATTTATGTTATTTGAAATCTGTATACCTCAGATGAATACTTGTAAATCGACATGGAATAATCCGGTAACATTTGTATATCGATATTTTGTATACCGATATTATGGTACATTTCTGATTATGATAACAGATTGCGCGCCGTCGTTACTTTCACTGTTGGGTAACTCGGCCTTAAACGAAGTCGGTCTATATCAAAATCGGACTATTAGAAGAAAAAAGTAAGATAGACGATGCTATTTACTCTATTTGAAATTAATTATCAATTGTATTAGTAATATTATTTATCTTTCACCAGAGTACAAAGAAAAAACATAAATGAAATTAACAAAAAAATTAATACTTATTTCATTAATATAACAAAATTACCGCTTATTTTTCTTTCTTTTCAATCTTTTCCATTACTCCCAATTTTCATTTTAATAATGCATATTTAAATGTACATGACCTTTGATTCAAGCTGAATACTTCTACGTGTACTGTTGACACCTCATGTTATTTCTTCAGTTTTATAGGAAAGAATTGCCAAACCAAAATGGGTCTTTAAAAACTAGGTAAAACATATGCTTAGTGTCAATTAAGAACATTTATTATGGTTGTTGAAAAGACATGCATATGTTTTATTCAGTTACATATAACAAAACGCACACCGCGATTACGGAGAGAAGAGTGATATAGATTAACTGAACCACGATGAGACAAAGGAGGTAGTAAAACAGTATCCAAGAAGAAATCTCAGAAGAATTTCTTGCTGCATGACTAAGGCGCCGACAATTCATCTTGTATGTGTAAGTACGATGGGTGGTGTTCTCGGTACACACATTTGTTCGATTTAATTTTAAAAGTTTTTTTTTCAATAACATACAGAAAAATAGGTTTTATTTATTTTATTTGTCGTACTTGGTGAATGATACATATATCATAAAAGATATCCCTCATAAAATGCTATTGTATTCTTTATTAGACTTACTAGATAAAACATACAATGTATAAACATACAAATGTATGCATATGTTTCTTGTTTCAACTACCAAATAAGTAATAGAGAATGGAGGAGCGCTACCTTATAAACTAGAGTAGACAAAAAGGGTATTTAAATATATAATTACTATAGAGAAATATGGCTTACAAATAAAAAACAATAAAAACGCAGAAATGAAGCCCTCCCTCCCCAAAGAAAATAAAAGAAAATAAAGCCGCCGGCCAAAATATCTGTACAACTAAAAACAAATGTCCATGGTGCCTCACCCTCCCCGGCTCCTGCATAAAACCACTGCACCTTTTAGTCTCCTTTAATTCAATTACTGGCATGTGTACAGTTGACACCTTTTCAATCACCATGGAATAGAAGTATGGTCACCATTGGTCTTCCAACGACCGGCGGTAAAACCCTCGCCAAAGTGGGGCGTTCGTTTGCTGTGCGGGATGTACAAATTTGCAGCCACGTCCGGTCAGAATGGGGCGTTTAATCCGATGCCTCGTGTAAAGAGAGTGCCACGCTCTTTGCACGTTAAGAACCTTTGCAACAACTCTTTGATGGGTCCGTAGGTGACCTGTTGCAAGGCTTAATTTCTGTCCCTATCCAATATACCCTCATTTCCGTGGTAGTCTAAATTTCTCCGACCATAATCCCGGACGCCTCTGTTACAAAACCTACCTATTGTATTTATTGTTAATTTGTTCTCGTCCTGAATATGCATGAAATATTTGCCACTGGCCGTTAAGTAACAAACCAACAATCAATCAATCAATCAATCACCATTAAAACATGGAAGTAAAATAATTAACATATATTACTTCAATGATTAAACTAATAGTGGCGGAGGACATTATATTTTGTATTTTACAACAGAACTGACATGTCAGCACGGTCGGTCATTTCTAACATAGCATTTTAGAATAGAATATTATATAATAAATGAGGAGATGTGATATGATCGCCAATGAGACAGCTATCCACCACAGCTAAATGAAGTGGATGCTTGCATTATAGGCAACCGTACGGCCTTCAACAATGAGAAAACCCATACCGTATAGTCGACTATAAAAGGCCCCGACATGAAAAATTAAATTCAATTGAAAAAACTAACGGCCTAACAAAACAATTTACGAAAAACATTTATGACAGACATGAACCAACGACAACCACATAACTACAGGCTCCTGACTTTGGACAGGCAAATGTAGAATTCTTTGTACTCAGGCGAAAGATAAATAATATTACTAATTTTATTGATAATTAATTTTAAATAGAGTAAATAACATCGTCTATCTGACTTATATTCTTCTTATAGTCCGATTATTTATAGGCCGAGCTTGTTTAAGGCCAAGTTTGTTTAAGGCCGAATTATCCAGCTGCGAAAGTTCCGACGGCGGCGCCATCTGTTATCGTAACAAGAAATGTACCATATATCGATATACAAAAATCGATATACAAATGTTGCCGGTTTATTCTCGTCAGCTAAATGTCGATTTACAAGTATTCATCTGAAGAATACAGTTTTCAAATAACAAAATGCAAGATGCCAATTGACATATTACAAATTTCGAATTACAAAAGAGAGGCGAAAGATACCAAAGGGACATTCAAACTCCTAAGTCGAAAATAAACTGACAACGCCATGGCTAAAATGAAAACACCAACAGACAAACAATAGTACACGACACACAACATAGAAAACTAAAGACTGAGCAACACGAACCCCACCACAAACTGGGGTGATCTCAGGTTCCCGGAAGGGTAAGCAGATCCTGCTCCACATGTGGCACCCGTCGTGTTGCTCATGTTAGTACAAACCCGGTAATAAGTCTAATTCGGTAGGTCACATTCGAGGAAAAGGGGACGGGATTGTAGTTACGACATTTGGAACATATCCGCTATCATCTGTGAAACGGATATTCCATAACGGTCAACCAACTCATGATGGCGTCCGTAAAATTTACGAAAGGATGATTTCAACTTCAACACTTGGAACTCTTAGTTTAATAGCTTCCTTGTGAGCAGCAACCCACTATCAAGGAAATCATGATAGGAAATACAAGTCATGGAATATCGTATCAACTGGGAGATATATACTCCGTATGCAGGCGCTGTTGGAATGTTGCTACATAGAAATGGAAAGTTCACAATTGTGAAGCTGAAATAATTACTTTTGTCGTAAAGTTTTATTTTCAACTGACCCTCATTGTTAATTTTTAAATGTAAGTCAAGATATGAGACAGACTTAAATGTATCTGTTGTATCCTTTATCTCAAGTTCGATTGGATATATGCGTTTAACATAGTCACCAAATTTTGAATTATTTAGTGAGAGAACTGCATCTATATAGCGGAAAGTAAAGTTCTTTTGTTGTGGGGATGTATAAGTACACGTCAACGTCCACTCTGTGTTTTTGTTAGATGTATTTCTATTTGTATCGATTTGATGAGTTATGCATTTTTCAACTGTTTTTGTATAGTTTGTTCTTATGTTGTGTTGTGACACTACTGTCCCAGGTTAGGGGATGGTTTAGGCTAACAAGCATGTTTAACCCCGCCATATTCTTTATGTGCCGTTAGTTTTCTCAATTGAATTGTTTCATATTTTTCATGTCGAGGCTTTTTATTACCGACCATACGGTATGGGTTTTCTCATTGTTGAAGGCCGTACGGTTGCCTATAATTGCTTACATCCACTTCATTTGACCTTTTGTGGATAGTTGTCTTATTGGCAATCATACCACATCTCCTTATTCTTATATTAAAGGATACTGCTTACTTCTTTTCTTTCTTCCTAAGAAGTTCCTGTACGAGGTCAGCCTCATAAGAACAATGGAACAAGTCGGCAAGAAGAGGAGAACAGTTGGTTCCCATGGGAATGTTGATTGTTTGTTGAAAACACGTCCTCCAAACGTAACAAATATGTTGTCAAACAAGAAATCAAGCATCTTGATATTGTCAGTTTCAGAGAATTTTTGTTTGAATTAGAGTGATTTTTAACGGGGTAGGATTTATCCTCCTTATGACAAGATATTTGTATCTACATTGCCTATTTTTTTATGAAACAAAGCAGGACCAACTCTTTCAATTTGTATTTTAGTTTGGAATGGGAAATACTTGTGTTAAGTGTAGAAAAGTCAAATGTTTTAATACTATTGCAAGATGAAAGAGTCTTAGATTGTATGTACTCTAAAAGATCTTTGGAATTTTCAGTAATCAAATCTGATTCACGCCACCTCTAGAATAGGTAACTTTGAAGCCCGCTTTTGATTGCTGATCAAATTGGTGTTAATAATTTAGAAAGAGGTTTCGTGGAGTATATGGAAGACCCAGTAATATACCGTTGTTTGTAAGGACACTTATTTAGTTTAGGTATCCAATAAAGGGATGGAAGATCCAGTTCTTCATCTTTGGTTGAAAGTCCTAAGGAACATAGAACAGACCGATGATTATCAAGGATGTCCTCTTTGGTAAGTGTCGTGGGGTATATGTTGAGTTTCCAAGTGAATTGTCAATACCTAATTCATTTATGAAGCAGTTTATGTAATGTGATTTACACACAAAAAAGTTGTTTGGGGCTTTATCTTCGGGGACAACAACATATTTGTCATGGAGGTAGGACAAGTGTTTTGCAACATTTGGGTCTTTAAAGATTGATGTAGCATGGATATTCATTGACTCATTCAATTTCTTAATTCTGATTTGTATCAACGATCTCACAGTCTTAATCCATTCGGAAATAGTATCTACGTTTTCTTTCTCGCGTTTGAGCCATTGCCTGGCATAATACTCTACTGAATTCATCATTATTTTGAAGTTGTGTTTCTAATTGATGGATGTAAGCTCACGATATTTCGGACCTTTGGATAACATTTTTCGCAGAGAAGCGTTATTGACAATGTTTAGGTCACCAGTAATAACGTGGCCAGCCGGATCATATATGAATGGGGAACTAGCACATATAAAAATTACGAAATATACAAAATACAAATTACGAAAGTACATATCACAAATGTAAAATTACGAAAGTACATATCACAAATGTACTATGTATCAATAAATGGTGGAAAATCAAAATTAGAATTTTGAATTACATAGTTGCATAGTTCGAATTGCAATTCTCACATTCCATTGTCGAGTTGCACTGTAACTAATTAAGAATTGCAAAGTTTGAATTTCAACATTACCGAGTTACATACATGCAATTTAAGAATTGCAAAGTTGGATTTATGATACCTTTCGTTTTCCATACAAAACTGGTTAGAGAAATTGTAAAATGGATTATTGTTATTATTTTGGATTTCTGAATATGGGTAATATATGCACGTGAACTCCTTTGACGGTTAAAAGTGTCGGGTTCTGTAATACTATATAAAGAAATTGTTGAGCTGTAAGTTAATCGAAGTTGCTCACAGAAACTTCAACGCACAATTTGCTGTTTTATGAATATGGATCATATAGAGATAAAGTTCATTTACATATAATGATGTGTTGGAAAATTTGTTGCATGCAAATGTCAATTGAATATTGTTATTAATTTATATTATTAATATCATGTTTTAAACATTGATGCAAGAGAAAGGAACAAGTTACTGCGAACAACCAAATCTATATTATAGTTTTGTCTTACTCATATTATGGAATTTAGTAAAGAAATACTTTAAACTAAGACGAGTATGGCAAGGAGAATTCAATTGTATTTGATTCAAGAGTAACTCGTGACAGCGTGTTATTTAAATACAATGCCCCAACCATGTAGAAATTTAAAACTGCATTTTATAGGTTTTAATCTCACGGTAACAAAACTGTCCGTTCAGGTTAACTTCGAGATAAAACTACTTTGTTGTAATTTTGAAAAAATTTGGATGCATTGCTTTTAAGTTTATTTTTGGAACCTTTACAGTTAATAAATAATGTGCTATACGTTGCATAATGTCTTCTAAGAAAAACTTGATTTTTGCTGAATTCATTCTTTAACAAAAGATGTAATTACGTATTCTTTAAGAAATAGATATGTTGTTCTACTGATTAGCTCTAAATATGATAAACCTATTTCACATGTTCGCATGAGAAATTAACGTAAAAGGACATGGGTTCTCGTATACTTTTTAACCGGATTTCCAAAGGAAAATTTCGGTTAATGATTTTTGATGTAGGACGGGCGGGCGACCGGGCGGCTGCCAAACAGTGTCCGTGCAATAAGTTGTAAATGCTTTGACGAAATCTTTTCAAATTTAGATATGTTGTTTCACGTGACTAAATGAAGGTTAAGTTCGATTTTCACGAATTGAGCTTTTATCGTTATTGAGATGTAGACCTTTAAGTAGCAAAAAGTGATACTTAGAGCGTTGTCCGTGCAATAACTTTAAAACGCTTCTGACGAAATCTTTTAAATTTAGATATGTTGTTCCCTGTGACTAATTGAAGATCAAGTTCGATTTTCACGATTTAGCTTTTATCGATGTTGAGTTGTAGCTCTTTTAGTAGCGAAAAGTGACACCTCGATTGATTTTGGCCTTTTCATTTCTGAACCCTTCAATATTAGTTTATTTTTTACTTGATCCTGATTGGGGTCCAGATTTGCAAATATCGTTTTCATGCAGGAAAATCCGGTTTGCTGTCAATCTGACAGCCTCTTGTTAAACATATTACAAAACATCCAAAAGTCATGTTATAATCCTTTTGCCATGTAAAAACATCAGAAACATCTGTCAGTTTAATTCTGTCTTAATATCTAAATTGATGTCATCCTGAATGCCACGTAATATTGGCTGCTGAAATGTCAACGAGTACAGTCAATACCAATAATATACTACGGATAACAACTTTCAAATAAAATTAATCTACCTATGGCAAGAAATAAATCATTGATTTTGAATTAACGAATAATATTTTGTTTTTGTTTTGTATTAAAATACCTCGGTCCGCAAGCCATTGCACAGTATTTTGGGATAAAAAAAACGCAATTCAGCGTGGCATTATTTAAATGTAAATGTTTTTGATACAAATGTAAAAGCTTTTATATTGTTATAATATTGTAACTATTATATTTATTTAGTTGGCCTAATTTGTTTTGTGTGGCCTAAGAATGTTTACATTTTTATATACATTGTGTACAAAATAAAATACATTGTGTTACAACTATGCAGTTTAGAAATCACTGGAACAATCATTGATACTAATGGAATGATTAGAACTTTCTATTTCACTTACATAACGTTTCCAGAATGATCATAACAAAGATGCGTAATTTATATTTCTAGAGTTGTCTAGAAATTTCCGTGTGAGTATTTAAATGCAGACCCAAAAGTTAGTTGAATATAGAGATTTGGACATAGACATAGATAGACTTAGACATCGATAGACATCAACATTCTCTGCAGTTGGATTGACACTTTTATTTACAAACTACATCATACTAGATTGTGACCAATTGGATATAATATTCTGTGGATTCCCGTGAAGATTTCGGATAAAGAAAAGATAAAAGATTGGACTCATATTTTGACAGTTAAGTTGACATTTCTTTTTGTGTAATACTTTTGTAAACTAGTGTATAATAAATCTTGTTAAATTTTATTATTGATTTGTGTCTTTTGTTGGCTACAATTAAAGGCGATTTTCTGCCGTAACAGAAATTGGGGCTCAAGTCCGGGATAACGTTAATATCTTATTTTAAAAAAATTTTGTTCAGTATTTTTATTAGAAATAGCCAACAAAATTCTACAAAATGGCATTTGAAGCCGGTAAATTTTGAAAACGCCAGACCTGGAGAAGTTTGATAATTTAAAGAAAGAGGAATTAGTGTTGCTTGCTAAACATCTGAAATTAGACTTTAGAGTATCTATGAGAAAACAAATTATAAAAATTTGGTAATAGACAAATTAGTTGACGCAGAAATTTTAGGTGAAGAGGCTCTTGATCTTAAGGTCGAAAATGTTGACGCTATCAAATTAAAACAGCTTGAATTAGAACATGAACTCAAAATAAAACAATTGGAAAAAGAAGAACGGTTAGAGATGGAGAAAAGAAAAGAAAAGAAGATGAATTTAAATTAAAACAGGCAGAACTTGAAATGAAAGAAAGGTTAGAGATGGAGAAAAGAAAAGAAAAGAAGATGAATTTAGATTAAAACAGGCAGAACTTGAAATGAAGGAAAGGTTAGAGATGGAGAAAATAAAAATTGAAATGGTCAAAGGAGAAAGTAACACTAATGTACAGTCGAAATCAGAATATTTTGATGCAGCAAAAATATACGTTTGGTTCCCAGATTTTGTGAAAACAGTCGATAAATATTTTCCACAGTTTGAGAAAATTGCTCATAATTTGAAATGGCCGAAGCCTTTTGGACTACAATGCTGCAAAGTGTTCTTGAGGGCAAGGCCGCTGAAATTTACTCAGCACTTTCATCCGAACAAAGTTCTGATTATGACACGGTTAAAAGGAAGTTTTGAAAGCTTATGAGCTAGTGCCAGAAGCATATAGACAGAAGTTTAGATCTTATAAAAGTTTGATTCACAAGCTTATGTTGAATTTGCTAGGGAAAAGAAGACCTATTTGATAAATGGCTTACATCAAAGAAAATAGATAACAATTTTAAGAACCTAAGACAACTGATGTTATTAGAAGAGTTCAAGCAATGTGTTCATTTAGACTTAAAACACATTTAGATGACAAAACTGTTGAGACATTACAAGATGCAGCTGTTATTTCCGATAATTATACCCTTTCACATAAGAGAAGTTTCAAAGGTCACAATTTTAATACTTCAGTGGAAATTACAAGAATCAAAGCACTGAGCGTACTGATAGTAAGCCTGTTGCACAGAATAAGAGTCAGTCTAGTTATAGTATGTCTAGTCCAAAGTTTGAAACTTTTGAGAAGAAGTCATTGACTTGTGCTTATTGTAAGAAGAATGGTCACCTTATGGCTGAGTGTTTCAGACTCCAGAAGAAGAATGAAAGAGATAATAAGCCCAAGACCAGTGCTTGTACGACACCCCGTGTTACCAATACGTTGGAATGTCCTGCGAGTCAGGCTTTTAAGTCCAGTTTTGTGATTACATGGAGGATTATAAATCCTTTATGTCTGATGGGTTTGTTTCTATTGTTGATAATACTACTCCTTAGCCTATTAAGATTTTACGGGACACTGGAGCTTCTCAGTCTTTATTGTTAGAAGGTGTGTTGCCTTTGTCCGAGGAGACTTCTGTTGGTGCCTCTGTTTTGTTACAAGGTGTGGAGTTAGGTTGTATAGATGTTCCCTCCATCGTATTTATCTGAAGTCAGATTTGATAACTGGACCAGTTGTTGTGGGTGTTCGTCCTAATCTGCCTGTTGAGGGTGTTTCATTATTGCTAGGAAATGATCTAGCTAGGAACAAAGTGGTTGCTGAACCAATTGTTACCAGTGAACCGGTGGTGGATGCTAAATCACCTGAAGATGATGCTGAACTGTATCCAGCTTGTGTCGTTACTAGGGCGATGGCTGAAAACAACAAAATGAGGATTTGCAAGAAAACCAGTTTGATTACATGGACCTTTCTGACACCTTTCTAGCCGATATTGAAGGTCCCGGTAGCTCAGAGAAGGCCGTAATAAGATCACCTAGTATTAGCAAGAATGTAATTATGCCATGGCCAGACTTAAACAGCCATTCATTAGACCGAAGGAAATTTGTCGAAGAACAAAATAAAGACCCTGAAGTTCTTCAGCTCAGCAAGAGGGCTCAACCACAGGAGGAAGCAGACAAAGTGGCCGAATGCTATTACCATCAAGACGGCATTTTAATGAGAAAGTGGAGGCCCCCTGATGCTACCCCAGAGGAGGAATGGAGAGTTGTATACCAAGTGGTGGTGCCGAAAATTTATAGGCAAGAAATTATTGGTCTTGCCCATGACACCCCCTTGGCTGGACACTTAGGTATAAGGAAGACTTGCCTTAAAATCTTGCAGCATTTCTACTGGCCAAGACTTAGAAATGATGTCGCAGAATACTGCAAATCATGCCATATATGCCAGGTTGTTGGTAAGCCTAACCAGAAAATACCACCAGCACCACTTCTGCCTATTCCAGCCTTTGAAGAACCTTTAGCCGAGTACTCATTGATTGCGTTGGACCTTTACCGAAGACCAAGACCGGAAATGCGTATTTATTGACAATCATGTGTACCTCCACTCGTTTTCCTGAGGCTATTCCGTTAAGGAATATCAAGACACCTACTATTGTCAAAGCTCTGATCAAATTTTCACGCTAGTAGGACTTCCAAAGTCTATACAGTCCGACCAGGGTTCAAATTTCATGTCAGGTTTATTTCAGTAAGTCGTGTACCAGTTAGGGATTGATCAGTATAGATCAAGTGCTTACCATCCAGAATCTCAAGGTGCCTTAGAACGTTTTCATCAAACATTGAAGAACATGATTAGAACTTTTTGTCTTCAATTTGACAGGGATTGGGATGATGGTGTTCACTTTTACTTTTGCAGTCCGAGAGGCTGTTCAAGAATCCCTTGGTTTTAGTCCCTTTGAGTTGGTATTTGGTCATACTGTAAGGGGACCTTTAAAATTGATTAAGGAAAAATGGCTTACTGAACACACTGACTTGAATCTTCTAGACTATGTATCTAGATTTAAAGAAAAATTGTATACTGCTTGTCAAATTGCTCAGAACAATTTAAAACTGTTCAGAATAAGATGAAAATATGGTATGATAAAGATGCCAGGGACAGATTTTTGAGCCTGGTGATAAGGTACTTGTATTTTGCCAGTCCCTGGACATCCATTACAAGCTAAATATCGTGGTCCTTATACCATAGAGTAAAATTAATGATTTGAATTATATTGTAAAACACCAGGTCGTCGTAAACAAAATAGAGTGTGTCACATTAATATGTTAAAACCATATTTTGAGCGTACTAATGAAGGTGAGAGTAAACCAGTTGCCACTTTAGCCATGGTTAAATTGGAGAACAATCATGACAAACCAGATGTAATTGAACCACCTTTTAGTTCTAAAACTATAGAAGAGACAGTTAGATTGAAAAATTCAGAAATTTTGTCAAATTTAGATTCAAAACTTGCATATCTGTCTTTGATCGTAGAGAAAATTAAAAGCTTTGGTATTTTCTTTTAAAATCTTTTCCAGATGTGCCAAACAAAACCACTGCTGTTTGTCATGATGTCGATGTTGGTGATGCTTCTCCAATTAAGCAACATCCTTACCGGCTCAATCCACTCAAACTTGAATTTATGAGACAAGAAATTAAATATATGCTTGACAATGATATTATTGAGCCGAGTAACAGTGAATGGAGCTCTCCTTGTCTGCTTGTGCCCAAACCAGATAAAACTTTTCGTTTCGTAACTGATTTCAGAAAAGTAAATTCTGTTTCAAAATCTGATTCCTATCCGATTCCAAGGATAGACGATTGCATTGATAACATTGGAAAAGCAAAATTTGTGAGCAAATTTGATTTATTGAAAGGTTACTGGCAAGTCCCATTGACACAGAGAGCTCGAGAAATATCAGCTTTTGTCACACCAGACGGCTTATTTCAATATACTGTAATGCCGTTTGGCATGAAAAGTGCTCCAGCTACATTTCAAAGAATGATCAATAATGTTATAAAAGATTTAGACTGTTGTTATGCTTATATTGATGATCTTATTGTATGTAGTGATAGCTGGGAAGAACATTTAACACATTTATATGATACTTTTGATAGATTGTCACAATCAAATTTGACTGTTAATCTTGGTAAAAGTGAATTTTGTCAGGCCACTGTTGATTATTTAGGGCATACAGTTGGCCAAGGTCAGTGAAACCTATTACGGCTAAAGTGGATGCAATTACCAAATTTCCTCCTCCTACAAATAAAAACAACTTATGAGATATTTAGGCATGATTGGATTTTACAGGAAATTCTGTTCAAATTTTGCGACTGTTGTTCAACCATTGACTCATCTTTTACGGAAAGATTCTAAATTCATCTGGAGTGAAAATTGTCAAAACGCTTTTGAAAATAGCAAATCACTTTTAATTAATAATCCATTTTTATCACTCCAGACTTTGAAAACAATTTAAACTTGCCGTTGATGCAAGCGATGTAGGAGTTGGAGCTGTTTTATATCAGGAAACAGATGATAATGTTGAAAAACCTATATCATATTTTTCTAAGAAATTAGATAAACATCAGAAAAATTATTCAACTATTGAAAAAGAGTGTTTTGCACTGTTGTCTGCACTTCAACATTTTGATGTATATTTAAATCCTCTGTGCATCCTATTTTTGTTTATACTGATCATAATCCTCTCACCTTCATATATAAAATGAGAAACAAGAACCAGAGATTGACTAGGTGGAGTTTATTGTTACAGGAATATGATGTTATTGTAAAACATATTAAAGGTAAAGATAATGTAATAGCAGATGCTTTATCTAGAACTTATTAAAACACTGTATATATACTATGTATTTTGTACATATTATTCATGAAAAGTTTTTGTTACACTCAAACTTTTTTAAGGGGAGGTGTTATAATATTGTAACTATTACATTTATTTAGTTGGCCTAATTTGTTTTGTGTGGCCTAAGAATGTTTACATTGTTTTATATACATTGTGTACAAAATAAAATACATTGTGTTACAACTATGCAGTTTAGAAATCACTGGAACAATCATTGATACTAATGGAATGATTAGAACTTTCTATTTCACTTACATAACGTTTCCAGAATGATCATAACAAAAGATGCGTAATTTATATTTCTAGAGTTGTCTAGAAATTTCCGTTTGAGTATTTAAATGCAGACCCAAAAGTTAGTTGAATATAGAGATTTGGACATAGACATAGATAGACTTAGACATCGATAGACATCAACATTCTCTGCAGTTGGATTGACACTTTTATTTACAAACTACATCATACTAGATTGTGACCAATTGGATATAATATTCTGTGGATTCCGTGAAGATTTCCGGATAAAGAAAAGATAAAAGATTGGACTCATATTTTGACAGTTAAGTTGACATTTCTTTTGTGTAATACTTTTTGTAAACTAGTGTATAATAAATCTTGTTAAATTTTATTATTGATTTGTGTCTTTGTTGGCTACAATTAAAGGCGATTTTCTGCCGTAACAATATACTAATAATTATTATGTGTATGATATTTGAGAAATGTCTGTATTTGATTTTGTGCTTTCTTTAAAGTCAGATTATCGTATGAACATATGAAAAGACTGGCTAGTGGTGTGTAGGTACGATTTTCAGTATCCTACGACGGAACCAGATGTAATCGAAATGTTGTGTTATTTAACGGGAACAAACATATGTTATGTACGGAGGTTGGAGACCGATACAAACAAACACATTTTTTTGTGCGCTCAATTAAATATGGTGTGCGCACAGTAAAGATAGATTGTTTGCACAATTAAATATACTGTGCGCTTGAATTCGCATAGAGCTTACATATGGTAGGGCTCTCTAATATCTCCTTTTCAGCGGTATATTTCAGTCAGAATGGATGACTTTATAACGGTTTTGTATGTCATTGGGTTATACTACAGTAAGATACTCGCACTTCGGCTTCAGGGATATCGTTGTATGTATTTCAAGTGTAGAAAAGCAAGCATTATTACACAAAGAGAGTATAATAATTTTGATACTAATTCTAGAGTCTAAAGAGTTGCAACACGACAAAAGGTATATAGGATTTGTATTCATGTGAAAAGTTTAGCCTTATGGAATATACATCACTGCTGTAGTTTTGGTCCTTCGAAAATGGAAAATTAGAAGGAATAAGAAGTTATAGATCACGTTTGAAGATCCTTCTTTTTAACGAACTTTGCTAAAGTTTAAACCCATGAAAACAAAAATTGCTTGGACATCTCAGTTTTTACAATTTTGTAATTCTTAAATTAATTGGTTCAGAGAGAGAAAGTGTCTAAACATATGTACATTGCCATGGACGAAATGAACATTGTCTTAACCTTTGAAAGTCATCAATGACCTTACTCCTTGCCAATGTAAATGACGTAATATCGTCTCATGATGCTGGATAAGCCAATCAAATAAACATAGTTATCGTATCACTTAATCCTATCACACCCCGTGCAGTGTGATACAAGAAAATCTCTTCATGCAAGAAATAGATAACAGGCCACAACCATAAAAGAACACATATCATCTGGAGTCTGTAACAATTTTATCAACTTTCTTTTACTGAAGACTGCTGAGTTAGGGATTTTATAATTCAATTAAAATCTTTGCCCTTGCATGAGTGATTGAATTACTTTCCAGTTCCATATCTTGATGTGTTATTTCCAGTGAATTACCTTTTACGTTGCTGTAATCTGACCCTATGTCAAAATGTAACCTTCTCAAATCCTACATTCTTACTGACGATTTTTCTAAACAGGAGACATTAAAACACTCTACCACGTGTAAGCTTAATATATTTATAACTTATACTGTGCACACAAAATAATAATGTGTGCGAACAATATATTTATATTAAACGCACAAAACAAAGCACAGAACGACAGAAAAAACTCATTACATTTTTCGTTGCGGTCAGTTCATGCATTTAAGAGTTGTCAAGATTAAAATGATCGTTTCAGTACTTAAAGTGGTTACAAGGATTAAATATGTCCCTATTAATGACGACTGTTTTGCATTTTACCAGAAAAAGTAAATACTATTAGTTGATATTTTTAAAGTATTTTTGTTTAAAGTAAGAGAATATCAGGGTCTTGTACTGAATCTATAAACATCTTAATGTATGCGAGAAACATGTTTGAACCAATTCAATTTGCTGACGTACCACTTATCAAAATATGAGACGTTTTCCACAACATTGATTGTTTGCAAATAAAATTATAATCAAACAGATAATTTGTATTCTTATTGGTGCTATTTGTGGATCCTTTTAACATGCAGGATGGGTACACTAACTTATACAGGTATGCATAATTTATCATACTAATACCTAGGTTATTGACCAATACACTGAATGAGTTTCAATGCATGATGAACTACTACGTGTAAACAATTTACCAAGAACACATGATTTTAATGACATACAACGACATTTTTCACAGATTGCCGGAAAAGATTTCGCAAAATCTTTTTTCTTTTGACATAGAATAAATTTTATGATACTTAACCTTTTCTGTCATTGAAAAGGTCATTCAAAGTCAATAAAAGGCCTTTGTCCAAAGAACTTAAGCCAAATGCTGAACGCCCTCAAGGATTATCAGAAAAATGCACGAACAATACAAGCACAGTTTCCTTTCTTTTATTTGCATTTTGTATCTGTATTTGGAAAATGACTATACAAATCTAGTATGACGTCACTATCCTAGTGTCTTTGATCTGTTTAACAGACTAGTTTTGTAATCACATCAAGAGCAATTTGTGAAATACTTTCTTTCAGAAAAAATGATGGAAGGGGGCGGGGGTGGTGGTGTAAGAGGTCGACGAAATTGGAATTGTTTTCATTTCTGCTTACGAATTTCTTTAGATATCAAAATTTGTGTGATTCGAAAAAATATTGCAGTGAATTTCTAATAAAATCTTATTTTGAGTAAAATTTAGTGAGGAATCAAGAAGCGAACATTATTTCAAGTAAAATATAGCTATAATACGTCATTGGAATACACGATGTTGCGTGAAGATGACCTAATTGTTAATTTAATTTTGTTTTATTTAGTAAATTCTATTGTAAGATTGAAGGAGCTTTCACACACAATGCATATAAACATGTATCAGAGGTCGAACTTTGCACATAATCGTAAACAGGCAAAGTACTTTGACTCAGAGAATGAATACTAGACAAGGAAAGAATGCTTATCTGACAAAAGCATACATCGTCTCCTTTTAGACATATTGCTTTGAATTAATTTCAACTTTTGTGATTATAAGGTGAACACATGTTTCAGCATTTTTTAAAATCATCAAGCGACATGAAAGAGTTTACTTTACAACAACTTAATCATGTAAGGTAAATCCAGAAAAGTGCTTCGGACGCACATAATTTTTAAGTGTTATTCTCATTTGCCACCGAATGAAACCTATACTTGCATTTATGTTGTAATGCGCATGATACAGGACCAGTGTCACTTATAGCGAAAACAAATTCTTACAGTATAGTGATCGCACAGGTTTTTGTCCAATTTAAATCATTCTGTGAAGTGATGTGTGTTTGTATCTTAATGGTTTTGATTAAACAAAGTCTTTTGCCGAACAATTAACGTAAATGATCTTGACTTGTTTGACTGTTTGTCGAATTCACAATCCATTTCCTTTTATTCTTTGTCCGTGACTTTATAATAAATATGACCTTTATCAAATATTTCATGCTCCTTGGCAACACAACGTGTGACACAGTCTGAGCAAGAGGTTCCATACAACTTAAGTTCATCTTTCCTTTTTGTAGGGTATGTGTTGGTCGGCCTTCAGTTTATTGTATTGTGTTTAACAAAATATTATGTGTCCTTTATCCTCTAGGCTTACGGAATTAAGTACCTTTTCCGATTTTCCATTTTTGCCACCTTCATTCACATTTCTAACTACGTCAACAGTTAGTTCTGTAGGTAGAATTCTTTCAAGATATCTTTCATTCTGCTCTTTGTTGAGTCCATCTGTTACTAGTGATAAAATAAAAGATAAAGGCAAAATTATATAACATTCTCTTCGCGCTTTTAAAGATAAAATTACGTTGAAATAGATCAGTAACGTGTTATATGTCTCTCTAAAAACGGTTTTAATAAATACAATTTGACTTTAAACACTCATTTCAATCTAAAACGATCTTAAATGAGCAAGAACTGGTTCATCATGGTATGTTTTGTATTGGATTTTCAGACATCTTCACTGTGGTGAATTCAAGACTTTTAAGACACTTTCGTTACGGTCTTTTAGATAAATGCTTCTGAAACAGATTACAGGCGCAAAAGATAGTGTCAGTTTATATGTGAATATAAAACGAAGATGTGGTATGATTGCCAATGAGACAACTATCCACAAGAGACCAAAATGACACAGAAATTAATAACTATAGGTCACCGTACGGCCTTCAACAATGAGCAAAGCCCATACCGCATAGTCAGCTATAAAAGGCCCTGAAATGACAATGTAAAACAATTCAAACGAGAAAACTAACGGCCTTATTTATGTACAAAAAAATGAACGAAAAACAAATATGTAACACATAAACAAACGACAACCACTGAATTACAGGCTCCTGACTTGGGACAGGCACATACATACATAATGTGGCGGGGTTAAACATGTTAGGGATCCCAACCTCCCCTAACCTGGGACAGTGATATAACAGTACAACATAAGAACGAACTATAAAAATCAGTTGAAAAAGGCTTAACTCATCAGATGGACAAAATACAAGTGGACGTGGCAGGGTACTTGTACATCCCAACAACAAAAGACATTAGGAACAGATCTGAGAGTACTCGCAGTTATCTGACAGCTAGTTCAAAGCCACTAACAACTAATAAAAAATCATGCATCTAAGACTAAATTATCAATCCGTACACATCCAACATCCAATGGATTTAGTGTAAAGACGTCATAAACAGTCAGAGAAAAACATGACCTTGTGCAATGCCAAGATACAGGTATCGACAGATTGTAGATCCATGAATGTGTATATGTATATAACATACTAGTAATATTTAGTTTGCTTTTAATTTACTGATAACAAAATCAATATTTATACCAATAAAAACAATATTCAATGATCTTATTACAGTGTTGAATTGATAACCTTTTAGAATAAGTTTATTTAAAGGAGAGATAAGTTTACAAGGATCATTTCTAAATTTCCGGGCACGGTTAACAACATTTCCGTAAAATGAGGATGTGCTATCCCGTTTGAAATAAGTTTTCTACAGGTACAACCAAACTTCAAAACCAAATCTTTATATCTATGGAAAAATTTAGTAAAGGTTTTAAGTAATTTATGGTAACGATATCCCTGGTTTAATAATTTACCAGTAATACATAGATTACGTTCGTTAAAATCAAAAACGTCACAACAGACACGGGCATAGCGAAGGAGCTGTGAAATATAAACACCGTAAGATGGTGCCAAAGGAACATCACCATCTAAAAATGGAAAATTAACAATAGGGAACGAAAATCATCCCTTTTGTCGTAAATTTTAGTGTGGAGTTTCCCGTTTAAAACCGAAATATCTAAATCTAGGAAAGGACAGTTATTACCGTTTAAATTTGATTTATTTAAAGTAAGTTCCTTGGGGTAAATTTCAGCAGTATATTGAGAAAATTCTTGATTATTTAACGAAAAAATATCATCAAGATAACGGTAAGTGTTGTTGAATTTATCAATTAAATGCAATTTCGACGGGTCTTTACTGAGTTTAGTCATAAACTGTGATTCGTAACAGTACAAAAACAAGTCTGCTATTAAAGGGGCACAATTAGTGCCCATAGGAATACCTACAACCTGTCGATAAACTTTGTTGCCGAAACGTACATAAATATTATCAAAGAGAAAATTAACAGCTTCAATCATCTCATCACACCTCCAGTAAGTATATCTAGCATATTTACCTTTCTCATTAGAGAAGAAGGCTTTAAAGTAGGTTAATTAATACTATGATTCATGTGGTATAGATCAGGTAAGTCTACTATAGACTGTTTAGTAGCTTTTTTCAATCTGAGTGACAGTGTGCAGATCTATAAACACTGAAATGTATCAAAAGGTTCTGAAAAGTTCTGGATTAACTGCAAGCAAAATGTCTGAACAGCATTTTATTTGCCACAACTGTAATAACCAAAACATTACTTAATCTTTTAAAAGACAGCATTTGTATATTCAGACATTCCAAATGATGCTGAAAGAGCATCTGTTCGGTTTATTTTCAGACTACTATTTTCAGTGACTCTCTGATAGGCTTCTGAACAGTACTGGGTTTTTGGTTTTTTTTCGTGAAACATTTGAACAGTGAAAAATGTTGCGTTTCTATATTGTCGAGATTGGGCAATGAAATCCAAATGAGTCAATACGAATGTTGGCGGCAGTAATAAATCAACGTGATTTGCTTGACAATTTCATGTCAGGAATTTCCTCTTAGTCCTAACAACAACGGTTTTGGCAGACAGGATTTGTAAATACCACTCATGACCAGGTCCAACTGTAATGACATTGCCACGTCAATGAAATTTCAATACGCAACACCATTTGCGAAACAGATCAACAACAGCAAAGTAAACTGCTAACTTAGCCGTCGGATGTCATGGCAGACAGATTAACGCAACAAATATTTCCACTATACTAAAATGCCACAGAATCCAGTGCAGAAAACCATTAAACGGTTTACAGTTTGAACCGCATAATTGACAAAAAGACTGAGTGAGATAGATGTCTGATCAAAGGGTCAAAGCTGAAGTCAAAACAACCCCAAGAGAACTGGTCGACTTCATCGTCAATCATTTACAAGTTGGTTATAATAAGTAATTGCCTAGTGTTGCGTTTTTAAAGTCTGTCACAGTCAGTAAAGCAAACATCCACAAAATGTATAAATAAGAGAGGTACAAATTTATAACATGTGTTTTGCATTTGACTGTAATAAAGATAAGTATTCAAGTAAACCAGTCATATGCAAAGAAAAACAAGAGAGAGAGAGTCGACATTCATTCTTAGGAGTGCCTCAGATCAAAATGAAATACGACAAAGTGATTTTAGGATAAATTAGTAAATACAATGATATCTCTGAAATGCCTAAATTATTGAGCAAAAGCAAGTAAATAATAATTATAAATAAATAAATATAAACTTAATAATTAATACCTATATTGGATATCAAATATCTAACTTCGGTATCATTTGCCCGATGTAAAATGAAGTTCAAGGCATCTTAATAACCGTTCAAAAATCATAACCGTCATACAAACACTGAACGACAATCTTTCAGGGTCTGTAATCTGTGTCCAGCAGCTAAGACTATTTGACCAAAAGGTAAACTAGTATATAGTATATCTGGCAAGTGCAAAATATATTTTTAACAACGTTTTACTGATTTCTAGACGATAAAAGGTATGTGTAGGAAAAGTTCTGCTCAGCTGTCTGCTTATTGATTCAATGGAGGAACTGTTTTATTGAAGACTTTATGTCTTTTGATACTATTGTCGTTTAGTAACTGTCTCATTGAAGTTTACCCACATATGTGTAACGAAAAGAAATAAATAGCGTATAGAAGGCGATAACAAGTTTTATTTAAAGAAACATTCATACCTGTACTGGGAAAACCAAACACTTCAATTTTGTCAGATACAGCATCGAAATCTAGTAAAAACGAAAGGAAATAAGTGTACTTATTGTTTGGTAAGTAGGTATTTTATTTTTGGTTCAAATGTCAGTAATCAACTATTACTTTAAAAATTTAATTTAAAAAATTATCAATTTACAGTCCCATTCTATTTGATTTTGATCTGTTTGAATAAGATATACGCATAGTAGTATACTTGGCTCTGATTTTGTACATGGAACTTTACAACTCCTGGTGTTTATGTCCTTATAAGGTATAATTATTTTATCGACTTTTAAATTATATTTATATGATATGAGGTGCAGTGGCTTCTACTTAGTGCTAGTAAATGAAATTAACACTGTATCAATTTCGTGCATCCGTAGCGCTTTTAAACTTCATCATGAACGCTCGAACCCAAATATTTGAAAGTCAAGGATGCATAAGACCTAAACACGTGTTAAAATACACCTGTGACGTAAATCTTTTGTTCAAACTCTCCATTATTTTTCAGGAATGGAGAGTTATTTTCTATTGTCCATTTTCATTCATCCGGACGTTTTGCCCTTTGGGTATTTCCATGGGCACTTTCTTAAAAAGTGTTCACCCATGGAAATAGTTCTAAAGGACGTAACGCGATATTGAATGAAGATGAAAACTTACTAAAACGGCTGATATTAAATGGAGGTTTTTTTTAATTGGGATGACCTCGTAGTAATACAATGAAAACCAAATATCCCATTATTAATAAACAGCTTTTATTTGCGAGTCGTAATTCCATCGTATAATATAAGTATCGTTTTCACTAAAATTCCACCTCATTATCCACAATTTGTTTTCCGATGCAAATTTGGCTAAATTTCTGTCACACAGTATTCAAGCGGGTAAAAACGAATATTTTCTATTGAGTGCCATTTCTCTTCTGTGCATCTACAAAATATCAAATGTGTTAACTCAGTTAAAGTCTTTTGTAATATTGAACACTCTCAACATTATACAATAAGGAAAAATAGAGAAAATATATTTCACTTACAGCTTTGCTTGTACTTTTACCGTTTAAGATATCATTTGCTTGAAATTTGCATTATTTGTGCTGTATTTTGATTTTGTACAGGAAAAATCGTTTGTTCCATTTTATTATGTACATTAAAAAAAGAAATATTACTCAAGATAGTTAGTTTCTACAATAATATCGAGGTTCGATAGAATAAATAGTTCAAGAAATTGAAATGGTCAAAATGACGTATTCGGAATATTATTTCAATATTGAACTAATGAATAGAATTTGAGGGGTATGGATAACATTTGAATAAGGCTTGTGTTAAATATTGGGCGGGATTTTTATTCAATTTTCAACAGAAACACGTAACAAAATCGAATTCCTTCAAAGTTGTTATATGTCCAGTGGCAAATATAACAGTTTTATCGGCAGTGCAAATGACGGCGTTAATCTTGAAATGTTTAAATGAAATCAAAAAGTAGTTTTCCACTTCAGTTAAAGACATACAAAACGCAATCTAGAAATGTTTTTAATCACGCGGTTTTTTTTTTCTAAAAATATTTGCCTCCTTTCTGATAATAGGGAAGAATGAAAAAATATTTTCAGTTTGTTTGTATTGCTTTCTAAGACTCTCAAACATGCATAACATTTTTTTTCGTTGTTATGAGAAAAGGGATCGAAAAAAAATGTTGGGTTATGCATGAAACATGAAACAAGGTTTTCTTGATTAATTTCATTTGATCTAATAGAATGGTTTGAAATATAGAATCATATTTTGTTTCAGATATGATTTCAAATCGAGCACACCCTTATTAGTTAAATAACCTATACTAGAGTGTTACATACCTGGAAATTTATTCTAGTTGTACCATGTAACTTTTTCTCACACGATTCTACATCCAAGATTTATCAAACGAAAAACACACATAATCCATTAACATATATGCATAAATATTAGTTTTTCTCTCTCCCGAAATACCACTTAAAGACACATATAAATATCCTTTCAATCCAACCACAAGAAAGACGTGCGTATCCAATGACTTAAAACATAAATCTGGGTGAACCTTATTCAAGATCTTTTTATAGTAATTATTCTACTGTTCATAAATACTTCGTTAAGTGAGTAGATAGTCAGCATGATCTTAAATTTTGCCTGTGGATTATTGGGTACACCACGGGATAATGAAAAGAAAACCATTACAAAATGAAATGAAATTCTTTAAAATGTTATAAAATAAAGATTCGTTCTTAATATTTAAGGTGTATTTTAAGTTATGAAAGTCAAATAACTGTCCATTCCTGAAATAATGGGCGTCGGCCCTACGGGCCTCCGCTCCATTATTTCCCAGGAATGGACAGTTATTTGACTTTCTATAACAGAATATATGACCCTAACAGCATTGGTATCGAACCAGTTCTAGTAAATGAAATTACCATTTTATTAATAAACTTTATGCCCCATGAAATATTGTTTTTTCAAACTGATCTTATACATTTAAATGTTTCGAATTGTTTATATGTTGTGAAAACATCTGCAAATCGACTTTTAAAGAAATAATATACCTGAGTAGAAAAATGTATTTTATTACTAGGATTTACAGTGGTAATTGGAGTTTTTTCAAATGAGTACAACAAAGCTTGTAATCGTTTAAATTATCAAATAACCACATAATAACGGTCGATTAAGTCTTCCAATAAAACAATTTGTTTAAAAGTGATATTAAATGGCTTTTGAGAACCGCTTTACATGTACTTGTATGTCGTTCGCTGTCTGGATGTTTGTTTTGCAGCGTATTTGAAAAGGAACAATCGCACATGTTGTCATATCAATTTGGCAATGGACGTGTAGATATTTTTAGGAGCAGACGACTAATCACATGTCTTGGTTTTCGCATTTTTCTGGTGTCAATATTCATGATATTTCTAAATATATATTGGTCTTTTATAACATTGATGTATCACGCAGAAAACATTAAATTTTATGCCATTTAGGCATAGTTTGATTTACATTTTGAATTCAATCAACTGGAAATTATCGGGATAAACAGACCTTTTAAACATTTCTTTTGGAAATTTTATCGGAAATCAGTAATCAAATCGTAGGACTGAAGATAAAATTGATTCAGAATACAAGGAAAATTATCTTTTGTGTCTCGGCAAGATCCTAAATAAATAAGTTTTTAGCTAATCGTACTTTGTATACAAAGAGTTTAAGAAAGGAAGTAGACAAAACAGATGCATCCAACAGACTTGAAACAACATTTTGATTTTTATATGCCTTGTAGGCTGGTACACTTTCTTTCTCAATTCTTTGAATAATTTTGACGTGATTTCCGATGTTTTGAGATATCATGTATTTAGTCCGTTTTACATTGCTTTTCAAATTTTATTTTACATTTTGAAAGAAGCTATCCTGACCAATTGTAAAAGGAATAAAATATTAAATATAAAATAAGCATTCTTAAGTAAAATTGTGTTCATTGTTTTGTGACTGGGTCGATACCTCTGCTGGTGGACTATTAGTCCCCGATGGTATCACCAGCCAGGGTCCAGTACTTCGGTACTAGCATGAAAACACGAATATTGTGTTATCAGAATTTTCTGCTTCAAAAGTTTGGAACTATTATAAATTAAGGAATATGTCTCCCCTATACAAAGCTCTGATTCCTTCCCGGCATTGGCTATACTTTTTGTCCTTTTCGGTTTATAAGATCTCCATTTTTAATCATTTTTAGATTTTCAAATATTTTGGCCTCGAGCATCACTGAAGAGGTATCAATTATCGAAATGCGCAGCAGGTGCATTAAAATTTGTATTGTTAATGTTATTATCAATAGTTTTAAAACTTAAAAATATAAGATTGCACTTTGCCTAAATTATTGAAATGTTGAATCCCAATGTATTGAATACTGTAGGAGGACTTATCCATGTTCCACGCATGCATAATTTCCTCCGTAAATAACAAAGTTTAACATGAAAATAAAAATTTATAAACTGCGTGCTTTTCTGGATTCACCTGCATCAGCAACGCTCAGACCTTAACATTTGAAATCCAGGGATAATTAATACAAATAAATGTCAGGAGCTATATGACGACAAGGGACTAAAGGAGAACAGCCAAATACATTTAAGGCAACAAACTAGGTACCTCCACGGATAATTCCCTCCCCAAAAAACTCTGCACAACATAAAAGTTCTGACATAAAATCTGAAGGAGGATATGCTGAACAAACAATATTCCCTCGGATAGGGTAAAACAGTGTCGCTGGGGCATAAAATTTTCCAATCATATTCTTGCCATGGTTACTCACTATCCTATTAGATTTGAATTTGGCGCCTGTCTGGAAAAGACTTAAAATCAAGTTGTGTACCTACTGTAAAGTCTCATTGAATTAAATTTTTTTGAATAAATGCAATATTTATGTAATACTATCAAATTGAAGCCATAATTTAAGCCATCAAAATCTATAACCTGAAATATTTTGTCTGACATGTTACATGCATTATTTACTTTTGATTCATTTTAATTTATGTTCAAAGGAAGATACGCATTTGGTCTCTGGAATACGGTTGTTTCATTTGCAATCATATTACATCTCCGTATTTTTGTATATATTATCCAACTTTGTATATGCTTGATTGTTTCCAATTACAGCTTGATTAAAACATATCTTCAGGTAGAATAGTGCAACCGCTGAATACTGTCAGTTTTAGCCTGAAGAGTTAATTTATGTTTTTTTTTGAAAGGTAGAACAAAATTACAATATACATTGTACATGAACAAACAATAATTTTACACTAAAAGCCTATTTTAAAAATCTATTTTCGTCACTGCTGTCCAGAATTATTGACAATCGTAAAGTATGGAAAGTCTTATAAACCAATAATAACACAAAAGCCGTCAAAACATATAAGGTACAGTACTCCGCTATAAGTATTCGTAAAAAAGCAATTGTTGTCAGGTCATGGTTAGGTAAACAAGTTTTACCGTCTTATCGCACAAGTATATAAGTAGTACTTTAGAAAAACAAGCGCTTGTCATGTGACACGTGCGTGATGACTTCATAGTTGTCTGCATTTACGTTGTAGTTAATGTAAATAAAACAGGTCTTAAGGAAAAGAAGTTACATCTGATCAGAAAACTGATTTGGTCAAATTGACAGGCATTACACAGAGTACCGTATACATTTTTTCGAAGAGGTATGGGCATCGTGGTGATATTGAAAAGATTCGAAGATCAGGCAGACCAAAATCCTTTCATGACCGGGGTATGAGAAAACTTTCCCGTTGTGTCAAAAACATCTCCGTAAATATTTATCTGAAATTACTAATATTTTTATTATTTGTACGGTGATTTTATGAGTAATGAGGAGTAAAGAAAACATTGCAAAGTATTAGGGTATTTTTTTATTTGTTAAATAGTTCGTGTTGTTTTCATGTGCATATTCACATCGACTTGCGGCCATCCTGTCGGTAGTTTTATATCCTAAAAATATCAATACCAAAGTTATATGATATAAGTTCAATGCCCTATCAGATTTTTAGTCCCCGAAAGTGACACCTAACAAAAAGCCATAAAACAAAGCATCGATAATCTAATTGTTGCATCATGTTTGTCATGGCTGCTTTGCAACAGTTATAAGAAGAAGAAGAAAAACGAAGAACAGGAATATACTTAAAACAACACATAAAATCGGATATAGAAACAATTACATACTGTTTGATTTGCGAATTCAAGGGCCTAAAACTGGTCGTATCATACCAAATCCTTGACCACATGTTTGCAGTTTATTTCATACCTTACTTTTCATGTGACTTTACAGTTTGTATATAGTTTCAAAATATGCTTTATATTTTCTTACAGACTTAAGATTTTGAAAGATAATAGCATTTTTCTATAACATGTTCTACTGACCTTGATGACTTGACACTCGCAGGAAAGTCGCAGTTCATACATTGTGTTCTAATGTTTTCAAAAGTTAAATAAAAGAAAATCCTACCAATAACTGGAATATGGTCTGCATAGTAAGCCCCGCCTGTTGCAGTTTCTGTCAGTCTGCTGCAAATAATATCTACACATCCTTCTGCACCCAAACGATGAAATTTTTCTATGTCGGTATCTTTCCAGAAAACTTTAATGATACCTCGATTATATCTATTTTCCAGTGTGTTATTTCATCCACATATCCCAAATCATAATCTGTGTTATAACAAAAATACATAGATTATTATGAATTATGTATTTTCTTTTGATTTGAGTGTTTCTGTTATTTTTTAAAGTAGTCGGATAATTCCATTATTTATCATACTGTACCATAAAAATCAGTTGGTCGATGAAAAGAAATAAAAGAAAATAACGATTTTAATTCGTCAGATTTATAAGCTCTTTCAATGCTTTCACATATATTCAGGTACAATATGACTTTTGTACTTTAGTACTAACAACAGATTTACGTTAGCAATGGTGTATCACAAATACAAGGGAGACTAATAATGTCATTAATAATTTGGGTAAATTCTGTTAAATAAGATAAAATGATATTTTGTAAATCAAAATGTAATTTTGTAAATGAAAATGTCATTTATCATTTGTGTTGTTCAGTATGTAGCTTTCTATGATGTGTTTTGCATACTGTTATTGGAAACTTCCTTATGTGATGAGATGCTGTGTATGTGATAAAGATTACTAGGCCAAGCTGGCATGTCACTAAAACGCATGACTGTTCATTGTCAACAAACACGTGTTCCGCCATTGTGCTATAGTCAATTTTGAGTTCTTGTCTTTCATTTTTCTTATGTACTTTGTCTATACGCCATTTTGTATTTTTGTTGAAACAGTTATTTGTTTTATAGCGATTAAGATTATATAACAATGTTAACTGCTTTACCCCAATTTTGACGTTTTACCTATTATGTCTGTTTGTTTTGCTCACACATTGTTGTCAATATAATGGAATTCCATGCGACTGCCATACAAGTGAGAGGTTTTACTAGCTATAAAACCAGGTTCAATCCACTATTTTCTACATAAGGAAATGCCTGTACCAAGTCAGGAATATGACAGTTGTTTTCCATTCGTTAGATGTGTTTGAGATTTTGATTTTGCCATTTTATACAGTACTTTACGTTTTGAATTTCCATTGGAGTTCGGTATTTTGTTATTTTACTTTTTCCAAACACTAGACAAATACCACTCAGTGAACATTAGAATCAATGTGCAGGCCCTCAGCAGCTGAATTGTAAACTTTTCTATTATCCCAGTGTGCGGAATATACAACAAAGGAAAAACAGAATAAAAGGAATATTTGAATTGGAAAATTTAAACCAAGCTTAAATTGATAAATAATTTGGAAAAAAACAGGCGAAAACAGGCAAAAACACTCATGAAAAGATGAATAAATTTAGAGAGCTTTTTGGACATGAATGAAAAGCTTATGAAATCGATATTTGAAAATATATTCTTTCAAAATTCCTTAAACAAAATGACTTGTTAAACAGCAAAATCTTCTGCCCAAACAAAAATGTCTATCACAATAATAGTAATTTTTCTTTGAGATTTTACTTGCTGTAAAATTGCTTCTTCCAACATGCAACATGTTAAATATGTCGGCCAGCAAATGATGTTGAAAATGTGAAGTATTTCTGTCCGCACATACCTTGATTCATTGTACCCTTTACTACATATGTAGTGTGCAAAACATGATGTGCTTTTGACTAAAACAAAACCAAATTTGACCTACTTTCATCTTTATTCCGTTCGTCAAATACGGACCAACAACAACTTCTGCTCCTACAAAATGCCTCTCGCAATAATCCTTTCCTTGAGCTTTTCGTGATGTGACTATCATTCTGCAAATACACATCAAGTTGATTATATTTTCCAGCAATTGAGATTCAAAATGAAAAGTATTTCTTCGCGTTTAAACTTTATACAATGTAAGTGTCTTGCAATTAAAGGTATTCTTTCTGAAAGAGTTTACATGTACCCTTTGTTTTATAATCATCTATACTATAGCTGTAACAGTTATAGAACATTCTTTCAAAGTACCGCCCGAATCACACTTGAGACCGGCGCAATTTTGAAGGCGTATGCTGTTTATTTAATCACCGAAGAGTGAATCTTTCAAGATAAATAATATTAATGGATCTCGACTTCTATAATGTAAAATGTTTAAGTCTAGGTAATAAAATAGTAGTTTGTTATCCTTTGAACTTCTTTACATTCATCTTTTTTTAAATTAAAGTCAGATATTCTCAGTTTTGTTAATTTTTTCGTTTACACTCTAATATAATAAAATGTATAAGTAATTGTTTGTGATATTTCTATTCAAAAGAGACGCGGAAGATACCAAAGGGATATTATACTCATAAGTCGAAACACACTGACAGCGCCATGGTAAAAAAATCAAAGGACAAATAATAGTTGACAAATGCACCATAGAAAACCGAGGAACATACCTCACCAAAACTGAGGGTGATCTCAAAAGCTCCGAAAGGGTAAGCAGATCATTTTCCACATGCTGCACCTGTCGTGTTGCTAATCTAGCTTTCAAAAGTCACGTTCTTATTGTAGAAGTTTAAAACTAATACAGGAAAAGCATTTTGATGATGAAAAATTCTTCTACAATGATTTTACACTTCGATATCGAACATACTATAGCAAAATGTAAATTATAATCATCAACTTATTTTATATACGAGAAATGCTTTATTCATAATGTGTTTGATTATTTTCTTTTAGAAACCTTCCTTCAGAAATGTTTTTATGAGAATCACATCCTCGGCGCTACAGTTAAACGAAGTTCAAGATCTCTATTCCTTGTATTTTCATTTGCCCTTAATATTCTAAAGTTAAGCCTCTTGTACAAAAATGATTAAATATGTTTCAACATGAAACGTTTGTCTTAAGACACAGATTTTATTGTATTGTAGCATTTTTATCTAGAACAACTTATGAGTAAAAGGAATTTGAATTATCGCGTTTACCGTACTAATTAAACGGCTAAACAGAGGGATAAATGATTTTTCGATAATTTATTTTATCTTTGATGCAGACCTTCAATAACTGTTTTACACCAAAAATTGATAGACTATATATCAACCAGTATAACTTCTAAATAGTATGTATATTACGATGTCAAGCATCACCACTAATCTATAAAGATCAAGCGCGGTTTTCAGCAAAATCACATTATCGCTCTGACGTTCTAGCGTTGTTGTCCATGAGCCGTCAGAATTCAGTAAACGTCAGTAACAAAAATGTCTTTGAACTTGATTTGTCTGAATTATTCTTCTTTATTCAGTTTATGTTAAGACCTGTTCAGTCTATTCCTAAACTGTTCAGCAGTTGTTATTAACCTACACGCATCAGTAACATACTGAATTGTCAGAAAAGCTACTGAACAGAACGAAATTGACTGCAAGCAAATTGTCTATACAGTACTCAATTTACCGCAGTGGATTAGTCTGAAAATTGACCGAAAGACATGACTGAATTGCTTAAAGTTCATACTTTTTAGATGATGTTAAGATCAAAATGACCGTGTCAGAATAAAATGTATTTATTATTTGGAGGATTCAATTTCGGAGAATTGAAAAATATATATATATTGTATTGATTGCCACTTATATAGGTGGCAAACCTTTAACTTCCTACCTGCGAGTAAACTGAAACTGTCTTCCGGTTTGCATTTCTTTCAATGGCATTTTTCAAATTTCAGTCAGTAAGAAGGCTTCGTTGACAATGAGAACAATTTGGAGCATCCAATAACCATGCATTCAAACCATCAACCTGATAGAAGTAATTCCATTTCATTCTATAAAGCTAGCGCTCAACATTAGAATATAATGTTGAAATTAAACCTCATCGAAAGTTCCAATTTTGTTTGTGCAGTAAATATTTTTGTATACTATTATCGGCACTGCTAGCTGTAAATGAAGTTTATTTACAGGGCACGTGACTGATGTTAGATTTCTAGGGCAAGAAATTTGTTTGTTATAGATTGCTTTCAATGACATGTAGAAATTGACAAATTGTTCAAATTTTCGTTATAAGAAGAGGAAACTTATTAATGACATGAAAAGTTCGCAAGACAGCAGGTATGTGTATCCAAATAAGATTAATTCTGTAATAATTGAATAACATTTACTTGGGATGTTCATTTCTGTTGTATCACGCTTCCCTTAATGTGGATCATCACTATAAATATGTTATTTTCAAAATATGATAAAAGTAGGGTTCACTGTGTTATGTTTTATGCTTTAAGTCGAAGAAAAATGGTGTCACCGAACTTTTTCATTGCTTCAGGTAAAAATGAAACTTTAGTTAACATTCTTTATAAAATTTTACTATAACGGTTATCTCCTCTTATATGGATAAGTTGAAAATTTGAAACGAACAAAAACATATTCGATATTTGTTAAAACAGTATAAATAATGCACATTTATTGCCAATCTGTCTTAAAACTTGCAAATTTAAGCAAAGAACTAGACCGATTGTGTACTGTTATTTTACAATCCAAGATGGTGGTATACAGTTAATCCATCTGAAAAGGTTGGTTGTTGTTTGCCTTCAGATTCTTTATAGACTTTGTTTCAATGATTCATTTACCTGATGTTAAAATGATATTCTCAAAACACGGGGTGATGGGATTATTTTCCCAATGCCGACCATCAATTACTTTACATCTTTACGTCCCACATAACAAATTCAAACCCTAAATAGCACTGCCTTCACGATGACGGTTGATGTATTCACGCTTCAAATCTTTTAAATTCTTTTAAATTCTAAATTAGTATATGATGCCTATCTGATGTGAACACACTATTTAGGCGTAATTTGAGGCTGATATCAGATTGAAAGATGGCTTTTATGTCCATCTTTGTTTCAGCCTTTTTGTGAATTTCCTCTTCTATACAATAAACAACTGTGATAATTTAGAAAACGTGATGACCACTTTAACAAGTATGTTAAAACAGAGATTTTACAGTATATTCATATGTTAATCTAATTTAAAACTTAACGCAAGACTGTACTGTATACGAAAAGATGTTGATAAAATCCCATCATTTTCACAATCAATGTTTCATTTGATAGAGAAAAAATTAGTCGTCGGATATCTAAAATATGTTTCACTATTCTTTAAGATAATGCGTTGAGTGGACAGAGAAATGAAAATTGTTTCCTCATTATTATAAAGTAAAAGTTGGCAGTTTGTTTCCATCCATTAATCTTCTATTAAAGTTTTGTGGACTTAAAAAGACACACACATTGCAACATTGAATCCAAATAACACGAATAACACATTGGTATCACTTTTATTCTATCATTCGCGCTTACATATTAAAGGTCTCACCTTACAAAGATGACCCGATTTTTGTTATCAGTTTACAGCAATCTTTGAAAAGAAGAACAATTTATATAATTTGTACATGTAATCCGTCCAAAACACTTTCGTTGGTTAACCTCGCTAGGAATGCTCAAACCAGAAAGCCAAGGATGTTTAAGTACTAGAGTGTAGGAAGAGCCATATGAACAAAATGAACATATAAAGAATACCATCAACCTCTGTCTGAGGGAGTTGGTACCTTAGTTTTGTAATAATGTCTTGTTTTATCAACATCGAATTTTAGAAAATTATATTATAAATCAAGTCAGTACCGAAGCACTTACAACTGAGCTGATGATACTCTCGGGGACTAACAGTCCACCAGCAACGGAATTGACCTAGTGTTAGACAATGAAAATCATTCATATATTCAAGTTGCTTAATCTAATTATTTTGTATAGAAAATTTTGTCTGTGTTGTTGTTTTATTCTATTCATGTTTATTGCTTGAAAGTGACCGACACAAGCGCGTGTATGAAGGACACTTGAAAAGTATTGATGAATAAAATAGAGTACTATGACATCGCATGTTGTGGAATTTAGCAGTATATCAAATGAATAGTCATATAATTTTAACGACCATCGTAAGTGTTTAATAAAGAATTGAGATATGCTATGCAATAAGAGAGGTGTTGACTTTGTCAGTGAGACAGCAACCAAACAAGAACACTATTTATGTGTTGTTCAAATATCGTTCATCTCATATGTAAAGACTGTAACTGATATATTTGTAGGAAAGTCAATCTCAATGTACTTCAATGTGAACTTATGTCCTTTGAAACTTGATGAATATAAGACAAACTCAGTAGGAAGAACATTAAAAAAAAATTAAAGTATACATATGTTTTTTTATTCCTTTACACTTATAAAATGACTATTTGTTGGGTGTGCTATTGAACCGAAAATCAATAATATTTGAAACAGATTGAGAGTACACGAATAAGAATGATAAGGATTTTACTGCTAGAATTATTAACCTGTACACGGACAGTTTCCACAAGGTTTAAGGAATCTCAAACAATGCTTGAAACGAATGGAAAACAGTTTGAAACAGTTTATCAGAGCTTCCCAAGTCTTAAATTAGCTCGGATGACCGCATGGCATTCTATTGACTGGGATTAAAAATATTAAAAATCGAATTAAAGTGAAGAAATTTGTTTATGTTTGTCAAGCTTATTCATGTTTTAAACAATGGTTATACCTTTTTGCCCTAATCTAAATTATAGTTACTAGTGGTTATAATTCATGTGTGCTTCTTGTGTTTTGGACTTGCTTGATTTCCTATACATACCGGTTTGAATCTGGGGTGATGGTTCTTTCAAAAATATGTTCTACGTCATGTGCATCATCCATATAACACTGAGTACATAGATTGATATTACATTTAGTACATGTCCACTTCATTCCATAAATAGGACATTCTCGGCATGAAATACACAGGACTTTGTTGTGCAAAACATCTGCAAAACACAAGACAAACACTTATGTAAATTAATAAATTACATTAACAAATAAGTATGCAGCTTCTATAAACGACATATTACATCAGAAAGATGGACAACATCTTGACTAAGACATAAAAGACCAATGATTTTACAACAGTTCAGAAACTTAATTTTTAATCACGGATAATGTTTTAAATATATAATGATGTTTTGAAGTTAAATCGCTGTCGACACAATGTTTACATAGAAAATTCTGAATACTTACCTGTATGATTCCAAAATTTTACTTGGTATTAACTTTTATGAAACATTGGTCAGAATTAAAACGAAAGAATAACGATAGATATATGACATCCTTCATTTCACTGACAGTAATTTGATCACAGAAGAAAGTTTGGCTTTAAACTAAAATTCTACCTATAGAAAATTTCACATTCAACACTTTTTACTTTTGGCTTTCTTCATATTCTTTATAAAAATTGTCGTTTGTAACTTTCAAATTGTTTTGACCTCTGATACAATAAATAAAGATGCACATATCTTAAAACTTACTTGAATTTTATAAAACTTTTGCAAAAATCCTATGCAATGATGAGGTTTGATTTCTAATTCAAGTTTGATTTCTGTTATATTGTAAAAACATACTTGCAAATTATATATATATATATATCTCAGAATTTAAGTAAAAATATAGCAATTAATTGAATTACTTTTTAGATGATCTTAAGTCTACGGGATATTAGTAAAATACATTTGCCTTACATATTTATTTCGGCCCTCGACCTTCTCATATTTGAGTTAACTATGCAACAGGTTCAGAAATGTTATTATTTTATATCTTTGAATTATTAATTATACATAAACAACAACCTCAACCGAACAGCTATTTTACGGAATGTGGTTTAAGCAAGTTTTTGATACAGTGAAATATATATTATATATCCTTGGATGAGTCTATTGCTGATATTGCTGATATTTAATTCTACCATAATTTCAAATATTACTGTTATGCTTTTTAAGATGATTATCAATTATTCTTTTTGGATTATCAATTTATTATGTTTTTTGTGTGTTCTCATTTGGTTTTTTTTTTTTTCATTTTATTTGTGGGGGGGAGTGGTAGGATTCAGCGCTTTGTTGATTTTAAATTTTTTTTGTTTTGTGTCTATTTGTATATAATAATGATACTTGTTACAATACTGGGGTCATCGATATCAGAGTGGTCTAAATATTTAATTTCCAGGTATCACTTGCCTGTCATCTCAGAGGGTGTGAGATTGGCTATAAGTGTTCGACTTAGATCTTAATTGACAAGGATTGTTAGTTTCTCCGACTAAGGTCGGTGGTTTTATCCATGTTCTCTGACTTCCTCCACTAATAAAACTGGCCGCAATGATATAGCCAAGCTTGCTGAAATATGTGTTCAACACCATCAAACAAGGCCTTACGATGACCTAATCTTACATCTACATCATTTTGGTCTCTTCTAGATAGATGTCTCACAGGCAATCATATCACATCTGCTTATTTTTATTTTATAAACACAATACTGACCTGTTTGAGCATTATCAAAGACTCTAAGATCATACTGATTTGGACCACCTCTGTATCTACCACTTCTACCAGAGTCCCAAATCACCAGGATACACCTGTCAGAATCCCTTATACCAACGATTGTTCCTAAGAATCCTTCTCCATTGTCTTCACATTTGTGATTCCAGTCAGGTCCACGTACCACCCTTGTTCCCAGCTTTATCTTAAAATGTAGATGAAAATGTCAAAAACAATATTTCTACTGATAATTGGAAAATATTCAAATCAAACCTTACTTTGGGGATACCATAGCATATTTTGACTGCTTAGCATAAAATAAATAACTTTTACTGCAAGAAATGCAGTGCTTTTCAAATATTTCTACAGTACGCAATTCAGTAGTATCCGTTTTCTTTTCAGAAAATTGATTTAACTTATTGTTAATCACAGGTAAATAAGAAACTTCAGAAATAAATCAAACGAATATCATTCAATATTAATAAGACTACGCGTCTTAACGGTATTTAATTTGGTGTATTAAAATATCTTAAATTGGATTGAAAAGTGAAAATTACTACATATTGCTGTTTAGTCTTTAGGGCGATTAAGTTTAAGATGATTGTTTCAATAGAAAACGTATTACTGTAAACAGTGCAAGTACGCGACAGTTTTATTTTCGCGGAAATAAAACTATCGCGAATATTTCAAGGAAAACCAATTCATGTTTAAATTAACATATATCAATAGGATATGTAGAGGACCAATTAATAACATCGGTTTCACGGACAACAGATCGATAACGCAAATCATAACTTTATTTCTAAATGAAAGGCAATGTTAGATATCAACCTGATAGTCTAATTAACATAGAAGAAATCTCTAACAAGCGGACCTTACGGATATTGTAACAAAACAACACTCATTACAGTTAGGTAAATGACCCTGTCAATTCGATTCTTATGATTTTTAGCGTAAAATCGTCCAAAACTTTTCGCCTCGCTCCCTTTGCGACATTCAATCCGTTATATGGAATAACGCCCTTTCATAAAATACTGGATCCGCCCCAGCACAAATCAATCAGATCAACAACTTAATTAATAAGCAGTAATCCCGTCAGCATTTAATCACTCTTATTTAGGTCATTCTTCTCTGTTTTTTGTGTTGGTGATTTTACAAGCAAACATGAATAATAACTATGAATTTACATAAACGATACAACAAATCGTTATTGCTTAGCTGCTCTCTGGGCGTGAAATAGCTAATATTTATCCCTGGACGGGATCATGTAGGATACATTTGTTGTACTTGTTGAAATGGCTAAGACTAAACTAGGATATTTTCAAATAACAAAATATTTTTTGACAAAATAACAATAGTAAACTCTACAAAACTATATCATCAGAACAACAGTAAATCTATTCAAAAATGAAATACATCCGAAATATACATAAGAATGGAAATGGGATAAAAGATTCGCGTTGTGTTAAGTTGACATACAATGAATGGAGTACAAATGTGGTGATCCTTGTGTCGTGAGACGGTTCCTAGAACTTGTTACCTAATGAATGTGACAATGTCACTATCTGGTACTTTGTCCTCCTGTGTAAATCTGGTGAAATTAATGTCATTCAGTAGGAGTACAGTGACCTGGCTACAGGTCGGTCCAAACTGCAACTCATTTAAGACTCAAAACTCGCTTTATTCATACTCTTCGAACAATAGGAGTGAGACCTTGAACAACAACATCGATTAAAACACGGGTAAAACTCGAGAGTTTGGTAAAGATGTGCAATTCATTTCAGGTAGGCGGTAATGGTATCCTTTACTCAATTCATCTGCCCATATCGTAAACTTTGATATGTATGATGGCTCGTTTCGAAGCTGATACATTTCAACATATATGGTTAAATTTTCAGGGTACGAAGTGATATTTATTTTTCCGTAATTTAGCACACCACAAAAACCGTTTGTGGTGCGGCTTGAGGTAAAAATCCTTTTTCACACAATAAATTCTTTGAAATTTAGTTCTTTGCGTGCATTTGATAACTCCATAGTTTTACACCTATATTCTATGGTCTTCTGCTCTCCACATCAGCACAAATGGTTTAGCTCAGTCAATTGTTAAAATTGAAACATGTCAAATATCAAGAGTTGTTTTGTTGTTGACGCACTACTTTTGAGTTCCTCACTTTGAAGCGCATTAGGATATTCACCCAGTTACGAGTAAATTATGAATATGTGTATATAAGGGGTCAAAAATAACCATTGGCTAAAGGGACATAAAATGGCTATGGCTCTGTACTTCCGATTTACAAAGTGCATACCAGGGACGAAATTTCATGTTATATTTACAAAACCAAAATTATCAAATGAAAATAAGTAAGTGCGATATTTTTATACTACTATATTAAAAAGTAAGACAAATATCCGACTCTACCACAACACTAAGGAACTGACAAAAAGGATTTCTGATTGATTTTAAGTTCGCAAATTGAGATTGTGCTAGTAAATTGCGAAAAAAAGACTGCCCGAAAATTTCCCAGTTTACAATAGTAGTGAATATTTGGTATAGTTCTTTTTGTTTTGTTAAGTCCGCCTTTTATATTGTTCTTGCAATATATGCAACTTAATTTTATAAAAGAATATTTAAGATTTCTCTTTAAAGAAATAAACACTCATTATGTTTTGTCCGGATTTACGTTTTCTGGAACGCCGAAAGATGGTTGCAAAGGATTATTCTTATGCAATATTTATTAAACGTGTTTTGTGCAAATTGGTGGGAAAACAAAACACACGTGTAAGCTATGTGTTTTTGCTCATCGTGAAATGGCTATTTTATTTCACGTTATTCCGTGCACAACCCTTACGACCTTCTTCAAACCTAAAATCAGGGATGTATAAGCAGGTATTCTGAAGTACTTAAACTATTCACTTTGTAAGATTTTATTTTAAATGAAATATTGAAGTTCAGCATTCACAATGGTGATATCAATATTGATTAAGGTCATAACACAATGTTGACTGCTGTACCACATTTTTGACAATTTTACCTATTATGTCTGTTTGTTTTGCTCACACGTTGTTGTCAATAAAAGGAATTTTATGCGACTGTCATACAAGTGCGAGGTTTAGCTAGCTATAAAAGCAGGTTTAATCCACCATTTTCAACATAAGGAAATGCCTGTACCAAAAGTACCGAACTCAAGGAAAACTCAATACGGAAATTCCCTTATCAAATGGCAAAATTAAAAGCTCAAACACATCAAACGAATTGAAAACAACTGTCATATTCCTGACTTGGTACAGGCATTTCCTTATGTAGAAAATGGTGGATTGAACCAGGTTTAATAGCTAGCTAAACCTCTCACTTGTATGACAGTCGTATAACAATGTGTGAACAAAACAAATAGACATAATAGGTAAAATGTCAAAAAGGTACATCAGTCAACATTGTGTTTTAATCTTAATCACTATAAAACAAACAAATATGTCAACAAAGAAAAACAAATACGGAATATTTATTAACAAGGTCTTGGTGTCTTCCGATGAACTTTTTAGAAAAGGACGAGACGATCGTTGACATAACCCTGGTTCATCAACTTTCTGCTCAGACACTGGTGACGTATGATAAAGTCTGAGTAGCAGCTACAAGCTCGTGAATACCGAATGAGTTGGGAAATGTACATGTATATCCCATATGCAGGTGAAGTTGGTATATTGCTACTAAGATAGGAAAAATTGATAATTTCAAAATTAAAATCGTCTTATTTGTCATTGATTCTGGTACTGAGATGACCGCTTATATCAAATTCGAGGTATAAGCTAAAAATGAGGCGGAGGAAGCTGTGAATGTTGTTTCATTAATTTCAAGTTCTGGAGGATATATTAATGGAACCCAATTAGAAAGTTTGGATCGTTAATTGAAAGAACATTATCAATATATCTGAATGTAAAATTAATGATCTGGCTTCTTTGATCTTCTCGTTTTGACAAGTGTCTGAAGGAACTCCGATTCATATGAAAATAAGGAAAGTTCGACAAGGAGAGGCGCACAGTTCGTTCCCATAGGAATGCCGACAATTTGTTGGAAAATTCTACCTCAAATTCAACAAATATATTGTCAATAAGAAACGCTAGCATACTGATCACTTGTTCGTCTGTGTAGAATGTTTTACATTTTGTTCACTATTAACAATATATGCCGTATGGTATCCCAAAGTAATAAATTTATAGCGTATACTACCATTTTATAATGAAAAGCATTTTGGATTACTTCTTTTAGACGATTGTTCAATTTCACATGGGAAATGGTGGTATACAGGGTTAAAAATCAAAAGTTTTGAAAGAATTAATTTCAGAGAAAGATCGAGATTTAAAATTATCCAGAATTTCTTTAGAGTTTTTAGAATCCACATATGTTTAATACCACTACGCGAGTAAACAGTTTCAGTATTTCGAAGACCCTCTTTCACTTCGGACAGAATTTTGTCAATCTAATCGACAGTTCCTTTGTAGAACATGCAGATGAGCCGGCAATGTACCGTTGTTTGTACGGAATTTTGTGAAGTTTATGTATCCAATACGAACAAGGTAAGTCCTCAGATTAGCTGTAATGTTCATTGAAGCCATGAAGGACTTATGATTCGCCAAAATCTCATCCTTGTCAAATGATATGTTTTGTGTGCTCATGTATTCCTAATTCTTTTACAAGACACTCGTAGTAGTACGATTTATATACAAAGACAATTTTATTTGAAGCTTTGTTTTAGGATCAACAACATATTTATCGTGAAGCGATGAAAGACATTTCACAGCTTCTTTGTGTCTGAAAACGGACTTTGGTTGATCAAACACAAAGACAAGGCTAAAACAATTTCTCTGAAATCCTCCGTTTAGGGGACAATGAAGATACATCTTCTAAAGTGGTGGGCTACACATGACAGCAGCTTTTCTAGGCCAACTCTTTTAGCTTAACGTTTCCTATTCATTTTAGCCACATTGGTAACGTCAGAGCGAATATTTTTGTCTGCGAGACTGTTGGTTACAATATCGACTCTACCCTAGATTGATTGACAATTTATCTCACCCTATGATGACTCTAGTTGAACGGTTAAACACATCGGTGACTTCGATCATCTTGCCTTTGTAAATGTGTTTTCCTTACGATTTCCAAGTGTAACTGTTGTTTGAATTGGTTTAGATTTGTAATCATTTATGTTCCATAGGTGTTTATATAATTATTGATGATATTATTGTTTACTCAATCAGTACATAAAGTTATTGAGCTATTAATAATAATATATAAATTATGGGACTATCATCTAGTCCGAGATAACAATGTAGTGGGTTTAACGCCCATTAGACAACGACAAGGACTCGATGAGTTATTGTTCACGGAGTTAGACATCCCTACTTATTTTAGCTGATTAATTAGATATAATGTGTGTTCTTGTTTAATTGAAATATGAAATATGAGTTATGTGAATTAATTGCTATAGATAGATGTCTTCAATTGATAAGACTTATTGACAAATTGAATAAATATGTCATGTGTTTATGTAGTAGTTTTTGTTTGATTATTGGTTGAAATGGGATTTTGAAGGAAAAAAATCATTACAGAGATGCAAAACCAACCAATTTTTGATACTGGACTAGACTTAGTTTATCTGCTCAACAAACTGAATCAATAGCGCGTGTGGTTGTTGAACGTTTCGACACTCGATATGGAATGTCAATGCAGATTCAAACTGATCAAGGTACAAAGTTTGTGTCAAAAATATTCCATATACTCTGTAACCATTCAGGAGTTGATGCAAAAGGACCACTGCACTTCAACTAAACTGATGCGTTGTTGGACCATTATAATCATTGAAGTAAAGTAAGCTACACGTGCAGATAAAGATTAGAAGAAATCGGATGATCTCTTTCCATTACGGATGATGACATATCTCAGCGCGGAACATGACACTATACGGTACTCACCAAATGTGATGATGTTAGAATGTGAAGTAAGACTTCATATTAACCTGTTTCTTCTATACGGATCTATTAATAACCATGATATCAACCAAAATTTTACAATATCCCATATTTATAATGCTACTAATGACCAGAAATGGTATCATGACTACAAAATAAACTTTCAACCAAATTTTATCAGGGATACCGTTTAGTTTCATGATTAATAAAAAACTATGGATTAGTCAAAAATCACAATGCGATTAGGACGGATCCTATCTTGTAACATTACTGTTGAGGAAAATAATGTTTAATCTAACATTGATCCTAATGAGAATTAACAATATCAATAATTTTTCAACATACAATATCGAATTCGTTTGCGGACACCTTAGCCGATTCATTACTCAATAAGGCTTTGTTTGTTTTATAAGAGTAGCATGCAAAATGCATCTGAAACTGCGTAAAATGGATATAACTGCTTGAGTTTGAACTTCAGTTAATTTGGTTTTATTCTTTAGCTTGCTGTGACATTTATGCACACCTCGGATCTCTTTTACCCATATTAGTAACACACTGCGATGAATTTTGTAAATTTATATCAAATGGAATATATACATATCTTGTCATTACTATTATATATTTAAAATCAGTCTGAGGTTATTTTACTTGGATTTATTGATCATAATTACACTTTCGGGCTCTCGGTCATAAAACTTTCGGATTACATGCAAAATCTGTTCTTGAAACATCAAACACAGTATTTTGATTGGTTGAATTATGAGTTTAGTACGAAAATCGTACTCAAAATGTTTATGACTGTAAGGCTTGAAGTCTACTTTATTTTCGGCTGTCACGTGACAGCAAAAAGGGTCTAGATAAAGAAAAGTGCATTGGTAAGTAAGGACATACATATTAAGTTTATATTGAAACAAAATATGTAAAAATAACATGAATTTCACATTGACTGCACATTGTATTAGCGATCAACTACAAGTGTTGGATACATTATCAAGAATGGTTCTAAGTTTGGTTCTGAGGAAGTAAACCATTCGGATAAAGGTTTCTGTTATGAAAATTAAATATGCAATAAACTAAAGTAGTATGAATCTGTTTCATACATACCTTTCCTGGACTTTGTTTCCCGGAAAGATCAGTTCCGGTTCCTTGTCTGAAAGTTCAATAAAAAAAGGTGAAAGTTGTCGTTCATAATTTTCCTATTATCTGTGTTTAAAAAGCATGAAAACTATAAAATACACGTGTTTAGTGCCGAAGTATAAAAACTGGATTTATGACATTTTGGAAAATGAGACACCATACACCAAATGAAAATCAAACGTAAAAAGTACATTAGATAAAACAATAGGAGTTTCATACTTTCCAAGCGCTTCTGTTGATCAATTAAATGGGATTTAAGGTGTAAGGCGTTATTCATTATCATGAAATACCCTACCTTGATGGCATACGCTATAGTTGCAGGGGAAGTAATGACGTTGCAAACGTAAAATGCTATTTTCGTGACGTCAAATTGTGGCATATGGGGAAAATATACATTTTCGACTGATTTTGGCAATAAGCTTGAAAACGAGCCCCTCATATTTAAAATTTATACTTGGCTTGATTATGTATGAAGATTATTTGCACCAATTTGTATGAACAAATAACCGATGAATTCTTTTTAATTAAATATATATACAGCAAAAAAACGCCGGTATTTTCTAAAATCATAAAAAAAACATATAAAATGAATGATTTCCTAAAATTGTTACACAAATTTAGAGTATATGTATGTAGAGAGGATATTTCAAATGCTTTTACAAAAATCCGAATATGTTAATCTTTAAAACAAAATAGTTAGGAATATTTCCGTCCAAAGAATAGAATTGTCTAAGAAACCGAAACTTTTAGTAAATGTCTAAAATTTCGACCCCATTTATCTCTAAACGTAGCACATGAAGGTATTTGTTTTATTACATATTTCAATTGAGAAGGTAAAAATAGCTTGAATGCAAATTTTCGTAAAAATTTACCGTGTAATCAAAATATCGTTTGCCCTTAACTGAAATGTACAATAATATATAACATATTATGTCAATACTAAGTAATTTACCAACACATAGACAGGTGATAACATCTTGGAGACTTATACATATTAACAGTATTGGCTCATTGATAGTATCAGACATGAACTGACATAAGATTTAGTATGTTCCTGAAAACTCTTTATCGGGTTATCTTTATTACTTAAAGTTGGAAATTAACATAAAAATATCTCCTGGTTGAAAAAGAAGAAAGTTTATCTATAGTGCAAAACTAAAGATTGTGGAATGTAAATTTCAATAGAAGACGACGGGCCTAGTTATCTTCATTGTATTATATACCTCAACTTAAACTAAACATTCTAGCTAATCTACCTCCATGTTCATCTTCATATCGTATACTTAATCCTTGAACTTTGACTTTTGGTGGTTCTATTTGTCCTTTCAATGGTCAATGAATAGTGTAAGCACAACTCCTTCTGCATTGCTGGATCCATTTAAGGATTAAGTATACCATATGAGGATGAGAAAAGAGAAAAGATTTTCATAACATGTTTTTTTTAATTCTCCGATGAAGTTATTTAAAACCTAAAACTCAAATTCTCTCAGGCAAAGTTGACTTTAGATTAATTTGGCTATTATCATTTAAGTCCTTTTTCGTCACATTGTTCCTCATGTTCTAAGGTCTTATACATCCTTGGCTTTGATTTCTTATTGGAGGTTTTGAGCGTTCCATATCAAGGTACATGTATTTGCATAATGCGTGTAAAAATGTGTGTCGTAATTAATTCAGTGTCCAATATTTATATGGAAATGATGTACTCGTATTAAGACATCAGTAGTGTCGCTTTGAATGATCTAGTTAAGCAAATCTCTCAATTCAGAAGCCGGAAGTTTTTGTTTTTTTTTTTGTTTTGGGGTTTTCTAAGGAAAGAAAGTTTATATTCATATGTTTTACTTCAATTAATGTTTTATCAATATTTTCCACTTCTTTTGATCTTTTGTTGTCTTAAAACTCTCTTTTGATCTTTACGTAAACACGTTGATATGGACTACAATGTACCACCTTACACGCGGCAATATCATATACCATTCGAAAGCTTCACATCAATAATTCGTCAGCCTGTTTTGGGAAATTGAACGTTGGGTCTGACACGTATGGAAGTTATCATTAAACTAGGGATAATGAAATCATTATAAAATATAAATGCTCATGCCGAAATTGGAGTATCATTTTAAAAGATTTAGAAGAAATATAACCAAAGAAAAGAATCTGGCTACATATTTATAATGATTGTGAAGAGTTCGAACGACAATTGGTCATTCTAAAATCAAGCTATTGAAAATATTGAAAATTACATAGGTTGAACTACATGGACTGTTATTCCGTTAATTCCAATATTTACCGACGAACACAGATACAAGCAATTAAAAGCGCAACTTATAACAAGTCAATAAGAATTAAACATTAATAAAATTGAATTCTAATAATTTCTTTGACAATAACAAATGCGTTATAAAAAACTAATAATTTCGAACCTCTATACATGATTTCAACAGAAAAGGAGAAAATAACACTTTAAATAATGCCGACAATCATTTTTATACTGAACAGCAGTATTGTAAACTTGTGTGTTAAACAATCCACCATTAAATGTTATCGTTGCGAAAGAAAGGCTTCTGACTTGGAACAGTCAAAATGGAATGTGGCGAGGTTTAACAGGTTTGTGAATGTTCAGCCCTTTCCTAGCATGGGGCATTAGTGTAAGAGCACAGCATAAGAAAAATGTAAAATCAGTTGGAAATGGCTTAATTTATTAGATCGACACGAAGCATAAGAACAACGAACATAAAGACAAAAGACAAAAGGTATTGATCCAAGAGAGCATTTAGTTTCTGGAAGATAACTCAAAGCTAACGACAACTAATCAATAAATCAGGTTCTCCAAGACTATAGTATCCAATAAACATTTAACGGATTTAGTGTGAAATCTTCATAAACTGTCTAGGAAAAGCATGAACTTGTGCAAAATATAGTTACATAGTATCGATAGGGTGTAGGATGTAGGACAATAAGTTTTCATAATATATAGCCATACATACATACATGTAATTAGTTATGTCTTTTATAAAGTGCTACCGATTTTATCCATATGCCACTTTTGGCCTTATATGTGAGATGTGAGATGTTTTAAGCCTGAAGGTTGTGCATTATTCTAATGTTTTAGAAGGACTGTATATGAAAGAACAAAACCACTTATATTGTGATCAGAAAACAAACTAAATAAGAAAATTTTGAAATAAAATATGAGCAAATAGTTTTATCAAGTGCTTTAAAATTCATAAAAATGGGGTCACATAGACACTAGACAACATAAGAATTTGTTGTAATATTCTTAAAAAGTCATATTATGTAAAAAAAAAAAAGGAAAACAGGAAAATACACTAAAATTGTATTCATATAATTAAAGTCACTTTCACAATTGATTTTATTAATATGAATACATACAAGTATATTCAAATTAAAATAGTAAGCAAATGCCTCTACATATTTATCAATAAAAACGTTTTTATGTGTCAATTCATTCTCAGGTAAATGTCCTTGACGACGGCGTCATTGACAACGTCTCATGACGTGATGATAATAGACAGGGAATTAATTACGTATTGTTTCATTTAGACTTGCACTTCTTGGTGATATATGTTTCCCTGGCAAGTCTTCTGTACTCGTTTGACTTATTCATTTTTTTAATGGAAAAACTTTATATTTACCGCAACCACAAATAAGTGTTCAATTAAATCAATTTGTCGTACTGTTGGGTCCTTGATTTGTTCCGGCTGTGAATTCTGAATCTTTCTTTTAATGAGTTTCCTATTTGTCCTATGTATGCTTCATTACATGTGTTGCAAAAAGTAAAATGACAAAAATACCAAATTCCAAGGAAAATTCAAAACGGAAAGTCCTTTATCAAATGGCAAAATCAAACGACTGGAAAACAATGCAAACCACACAATAAATAAGATTTTCGGAGCCATATTTAAAACATAATTGGGCATTATATTTTTTCTATTTGCCAAGTTAGTTTTGATATTTCAATATTTTACAAATACTGTCGTTACATCTGGATACTCTCTAAGAATAAAGTTGATCGCCATCAAATCTAGCCATGTCGGTACATGTATTTATAAAAATGAAAACAGCACTTTATAAATTGCATGCGTCAGAAGCGCTTTCCTCGATTTACCTTCATCAGGAACGCTCAAAACCGAATATTTGAAAACCAAGGATGTATAAGGGCCGAAACAGTTGAAGAGCTATATGACCAAAAATGTATTCGTGTTGGATGAGCTATGACTAAATGGCGTGAACGGGACCTGTTCCAAGGGCTAAATGCGTAATTGAAATTGATCAAAATTACAATTGATTTGAAATCATTATTGTAGGGAAGAACATTTGACACTACTCTAAATTCATAGTAACCATTTATCAAATATATGTACATGTAAAGAGTTAACCGTTGCACATGGGTAAATTTAATAAGTAATAATTCATGCATATTTCAATACTTAATCAATAATTGAATAATGTTTACCTTTTCATTTTTCAATGCAAAAGAATTACATATATTCCATCATATTCATGCACTAAAATGATATTTTATAAAACAAGATTTTATATTTATTCCGCATCACTTAAATGACTCGGTTTAATCGAGCAAGGACAGTGATATTATCAGTTTTTACTTATAGTGGTATATTGATTTTTTAAGGAAGAATTTAAATGATGCCTCAAATGTTGTAATTCTTCCTTGAAGAATCAAGAACCGAAACAAGTTCAGAACTAGATACATAACGCTATCTTAACAATCATTAAGTTCATCATTGCCTACGGAAGTCACGACTAAGATTAAATCATTATAATTAATGATAGAACAAATAGCTCACAATATCTATATGTTGAATTTACTTTGGACTAAAATGGCGTCGACAGAATGCAAGTAGGTTTTGATTAATTGTTATCAGAATTGTTTAAGATTGAAGTAAATTCGAAAAGGATATCAGTAAAAAAACAACAAACACCGATCTTACGATATAAATAGAAATAAATATATAAATCAAAGTTAAAAGGATATTATAATTGAAATATAGTTATATAGATCATATTTGTTTTTGTTATATACTTTTCTATATGAATCTGCCGCTGGTTTTCTTGTTTGAATTCTTCTACATTTTGTCATGTTGGGCCTTTAATTCCGTGCTATGCGGTATGAGTTAAGCTCATTGTTGAAGGCTGTAAGACGACATGTTGATGCTAACATGAACGTCATTTTTTTGATTGGTGGTTCGTTGTCTCATTGTTTATCATACAAGATTTTCTTTTTGTCATATTCTCACCAATCATTCCGATTGCAGTGCAATTGTTGCTTTATATTTCTAAAGGGGTCGTTTTAAATACGTGTCCATTGTATATGGGACACGATGAATCACTTAAGAATCTATACTGCAAGAATCTTTCATTCATTGATCATAGTTTTTACCCTTTAAACTTATATAAATATAATATATATACTAGTGTATACGTGATGTGATTATGCATTCTGCATAAAACAGAACGAAGTATAAATGGAAAAAGACAAAACATTCTTCAGATACTCTAAAGCATAGAAAGGTTTGTTTTGTTGCTTTTATGAAAGTTCTTAAAAGATACCTAGCTAGTTTGATTCACCCATTGCAAGCAATGCACAATTTAAGTCAATGTTTCGTTCGCTAAAATAGTTATAATCTAAAATTACACAAGATAACAAGCTAAAAACAATCATATAAAAAACAGAGGCATACACCTGTTGGTAGTATAACAAAGTACGTGAACTAGGTAACGTGAATTGAGATTGGATTGCAACAAACCTCTCATATTAATCCACCATTTTCTTCGGAAAATGCCTGCACCAGGTCAGGAATATGACAATTGTTTTCCATTCGATTCGTTGGTTGATTAAGTCTGACGTTTGGTTTTGTCATTTTTTATGATCTCCCCCCTCTTAAACTTAACTTGTAGTTGAGTATTTGTGTTATACTTGTATCTCAGCAATCGATTGCGACCACACCAGATGAGAATACATTTCAAACTTGTACTTTCCTTGAGCAACACGACTTTTAAGATAAATTATTTTCTGATTATCAGAGCCAGTAATTGTCTTATTCTTTGTTGTGTAACATGTCTTACTATGTGAATCATTATAATTTCCAGACCATAACATTATCCCTATTTTTAAATTTAATTTATATTTTACTCTTTTATCAGGATCGGTTAAACTAAAACATTTGAAAGCCGGGATGTATGAATACCTTGAAACATTAGGAACTATATGACCAAGAGGTAACTAAAGCCTATTCTAATATGACGTGCTTCTTTCGCTTTGTAAACAACACCGTGATAAAATTATCGATATATCTATACTTAGCGCATACTCAGAGATGTACATAATAATGACTGTTACAATATACCTCACACGTAAATCCACATGTATTGTAACCTATGTGCAAATGCTATGCCGATTTCGCTGTGTTAAAATTTGCAATTGAAAAAAAAATTAAGAACCTTTGTTCATAATATATTGCATAACAAAAAGAATTAATGCATTAGAGCTCTGAAAAATGAACAAAATCAAAATAAAATAAAATTCCGCGAAATTCCATTAATGCTTTTGGCGCATTAAGTCATGACGTCATACGAATGAAAACGCCAAAGCTGAAGGTTTTTCCGTTGCGTGAACCCTCAAAATTCGGATATTATTGTGTTGAAATGGAGTTTTGAGGTAGGTGTTGTTTTATTTTTTTATTCTATTGCATTATTCGTACATTTACTGATGTCAGCAAGTCAACATGGCGGCTCCTTAGTTTCTCCATTTGACGGTAGCTTACAAGAAAAAAAAAATGTAAAATTAAAAATGGCAAATGTTAAGGTTGAGAATTAAAAGAAGTAAACACATTTTTTCTAGTGGTTATTAAAGAAATAATTCATCCAAACTATAGATTTATTGGAAATTTTAAGCTTTATCTAACAGGGAGTAAAATAGAACAGCCACACATACCGACCCTCGCTTCATTTTTTAAATGACCGCATTTGTCCTATTAAAATCGAAATAATTCACGGAAGCAATAGATTTGTTGTAAATTTACACATGGCCTTGGCCGTGGTATTCGTTAATTTTATCCCTCGCTAACGCTCAGGATAAAATTCGAATATCACGGCCCAGGGCATGTGTAAAATTCCAACAAATCTATGGTTTCCATGAAATATTTCTTAATTAAACTTTAAACAAGAGTGCACATCCTAAAATGTCTTGGCTGTTTAACTGATTATCATTGAATTTCATGTGGATAGTCTTTAAGTTCAAGGTTTCAATGCAGCTATCAATTAAACATTCGACGAAAATAAGGTCATGGTCACAAGAACCTTCCTGGCGTACATGTATATGATCATTCCATACACAATATACGGTTGACCTCTTTACCTCTGTTTCCGACAAACAGACAAAATATGCCAACTGAACTTTAACCAATAACAATGAAAATAAAATCAATGTCAGAATAACCCTGCCAGACAGAAGTGTACCCATAACAATCATTCCATGCACAAAATATAGTTTACATATTGCCTATACTATTCTTAGAAACAATATTTTAGTCTTAGATACATGTTTTGTTACTATTTGTTACTGGTCTCTGGTGGAGAGAATTTTTCATTGGTAGCCATACCACATCTTCTTATTTCTGTTAATTCAAGAAAACCGTTGAACAATGAAACATGAAAAGGAGGTCATCTGCAGATGAACCCTTCCAGACAGGCATAGATATAAGAAGATGTGGTATGAGTGCCAATGAGACAACTCTCCATCCAAGTCACAATTTGTAAAAGTAAACCATTATAGGTCAAAGTACGGCCTTCAACACGGAGCCTTGGCTCACACCGAACAGAAAGTTATAAAGGGCCCCAAAAATGACTAGTGTAAAACCATTCAAACAGGAAAACCAACGGCATGTACATTTTACAATCATTCCATTCACTTAACAAAATTGCTGATAGTATATGGGAATTGGACCTAATAACAAAAAACTGAAAGTTGACCAATTAACCACGACAAAAAGGTAAAGGTGAGATAAATTTTATATTGACGGATATGAACATCACATCGTACACATCATTTTTTTTTACCAAATAAGTGACCTATTGATTATTACGTCTGCAAAACGTTATTCAGTCAAACATGAGTATGATCTAAATGTCAGATGATCCCTGCAAGACTGGAATGTACGTGGGCTTATGGTATCTGATTAGCGGGTCTAATTAAAAGTTGATCACTGATCCATACACTGAGGTCAAGGTTAGGTAAACCTTGTCTGGCAAATGTGTAAACGTTGAGATGATTGTCTACGTTTATGCCGATATGATTCTAATGTTATTGTCTGTGCACCTATATTGCTGACATTTTTATGTTAAACAAAGATCGCTGTGGTAACCAGATCGCTGATTCCAAATACTAATACCAACAACTGAGACACCAACTCTTGATTTCCAAAACCGTTAATTGATTGGCACTTCTTGTCAATGCTGACTTAAACGTTTAAAAACTCTGCATTTTTAAGCTTATGTTTAGTACCAATTAATACAATTTATGCCCAGGTACCAAAACTAATGTTCAATATCGATTCAAGATTGTATATAAAAAGAATAAATATTGACACTCTTAATGAATCGGATGTGAAGTCATCTTAAAATGGAAAACGCAAAGAAAATTGCTTATTTCAGGTAAAGAGGATGGCAAAAAGAGAGTCTTTTTCTCCTTCTACTATTAGAAAAAAACTTGTAGCAGCTATCAAGAATGGAGAATTGTCAGAAATAGAGACCTTAGTCTTACTTAAGAAAGATATACTTAACCATAAACACGATAGAACAGTAAGTATACACCGAAATATTATGTCAATTATTGTGTGAAACTTAATGGTCATTAAACTTAAAAATGTATATAGTAATATACAAACATACCAAAGCCTATAATATTTAGTCCATTACACATTAATTAAAAAAAATTGGGAACGCCTTTATTTGTTTGGCCGTTCATGAAATATCTGTGTCACAAATGACCACGGATATGTTCCAATTTTTGTAAAGCAATCCGGTCCCCTTTCCCTCTATTGAGACATCAACGAATTAGGAGATAACTGTATTGTATTTGCAGCTCCGACGGCATCAATTGGTGATTTGATGGTCGCAAATTAGGTTTACTGGCGACGCGTTGGCGGAGCCAGTAAACGGGTATTTGCAACCATCAAATAATATTGTTATCTCGATTCTAATGAAACTGACAGAAAACAACGTCAAATCATACATTTAGAATCTGTCATACGTCGTCTGCGCATACGCGTACGTTTTCATAGCATCAATTGTGAATTGATACCATGAAAATTGGTTACGTTATCCAATCAAAATAAACGTTACAAAAAATGTTGCATTAGAATGGAACTTATTACCGAATTTGTACTTACCAGGAGCAACTTGACAGATAGCACATCTCCACCAGAATCTGGTTACCCTTTCATAGTACCAGAGATCGCCCCTGGTTTTTGGTGGGAATCGTATTGCTCAGTCTAGTTTTCTAGGTAGTATTTTGTAGACTGTTGTTTTTACGGTCATTGTATTTTGCTACTTCAGGCATTGACAATTGGTCATTGTAAGACAAGACAAATGTGTAGATATATTTGCTATGGGCATAAGAAACCTTCTTTGCAATAATTTGTAAGAACCTGCAATAAATGAGATTACTAAAAAAAATAATTAATTTCCAGCCTTTCAAAAATGCCTATGCATATAAAACAGAAATCTAATTTCAATGTACACTTGTAGAAGGAGACCCCTTTGCACGTTGCCATAAGATACCAGAAAACGGAATGTGTTGATAAGTTGATTTTTCTTGGAGCTTTGACAAACGGTAAAGACAGAATCGTGAGTATAACAAATAAGAATTATGTAGATTCATTAAAATATCTATGCATTTCACATTTTCAAGACCAACCTTATTTTTGAATATTACAGTTATTCTAACAAAAATTGACGGGAAAATTTAAAATAAAATTCTTCAAATGATATACTATCAAATAATATCTAACATTTATAAAACGTTATATATCTTACTGTTCAGTCACAATTTAAAAATAAAATATGATCTCAACATTCATATTTCCAGTATTATCGGTAACTTACTTAATTTTGGTCAACAATAGAGTTTGAAATGTCTGAAAAATCAAAACATTTGATCTGATGACGTCAAATACCATACGCCTTATTGGAATAAATTTACGAATTGCGGTATTTTTGTATCATTTTTACAGGAAAATGATTTTAAAAAATTCAAGCCTGATATAGTGTGATAATCAATTGGCATGTCTACAGTAACTGAAATAAAATAAATTGGGTTAATGAAATGTTAAATCTTGTTTTTTTATTAACTACTTATAAAATAACAATAGCCCTAGTTCAGTTAGCATTGAAAACAAAAAAAAAGTTTAGAATATGGCAAAATATAGCACTACAATTATAGTGTAACTAACATTTTTTATTTTCATATCGCCTAGTAGACCAAGTGGTCGACGTAGATAGATACAGTGCAGACGGAGTTGCAAGCAAAATTGCAGATTTAACATTGTTGGCTAAATTTTAGATGACGTATATATGAGAAGCATTTTAATAGCCAAGAAAATATCTGTAAAGTTTCGCATCGTGACCATTGTGGTCATTATACCTTTTAAAAGTGTAACTGGTTAAATATAATCTTGAAATATTTTGTGTTTCAGAACATTATCTGTAAGATCAATATTTGCCGTCTATTTATTTAATTAAAGGGTGATTGATTGACTTTTTTAATTCAAATTGAGTTATTTCTCAATGGTTAGTTATATACTTTGATTTTCACCACAGTTGAAGTAAAATTTTACAATCTCGATGGAAAATCTCTACAAACATAGAAGCTTAAAACTAACAACTCGATTCACACAAAATTAAGCACCAAAGAGGTGTGTCTCATGATGTTTTTATTTTAAAATGATGAATTAATCTGTTTATGATTAAAAAAATAAGTCGCTTGACACAGTGAAGGCTGAGTTGTCACGATGTCGAAGTATTAGTCTTTATAACCTGAGGTTATCTGATGGAGGATTCTGTCGTAGAATTGTCACATATTTAGGCATAGAAAATAAAAGCATATTGATATGACTGCATGGGGAATATTATCATCTTTTGCGACGACAAAAAAAATAAAATTCATGGAATATTATCAACATGCCACTATACATCATGTACTTGGTTACAATCTTAAATGAAGCCGATGTAGAGAGGACATAATTCGAGTAATCAAAGCTTTAATGCCTTGTAAGGCGATTGGTCTAGGTTTCAGAACATACAGCAGACAGAGTAGTCACAATCTCACAGAAGCATTGGTTTAAATCCCGCACAGGGAAGGACGAAAAATTTACTGCCGCATTTTGAATGTAAGCAAAAATGACAAAACAGTCAATAGACTTATCTTTGTATTGAGAACCTCAAAGCAGGATAACAAGTATTACTTTTGTGCAATCATATGTTTGTTTTATAAAACTATATGAAATGAATTGTTATGTGCATTTTAGGGGAATAAACCAATCCATACTGCTGCTATTTATGATCATGCCGATGGTATCAAAACATTGTTGACAAGGAATAAGGAATGTGTAAACAAAACCAACAATCGAGTAAGAATCAATTACTATTGTCTTGAATATTATTTCCATGGAATATTCTAGGAATCCATAAAAATATATCTTGGTCATGTAATTATTGTTGTACGCATATATGTGATAATATAAGCGAATTGGAATAAGGAATTTAAGAAAAAATATGTTTAGTACTACACAAAATTTCTATTAACAAGTATGTATAAAAGTAGCGCTTATTTGCTACTGTTTTAATCACAAATGATAGCGTCAAATAATACGTTATTTGAAATTGTCATTTAACTCTATGAAATTTTCCTTTTAGCTATAAGAATGGCATATAAAAACAACAGACACGGTGTAGCTCTGATATTAATAAGCTAAACTTAACATATTATAAGTCCAATGAAATTGCTACAAAACAATAAACAAAATATTTGCATTCCATGAGTTACATGCCATAAAAGTATAGAATTGGCTTATACTAGCGGAATTTAAATTTCGCGAAACCGGATTGCAAGGGTTGTTAATTTTACATTTGTCTGGTCCATGAATATGGTCATCCTTAAACATAAAATTTACACGAGAGGATATTTTTGCCATTTTACCGCCAAATTAGCAAAAATAAACTTTTTTTTATTTATTTACAGAAAGAAACACCTTTACACCTAACTGTCAGATATGGTCATACTAAATGTGCTGCATTGCTTATTGAAAATGGGGCTTCATTACAGGCTGTTGACAACATTGTAAGATAATATATTAGATATGTTGGTGTAATGATTTGATCGTGTATACATTTACGGTATGCCACTCCGCCACCCTCATTATACATTGTATTTTTTTCTTTCAGCACCTTAAGCTCTTGTATACTTAGATAAAGTGTATACATCCGCTTTTCGAGTTTGTCTCGTCTCAGTAAATATGTTTTGTCTAAGAAAACTTTTGAGGATCAGTGTTTAAGCAGTATTTATCGAGTGAACATAAGTTTTCGCATCATGATAAGCAACAACAACAAAAAAATCAACTTGTTCAACGCATCCAATACAAAGAAGTAAAAGTCTTAAATTTTATAGTATTATTCGACATCCTAAAATGAGATATAATAAAGTAGTGAATTTTTGTCTGATATATAAATGATAAATATTTAACAATAATATACATAAGAAATTACATATCGAACCCATAATTGACAAGAATTAATAATCAGCTTCCGCTCAGCATTACAAACAGCGTACTACAGGGGACATAATGCGGTTGAAATGAGACAATAATCTAAAAATAATTATCATTTTTATTATAAATAGTTAAAACATCTTACTTATAGGGGGATACTCCAATACATACTGCAATCCAGTACAAACAAACAAGCTGTTTAAAATTACTTCTGGAAAATGGGAGCTCAGTTGTTGTCCTGAATAGAACAGTAAGTACAGATTTTCAATAGAAAATTAATAAACATATTCATTTGTCTTAAACGCAGCATGAAACAGAGTGAGCAATGATGTTTTGGTTCAAATAGGATATCGTATATTAATTTCAAGGATATATAAATCAAAAGTCAAAATTCAAAAATTACCATTCCAGCACCATCTGCATATGGATAACACATCTCTCAGTCGATCCAATATTCAAGGGCTTTTATCCTCTATTATGATATCTTTGACAGGGTGTTGCTGCTTACAAGGATCTATTGAACAAAACTGTACGAAACTGTATAGTTGCAGCCATCCCTTTGAAATTTTTACGGATGGAATCATAATTTCGTTGATCTTATGGAATGTCTGTGTAATAGATCATATTAGATATTTTCAACTCGTTGTATCCACTATCCCGTCCTCTAAACCTCGATTGTGTCAGGACCGAATGCGATTAATCACATAAGTTTTACTGGATGTCATCAATGGAGCAGGGTCCGCTTACACTCCAGATCACCTGACTTCATCCCCGGTTTTTGTTTTGGTGGTGCTCGTATTTCTCAAGCCTTTACTTTCTGTGTAGTGTTTTGTGGACTGTTGTGTGTCTTTTTCGTCTTTTTTCTTTAGATCATGGAGTTGTCTTGTTTTTCGTCGACTTATGGTTATCTATTGCCCTCTTGGTATCATTTGCCTCCTTTGTACTGATCGATTTCAGTTTTCACAGTGAAATGTCTTAAATGTCCATCAATTTGGATTTACCGTTGCATGCGAACGTTGTATAAAAATAAGCTTAGCAATGAATGATTGTATTTTACTTTGATTTTATGGATACGTTCTGTTATCGTAGTAACCATCAATTTTGGTCTATATCTATAAACGTATGCTGTTATTACATGTTCATGGCCCTGTCAGCTAAACAAAATTTAGGAGATGTTCAAACAAGAAATATAAAAAAAAAAAGATTTATAGCTGAAAAAATTCCTATGAATCCCCCATTCACAATGTATATTGAAATCCATGGTGACCGTAAAACTTGTAAAAGTGTCGATTTTAGTCGTTCTTCTTTATATTACTTATGGAGAAATTTTAGTATTAGGACAACACCCTGTGAATGACGTCCGTATAACAGAATGACGTGTAAAGGCGCAACAGTTCATGTATATAAAAATGGCGGATCTGATTAATGACATGTAGCGCAAAAGATTCTTTGATACTGGAGGATGATAAAGGTAAATCCAGAAAAGCGCATTAGACGCACAAAATTTTTAAGTCCTCCTCATGTAAATATGTCTGTTGATAAACTGTACACTGGCCTCTTCGGGTGTGTGAATTGTCTGGTGAATATAGACTTTTTACGGTCTTCTATCGCCACGAGTATCCCTTTGAATTTGTACCTGTAATGCCATTATACTTTTAAATCTTCATTAAACAGAATGATTCGCCTTTGGAAGCAGCTGAAGAACTGCAAGATAAATCATTGGTTGCTATTTTACAGGTAAGATGTTATATTCAAATAAATGAGCTGTTTTGATAATTTGGCAGGTTTAGATTGATCTGATATGAGAGAAACGTGCATGGGAGATATGTCAAGCAGAAAGTAACAACTTATTGAAATGTTGATCTTCCCATATATAAAAGTACTAGTAGTTTTCAAGAAAAGCCCCAATATTTAAATCTACTCAAAATTAAAAAATATATAAAATTAAACAATTACTGTAAATAGAATAAAATACAAATGTAGATATCCCTCATGACATTTCGGTGTGTAAAATTATCTTTTGTCGTATTATATCGCGGTAAAATAACAGCCAATTAATCCAAAAAATGTTGGCTTTGCAAAAAAAAAAAGAAACCAAACTTCTAAGGATATTATACAACACTGAATAGGGGGAAAACATATTTTTGGTAATCATACCATAAGTTTTTTTTTTCAACTTGAATCGGCTATTGTGCTTCTTAGATGATTCCAAACAACATTGTCATTACTGACGAGAGTACAAGCCAATCTCTAATCTCCTTTGTTTGCTAGTGTCATAAGTTATTTTCAAGTACTTATTTCCTGAATAAAAAAATTGGGATAAACATCATGAGACAATACTTAATACAACGACTTAATATATCGAGCTCAAACCGCCTGCTCTATCGGCTCATGGGTAGTAAATAAAAACAGCTTTCTGTTGACTGCAATCAATATCTGAATATTTCAAAATTAATCACATATATAAATATAAAAAGTTTTTGGATAAGAAAGTTAAGGACAGTTTCCCCAGAGGGCATTAATGGAAAAACATAGAATGAGTCCCTCATTTTCCCTACCATCAATCATTTTCCTACCATCACTTGTTTCCTGTAACTCAGGCTTCCATACAGGACTTTTACATTTTTAAGGAATTTATTCCTCCTCCCAAATATCAATATTGAAAAAAATTTCCCAGCGTATTGATTCGTGATAAGTTGCATAACGTTCAAGATTATTATTTCAGTTTGACAACCACATGTCAATATAAGATTTATTAGCTATCCGAAATATTCAACATTTGTTCATGATGTTTTTTTTTTTTTTTTGTGATGTTGTACCCTTTTAGACTTGTTATACATTTGTATTATATATTTTGTAGTGTACAGTATCATAATTATATGATCCATCGCCCCGTAAGATTTATAGTTGGCTATTATTCAGACATTTTATTAATTTATATATACATATAACTACTATAAATATCAGCACAACAATCTTAAATCTGCAAATTTGCGGAACCAAATTTTTATTCTTCCCTCTCCTGGATTCGAATTCATGGTATTGGGATATCGAGACAACACTGCCTACCCTGTATCCATCGCCTAATATAGCATGTACTGTGTTACAACTCTAGATTCTACTGACGAGGAAAGGTAACACTAGGCCACCGAAAGCTGAATTATTAGTTCAGTCAAGGTGCTCGAGTGATCTAGAGCGATGGACTCAGTGCAGGCGGTATTGTTTCGATATCCCAATAGCATGAGTTCGAATTCCGGCGATGGATCGAAGAACGAAAATTTGCTTCCGCAAATTTGCAGATTTATCATTGTTGTGCTGATATTTAGAGTAGTTATGAATATAAAATGTGTTTTCAGCCGCATATCACCTTCACTGGTCATCCAATGGATGGATCTGTCGTAGAGTTGTCACTTGTTTAGACGTTCTTATATATATATATATATATATATATATATATATATATATATATATATATATATATATATATATATATATATATATATATATGTAAGTCTAAATTGAAAACAACGTTCAAACCTATGATTGCGTTGGATAAAAACCGCAATTTTTATACGTGTGCATGCAAAACAAATTTCTTGTTAAAAGGGTCTAAATACAGCACAAACAAAAAGTGAAAAGGTATATTTAAACAAAACGCATTTGACTAACAGGTCGAACAACGGATGTTCTTAAACCCTGCTGACTGCCATTGGCGATTGCCAAATAGACGGATCATAAGATGTAACAAAATGGATCTTTATTATTAATTTAATACCAAACAGAAAACATTAAACTTGCGGAAAAGATGGTATACCGCAAACATGAGGTGCAAAAATTTGTACACCATATCCGGATTTCGACAATTAATGTCTCTTCAGTGATGTTAGGAATCGAAACGGTATTTGGAAGGCCATATAATTTACCTCAATTTAGGATAGACTCTTGAATTTTGAAGAGTCGAAATAGGATGAACGGATCATATAAACCCGAAGGCAAATATAATACAAGCCCAAACGAAAAATATAAATAAGTCTAAATTGAAAACAACGTTCAAACCTATGATTGCGTTGGATAAAAACCGCAATTTTTATACGTGTGCATGCCAAACAAATTTCTTGGTAGAGGGGTCTAAATACAGCACAAACAACATTTTCCAAAAGACCATACATATATATATATGTATATATTGGAATCCTGACTTCAAATCTGAACAAGTCTTTCCAGTTTTATACTAATATTGCATAACACTCAACCAAAAATTTTATGGCTTCCATTAACTGGCGTAATGTGATGACTGCAACACAAACCATTGGAAACCCTTTCTACATATGGAAATGCCTGTACCAAGTCAGGAATATGACAGCTGTTATCCTTTCGTTTTGTGTGTTTGAGCTTTTGATTTTGGCATTTGCTTAGGGACTTACCGTTTAGAATTTTCCTCGGAGTTCGGTATTTTGATATTTTACTTTTTAGTTGAATATCTCCCTTGTAGTCAGCTTCTAAAAAAGACTTGTAAAACGTATGCAATCCTTACTTGAAAAACTTTCGAATAATTGTTTATCAAATAGTATATGCAATATTTCTAATATTAACAAATATATATCTCAAAAATAAGAATGTTGATATATAATTTTCTCCTTGAATTTGTTTTGTATTACTTTAACTTTTGTTCACGACAATTTGGGAAAACTCTATAGTATAAATACATCATTGTGGTTTATCCAACATAATTCCGAATGTTAATAAACAAATTTAGAATGTAGTTTCGGTGTTCAATGTGTATATTTGTAGATACATTGTAACTGTACATTAGATAATAAATTTTGTTAAATTTCAATAGTTAAAATGGAATGAATGTTTCATTACATACGACGTATTATTTTGCAAAATGATAAACAAATAAACATTGTAATTCATTATGATCAGTCTCAAACAGAACTAAATGGAAAAGCGTAAAATAGATTGGTGGTAGTTCTTTGATATTAGTGTTGATACAAGATTGTGATACTTAAATACTCACACGAGGAAAATGCATTAAATGTAAGCAGAAGAGACTTATAAATTATTACAATTTTTTGTTTCAGGATTATCAATTTCAAGGTAAGGTTAACATATATCTCATTTTTTTTTTTTTTTTTTCACCTAAATTTGATAGCAAGCGTGCTCTACATTTAATTGAATTAAGGGAAATCACTGTAAATACAGCAATGATCTTTCAATGTCTGGTTGTTTCTAGATTTGTTTATTACGGCGTTGTAATTATAGAATCTGATTTAAGGGCTGCAAATCTAAAATATTATTCATGAAATGATTTTGCTTTGCATTAGGAAGTCGACGTTAAACCTTTCCAAACTTTATAGAGTAAATGTTATAAGACACTAGTGTTAATGAATTTCACGAACAAGTTCTCTCTTAGATTAGCACGATTACATACATTTTATGTATTTATTTGTTTTGGTAGACTTTTTTCGCTTCCTTCATGGCACACACTATTAAATATTATTTAATTTAATTTAAAAAAAAGAAGAAAATAAATGTTTAACTCCACTTTGCAACGGAAACAAAACTACGGATAGATTTCTGACAAATTTAAGCTCAAGACTTGATTTACCTGAATAGTATGGCGTCTTCTGTTGATAACCTAGGGTTTTTTATATGTTGTGTTGTCGGGTCTTCTTTCCGTCTATAAGATCAAGACTTTCTAATTTTTTTCTATTACTTTTCTGTTTGGATACTAGTATTGGCAAATGTTTATTCTAGCATGTTGATTTTATCTTTAATTGAAACAACTTAAAAGATGCGGACAAATAGATAAAAGTAACTTCCTTCACTACTGTCATCATAAACAAACAAACAATTCTAACAACAATTAAACTAATGCCATGATTATCTCAAACAGAAAAAGTATAAAACATCGACATCACATGTTTTTCGTCATACACATACATAAACCACATATATCTCATGCTGGGCATCTTTACAAATTTTTTCACCTAAAATTAATAGCAAGCGTGCTCCACATTTAATTAAATTAAGGGGAATCACTGTTAATACAACAATGATTTTCAATGTGTGGTTGTTTCTAGATTTGTTTATTACGACGTTTTAATAATAGAATCTGATTTAAGGGCTGCTTCACTACTGTCATCATAAACAAACAAACAATTTTAACAACAATTGAACTAATGCCATGATTATCTCAAACAGAAAAAGTATAAAACATCGACATCACATGTTTTTCGTCATACACATACATAAACAGTCTGATTTACGGTTGAATTTGTCATATTTTAAGACTTTATCTAATTGTAATATATTTTCCTTTATGCAAATCTATATTTTACATTAGTGTTTTTGAAGCTCTATAAAGTTTAGTCATATAAATGATCATACTGTAACACCCTAGATCACGCCTTATTTTAACTGTCAGATTTTACATGTATTCACTGAGATAATTTGAAACAAGATATTTTGTATTATTGGGTTTCGGTCTTAGGCTTCAGTGAGATATCAGGACTTGATGTTGAAACGGAAGATGAATTTAAGAATATGCTAAGCACCGGCTCATATAGATGTTACTGGAATAGATCTTATCTTGTTGGTCCTTATAATGTCGGTAAGACAACTTTGGCTAAAAATCTTGTTGACGACCCTATACCAGAAGACCGAAGGTCAACGGATGGAATATGGATATATCTTGGTCGAGCTGGAATGCATATAGATGATAGAAAATGGATTTTCCTTCCACAAGGTATATATCGGAATAACATAATAAGCAGGGTATAGGTCTTTCAAACAGTCAATCAACCACTAACAAGGTTCCTGACCTACGACAATGCTTAGCATTCTACTGTCACAGTTTCATAATAAAATGCACTTAAAAGAACATTGCTGAGCTTGACTCAGTAAGTATAACTGATTGATTGAATCGTAATATTACCATACAGCTTGTGATTGCAGATTGTATTTATAATTCCAACAGAAGTGATAAAGTAGCTGTGTTCAGTAAACCGAAAGAAAGGAAAAGTACAAACTTTACAATATGAACGAATAGAAACTCAATGATATCAACAATTTACGATTCGTATTTGAATAAACATGTAAGTCAAGTAAACGGAACAAAAACATATTTGTGAGTGTTTGAAAATGTACTTGTCGTTGTTTTTCGCAATGATGGGAATGAGCTAGCGTGGTTTTTATTTTACCATCTAAGCATGGAAAGAGCAATAGTAAACAGAGAATTTCACACGGTGAAATCCACATTCAATTTCGAAAAATATGACGAATTGTTAATACAATCGAATAGAGGGTTATAATGATTATCGTGGATGTGGATGTGAAAAGTACTCCCCGTCTGATTTCTATCTTATATCACAATTCCAAAAAGTATAACGTATGTGAATATCTCACGTCAACATGTTTTTGTTATATGTATTTCTATTTGTATCCATCTGATGAGTTAAGCCTTTTTCAACTGATTTTTATAGTTCGTTCTTATGTTGTACTGTTACACCACTGTCCCAGGTTAGGGGGAGGGTTGGGATCCCGCTAACATGTTTAACCCCGCCACATTCCGTATCTATGTGCCTGTCCCAAGTCAGGAGCCTGTAATTCAGTGGTTGTTGTTTGTTGCTGTGTTACATATTTGTTTTTCGTTCATTTTTTTATACATTAATTAGGCCGTTAGTTTTCTCGTTTGAATTGTTTTACATTTGTGAATTCGGGGCCTTTTATAGCTGACTATGCGGTATGGGCTTTGCTCATTGTTGAAGGCAGTACGGTGACCTATAGCTGTTAATTTCTGTGTCATTTGGTCTCTTGTGGAGAGTTAACTCATTGGCAATCATACCACATCTTCTTTTTTATATCTCACTTAAAAAAATCCGAAGTATGAGCCAATATATAAGACGCATTGTTATCGAGACTGGTTATCGGGCTTTTCTTCGGAATTGATTGCTGTCTGCGAATTCAATCTATTTCTTTTGCCTAATCTTAAAGTTGTGCTTATTCCAGAATGAATTTTTCGTCGACAACACAAAACACTTTCCATAGAAGTCACATATTTTGCCTTTTGTCAACCATGTTAACGAGAGAAACGTTCCAATAAGGCAATCACTCGAAAAATGCTGCCCAGTTAGAGAAACGCTTGTTTCCACCAGACTGAGTGCCGATTCTGATACACTAATGTAATTGTGAGGCATGCATTTTCGCAACCTTGAAAGTTAAATTAAATTGTCTATCGTCATCTTCAGCTTTTGATAGAATGGATTTTAGTCCTCTTAAGTTCTTTCCGGTCTATAGGCACGAATTTTTTAGCAGTTAGATATGCAAGATGTTTGTAATCTTTGCATTTACTTCAAGGGAACAGTTTGCTTATCAATGTGTTTCTCTCCAATTATGAACCAACCCAGTTTTAACTTTTGGTAAATGGAGCTCTGATGGTCCTACTAGTTTCTCAAAAAAGTAGTGTGTTTCTATAAAGGCTAATTCAATTAGAAATTTTGCTTTGTTTATCAATCGGTGGAATATTTTCGCTAAGTTCTGTTAGGTGCAGATAACGCAATTTGTCTCGAGGTGTAGGAATTTGATCCCGATTATTGGAAATGTGATCCCATTCAATTAATGTAGGCATATTCAAAAAATGTATGTCTCATGTAGGATGCACAGGTCTTGTTGTTGACTACAATCGCTAAGTTGCTGTTCAATTGCAGAACATAAATTTTAGAGTAACAATGAGGTTTGAACCTTAGCGAGAACCTCTTTCTGTCACTCAATTCAAATGATGTCATATAGAAATGTCTGTTTTCAAAACTGATTCATTTATTAATGAAAAAACAAACAAAAAAAGAAACTAAATACATCAACCACAATTTTCTTTCGACATCGGAACTGAAAAGCGACTAACTTAAAATCATCTGGACGTTTATCAATTTATAAAGATATGAGACTTAACTAAGCTATACTTCTCAAAAGAAAAATAAATCTGTAGCATATACTCCTTTCTTTGTTCGTTCTTTCTTTCGTCCGTTCTTCCAACCGTCTTGCTGACCGTAACAAAAAGTACCCTATTGAATAGATGGATTGGAATTATATAAAGAGGGGTCTATACATTCTGGAAATAAAAGGGGGTGGAGGGAGTGGACTTTTTTTTAGGAATGCCCAAAAGGATTTTTCTGAATAATAGAGCTCTGGACTGTTTTATTATATTTCACTTTCAGTTTTATCTTCCAATGATGATCGATTAAAGTAAATCTGCCTCTTCTGTACCAATCTTTACACATTTCGGTAGTCACTTTTATAGTTAACTGACTTTTTGTATATTTTGACAAAACAAATTAAATATTCTTATTTACAGTTTATTATTCTGAATTCTTTTACTTTTACTCGATTGAATAGATTGATCATTATTTGCATTGTAAGGCACAACACTAAATACAGCCGTCCAAGTTCTGAGTTTTCGCGAGCAGGATGATCAAAAAGAAGACGAGGAAAACCATCAAGATGTGTACGATCAAACGTATGGTGAAACCAATATTGCATTTACAGAAGGTAATGTACTTAGAAGAGCAATAAGGTTTAAATAAGCTTGTTATTTTTTTGTACTAACAAAATAGTGTTTACCGATATCAATATTTCCTAATGGCATAATGTCATGAGGAAAAGAGATAAGCATGTGCTAAATCAGTAAATTATGCAACTCTAATGCAGGAATCAAGTGATGATGTATACCGATATAGGTAAAAAAAAACGAATTACCTTAACAAATACTATGTCATTGTATTTATTTGCATAACAACCAGATTTGCATGTTTTTTTGTTGTTGTTTTTTTTGTTATACCTTTTACGATTGATGAAGCGGATAATTATAAATAGGTATCTCATTTTACATCAGGCATTCTTAGCATTTATAAAATTATTTAACGTGTTGTTTTCATTTGTTTACAGCACTGGGTCGATACCTCTGCTGGTGGACTATCAGTCCCCGAGGGTGTCATCAGCTTAGTAGTCAGTACTTCGGTACTGACATGATTTTCAACAAACCTTTCTAAGATTGTCCGTTTATAAATTTATAAATTATAAAGAAACAAAGGTTTCAACTCCCTCAGGCAAAGTTGACCTTAAATGGATTTGGCTATCTTTTAGCCGGATTTGTTTTTATCTCTTTCGATTTATGAGTTTCGAACAGCGGTATACTACTGTGTCCTTTATTTAGGTAAATCCAGAAAAATTCCAAACGAAAAGTCCCTAATCAAATGGCAAAATCAAAAGCTCAAACACATCAAACGGATGATTTCCACGGAGACAACTGTGATTGCCATGGAGACAGCTATCCGTATAGTCGGCTATAAAAGGCCCCGAGATGAAAAATATAAAACAATTCAGTTGAGAAAACTAACAGCTTAATCAATAAGAAAATAATTTACGGAAAACAAATATGACAGACATGAACCAATGACAACCTGTGAACTACAGGCTTCTTACTTGGGACAGACACATAAAGAATGTGACGGGGTTAAACATGTTTGAAGGCGACAAAACTTCCCTAACCATGGACAGTGGCGTAGCAGCACAACATCAGAACAAACCATGAAAATCAGTTGAAAAGGGCCTAACTCATCAGATCGATATAAAGCAGAAAACATCCAACAAAAACACAGGCAGGTATCTATAAATCCCTCATAATAAAAGAGACCAGAAGTACAGATCTGAGAGTACTCGCAGTTAATGACAGCTAGTTCAAAGATAATACAATCTCACCAGAAAAATCATGTTTCTAAGACTAGAATATCAATCAGTATACATCCAACATCCAATGGATTTAGTGTAAATACGTCATTATCAGTAAGAGAAAAACGTGACATCATGCAATGACAAAAAATATATATCGACAGATTGTAGAATTGTAAAATTAAGTATTGTTTTAATTTACTGATGTTTGTTTTTATTTTTCAAGTCAGTTGTGTTGTTCATCTATGATGTATGTTTACAAAATGTTGGCTTCTATATTCTAATTATTGTCACGTGAATCAATTATGTCTAGGTTGCTCACAAAATTTGGTAAAAATAACGGAATTATAAATAACTGTCATACAAATGGGATATTTAGCTAGCTATCAAACCAGGTATAACCCATCATTTTCTTTTGAAAATGCCTGTACTTAGTCCGAAACATGATAGTGGATTTCTATTCGTTTAGTTGGTTGATAACACGAGCGTTTGGTTTTGTCAGGCTTTATGGACTTTCTCCTTTTTGAACATACCATGGAGTTCGGTATTTTTGATAATACTTTTTTATCCATTAAAGATGAAATAATCTAACATTTCAAATAAATGATAAAAATACTGTAAAAAAAATCAAACTGCACATTCGCGAAGGATAAATTGTTTCAAACATCTTCCTTGTCTTGTTTCATTGCGCAAGTACTTCCGTAATTTACATTGACCTGTGTTGTTAACATCAGATAAGAACTGTTTACTTTGTTGAAATATAAATGAAATAATAAGAAAATATAATATTATTGCCAAGGAACATCTATCAACAATACACTAATGGACAATGATATTTAGAAATACAGCTCATCATTCGGCCTTCAACAATAAGTAATACCAATACCTTAAAGTAAGCTATAAAAGGAATACACATAACAAAGTATAAAACATAATTCAAAAAAGAAAAACAAAGGCTTGATTCATGTTATTAACGAAAACAATAATGACAGACAACAACCAACTACAAGATCACTAAGAATGTGGCGAGGTTATACATATGTGTGAGACTTTCATCCTTCACATACCAAATGAAAGTGGTGAAACATCAACACATTAGAACAACAAGTATATATCAGGTGGAAAGACTAGTACTCTTCTCATCAGATTGGTACGGAGTACAAAAAGACAAAAAGTACCCATCTAAGAGTACTCGTAGTTTCTGATACCTATTTTAAAGCCCAGTTTCAGCTAGTAAGTAAACAATGTTCTCCCAGAATAAAAACCAACCAGTACACCGCAACAAATTTAGCGTAATGACGTCATAAGCAGTGTGAGAACTTGATGACGTGTAATCTCCAAAAAAAAACACATAAGAAGAAACGAATGTATTACTGACTTTCGAATTTGTGGTTTTGAGCATTCTTGGTGAAGGGTAATTCAGAAAAGCAGTTTGAACGAACACAATGTGTATATTTTTAATTTCATTTCAATTTCTTGCAGTAGACAAAACTTCAATAAAAAGACATGCGTGTTTAAATTTCGCGTGCGTACAAATGAACGATGCGTCTTAATATACGAAAAGGCTGACTAGTTGATTGTTGTTTGTCAAGCAACAATTTACCAAGCAATCTTTGTGACCGCCAGATACCTAAAATGCTATAAATTCTGATAATTATTGCAACGTTATAATTATTGCGAAAATTGCGGCAAGATATGAAAAACTCCAAATTTGAATGTTTTAACAGTATTTGCAAGCAAAATTTTCTACCATTGAAATACTTACCTGAAATTAGTCTATCATACTGTGCAGCAACCCTATAACACCAAATTTGACATATTATTTGATACAACGTATAACTAATTTTGGAATACGGGCAGATATGACACTTTTGCGTTTTGAACGCAAACAAACTTAGTTTTACATTTAAACATCAATCTAACTGGTTATTTCAATTTGAACCGTGACTTGTTTTGTAACAACTAACAAGTGGACACAAGAGTACTCTCACCCTCTCCAAAGTGAAAAAAAAAATAAAAACGAGCCATCATATAGGTTTTCTTGACGCATTGCCTGCTAACATTTTTTCTTAGTCATTTTTATAATCTCGTTTATTCATAATTGGCATTTGTTAACAGGTTTTTCTATACAATTTGATTTTTGATAAAACAGCATATTATCTGAAGAAAAAGGATATTCATCACGCTAAACGACACGTGCTTTTACATATATAATTATGGTTAAATGTTTATGTATACTTAGTTTTGATAAATACATGATAAATATATTAATTTTAGGGGAATATGGAATGAAACAATTACTGTCTTGTGTTTCGATGGATATTTCGTTGATTGAATTTTGAAAAAAAAATAATACTCACTTGGGCCGTTTGCCTCAATGAATATAAGTTTTCAGAAGTCGATATCACCACATGTTTACCTCAACAAAAGACAGTTATTGTATAATATTCCTATTTGTCACTAAAACGTAAATTCATTCAAACGTGATCGTATGCTACAACTGAACGTACAACACCTTAAGATTTGAATTTTCAGTATTTTAATTGGATAATGAAAATTCTAGGGTATTCTTATTGTGCATGCTTCGTTTGTTGGTTGTATTGTTTTTGCATTCTGCTTTCACTACAGACTGTTCAGAGTCTGAAAAGACCATATTTTGTGCTTGACTTGATAAGACTCGACATAATCCCGACAATTCTTAACTCAAAAGTGATGATTTTCTAAAAATTGTTTAACATTTCACAGTGGTATCATACTTTAACTTTGTTTAAACCTGTTTATTTACTTTTGACCTTAATTATTTATCCCTTATAATTTTTATTAACTATGTATTTGCATTCAGGTATCACAGATCAAATTTATTCGTTCATTGTGTGCTAATTTACGTTTTTTGATTGAGTTAAGCCTTCCAATTGATATTTTATAGTGTGTGTTTCTATGTTGTGATGTTATACTATTGTTTCAGAAAAGGGAGAAGGTTTGGTACCATTAAAACGTTTAATCCCGCTGCAAATGTTTGCACCTGTCCTAAGTCAGGAATCTGATGTACAGTTGTTGTCGTCTGTTTATGTAGTTCATATGTGTTTCTCGTTTCTCGTTTTTATATAGATTAGACCGTTGGTTTTCCCATTTGAATGGTTTTACACTAGTAATTTTTGGGGCCCTTTATAGCTTGCTGTTCGGTGTGAGCCAATGCTCCGTGTTGAAGGCCGTACCTTGACCTATAATGGTTTACTTTTATAAATTGTTACTTGGATGGAGAGTTGTCTCATTGGCACTCATACCACATCTTTCTATATCTATTAACTGTACTCGACTTTGGTCTCGACTTTACTTAATAAGTCTGATTCAGTACTTGATAATCTTGGTATAGTCTGAAATGGTCTTGACAAATGCTCAACCAGTCTCGACTCAGTCTCGACCAGTCTTGACCTGTCTAGACTCAGTCTTGACCTTTAAATTTAGTTTTGACTGGTCTGAATCAGCCCATCTAACTCAATTATTTATTGATCGTACAAAATTCCAGTTTATTTGGGTAGTTTGGTTTATTGCTGTCAAGTTTAAGGATTTAATTAATAGGTAAAATAAGCTAGAATTTTCAGTTCGGACTAAATTCAGATAGTCACCTTTAAAAATTTCTATAATTTTTTAAATCAACTTGGATTTTCATCAAAATCTACAGCTATCTCAACTATATTTTAATCTTACAAAATACCCAGTTATTTGGTAATTTTGTTTATTGCTGTCAAATTTAAATATTTAATTTATAGGTATTTAACTGAATTTAGTCAAAACTGAAAATTCTAGCTTTTTTACCTATTAATTAAATCTTTAAATTTGACAGAAATAAACCAAACTACCAAAAAACTTGGCATTCTGTAAGATCAATATATAACTAAGATAGCTGAAAAGTTTGATGAAATCCAAATTGATTTGAAAAAGTAATAAAAAAAATTAAAGGTGACTACCTGACTTTAGTCCGAACTGAAAATTCTAGCTTTTTTTTACCTATTAATTAAATCCTTAAATTTGACAGCATTACACCAAACTACAAAACAGCCTGGCATTCTGTAACATCAATATATCACTGAGATAGCTGTATAGTTTTATGAAAATTAAAGTTAATGTGAAAAAGTAATAAAAAAATAAAGGTGACTATCTGAATTCAGTCCGAACTGAAAATTCTAGCTTTTTTAACCTTTAATTAAATCCTTAAATTTGACAGCAATAAACCAAACTACCAAACAACCTGTCATTCTCTAAGATCAATTTATAATTGAGATAGCTGTAGAGTTTTATGAAAATCCAAGTTGATTTGAAAAAGTTATAGAAATAATTAAAGGTGACTATCTGAATTTAATCAAAACTGAAAATTCTAGCTTTTTTTACCTATTAATTAAATCTTTTAGTTTGATAGCAATGAATCAATCTACCAAATAACCTTAAAGTTTGTAAGATCAATATATAATTGAGTTAGATGGGCTGATTCAGACCAGTCGAGACTAAATTTAAAGGTCAAGACTGAGTCTAGGCAGGTGGAGACAGGTCAAGACAAGTCGAGACTGGTCGAGACAGGTCGAGACTGAGTCAAGACTGGTCGAGACTGAGTCGAGACTGGTCGAGCATTTGTCGAGACCATTTCAGACTATACCAAGATTATCAAGTACTGAATCAGACTTATTAAGTAAAGTTGAGACCAAAGTCGAGTACAGTTAAGTACTGTCGATATTATGTCGAGTGTTTTCAAGTAAAATCTGTGCTCGACCAGTAAACAAAATATGGTCTTTTCAGACTCTGAGCAGTTTGTAGTGTTTTCGACTTTCTTTTAATGAAAGAAAATTGAAAGATTCCCGTCAGACTTTAAACAGAATGTCCCTTGTATGTGTTATGCATGGCGTGCAATATTAACAAATTATACTACATATTGCTTTAGAGGATACAGAAATTCAACTTAATGAGCTTCAGCAAAATTCCGTTTTGGAGACAGATATTGCAGATAATAAGAACAACCCATCCTCTAGGCCACCACAAAACCACCAAGAAGAATAAACATAGATCAGAGTAGCTGTGAACAACCACATACTCCACCTCCACTTCCACCTAGAAAACCTACGCAGAAAGATAAAGTAAAAGTAAACGAAATAACAAAAACATCAAAGACAAATAATGAAATTCTTCAATTAATCCTATCAGCATGCAACAGTGGTCAATACAAAATGAAACTGGTACCAATAGATTTATGGGACTTTGGTGGTCAAAAAATATATTACATGACCCATCAATTGTTTATATCTAGCAGAGGCATATTTATCATTATTTTTAATGGAAGCAAAAATATCAACAAGGAAATGTCAGACCTGTCATATCTTCCTGGCCAAAAAGGGAAGAAAACAACTGCAGGTAACATTACATAGTTTGAGCAAAGTAATCAACTTATATGTTGCGGTAAATCAAGTGGACATATTAAATATGCATACCAGGTGTCCATATTAAAAGCAAGTCTTGCATAAATGTTATAATTAGGTGTAATACCACCAAATCATAGTACGTCACATCCGGTTGCATACGAAAAAGGGTCGAAAAAAATATTCCCTTAAATTTGACAGTTGTCGGAAATAATGCTACATTTCATTGCAGTAAAAAATTTCTGAGTCATAAAAATGTATCTTGGGTGTTTCAAAGCATCATTCTTTTTTTTGGTATTCTTATAAAATATTATGGAAGCTTGGGTTACATGGTTACTAAAGCTTGTACACAGGGAAAAAAGGGTGAAATTTGATTGGTTAACTTCCAGTGATGGTTATTTTTTTAATATGCAATGAAATGTTATGTGAAGTTTTGTCTGCAGTACTGGACAGGATAAAACTTTACTCGAATCAAGTATTTCTTTATTTGAAACAAGGATAAATTCTGCACAATTTTTGAAAAGTGCAAATTTAACAAAGACTAATTGGGGAAAAAATGTTGGTGTTACACCTTAAATACTATTACCCTTCTTTACATTCCATAGTACCAAAAATGATTCGATCAAATACCAAAATTGATGAATATTTCTTTGTTTTTAACCCCGAGAGAACCACCAACTTTCGGCAGTAAAACTGGCAATCCTTTTCAATTAATATTGGAGTAGAACGTACCTGTCACACGTTATTAAAAGGAATGGAGTGTTCACTGTAAAGGAGATAACGTGTATGTCTTTTTTGAAGTCCTTGGTGCGATTTTATCAGTTGGCTTTTTAAATAATAATAAAGCATCATATGTAACACATTTATACGTTAATTTAGAATTATCAGCAACAACATCACAGAGAATTGCACATGTAAACTGTACTTAATAAGACTCCTAAGGAGTTGGAAAGTCTTAAAAGATATAAACAGATATAATAGATACACAGTTGACATAAAGGATAGATAATCATTCTCTAACACCTAATTGAAACGGGCTGAAAATGGGTATTCAATACAATATTATGCTGAACGAAATACTGCTAGTATAAAGTATAATGTTATTATTAAATAGTATAAATAGCGTATTAAATATAATGCTTAATCTATTTCAGTGTATTTGATACATTGGGTGAATTCTATACTCACATACTGCAAAACATCAAAGGAAGGGTTCCCAAAAATCCTTTTTGTTGCAACTCACAAAGATTTGATAAGTAAGGTTAGTACATAAATGAATTAAACTTACCATTCGAAAGTGAGTCAGCTTGTCTACATTTATTTTCAATTTGTTTGTATTGAAAATTATTTTTTAACAAGTCAAACAGAAATTTGTAAGGTTGCTTAATGAGATTTAGAATAACTAAACTGATGAGTCTATGTGAGTGAGGTAAACATTTCTTCAACAATAACAAACAAAAATATTTGTTATAATACTAATTATCAGTAAATTATATCAAAATTTTTAATGGTGTATGTAAAAGAAAAGCATACAATATTAACTTTCAAAACTTCATATTTGACAGGCTAAGGTTATCAAACATAAGACTAAACTTATTGCTTCAATAGAGGAATTGTTTAAGGATCATACAGGAAGAAAACATCTTGAAATCAATCAACTGTTCTTTGTCAATGCCAGAGACAAAGATGACCCTGAAATAGATCAATTGCGCAAGACCATAGTAGAAGTTGCTTTTTCGCATCCAAGATGGGGAGAGTTAATGCCAACTGTATGTGTCCCTTTGGATCTACAACTAATGCAGAGAGCCGAAGAAGGCATGAAAATTATGTCAGTAAGTGAAATTGAAAAAATAAATGCTGCAAATGGGGTGATGGTTCTGACACAGTCCCAACTCAATACCTTTTTGAAGATACAGCACGCGCTTGGAAAATATATATATTTCAATGAAGGCCCTTTGAACAAATATGCTGTCATTGATCCAACCTACTTAGTTGAAGTCTTACGATCTGTTGTCACAGAAGAAGAGTTCTGGCCTAATACAGAAGATATCAGAAAAATATATGTATCTTTACGGGACAAAGGAATTTTAACAAAAGCCGACCTCTTAAAGTTATGGAAGCAGAAAGAATATCGCTCTTTGGAAGGCTATAAAGATTATATGATTAAAATGCTGATACACCTTGATATTTTAATTGAACCTAGATCCAGTTTCCTATCCGAAATTCAAGTACCTGAAAATGAGATATTTTATCTAGTGCCTTGCATGATCAAACAGCCAGCTAAAAGGCCAAACATCAAAGTCGACTCTAGTATCTACTTAGCTTATGCTTTCAACGAAGAAGTCATACCTCCAGCTTTCATGTACCGATTTCTTGGTAGCTTTATGTCCATGTGGAAAATCAAGTCTATGTTCACCGATAGCGCCATCGTTGTTGTTGACAAATGTCATGAATTGTTATTATATGCAGACGGGAAAAGGCTTGTTCTTGAACTTGTTCACAAAACAAACAAGACAGGTATTATCGCAACTGTTGCATCTACTGTACAGGAATGCTTGACAAGGTCTATCATAGAAATATCTAAATTTTATTGGTCGGCAACAAATAGCACCGCTTCACCTAATTCAGAGTCATCCAGTATGAAGACCATACCAGAGTTTTCATGTGTGATTCACGAGATAAAAACGAAAAAACAACAGCGAATCATTCCATATACCATAGAGTTTGGTGTTAAATGTACTTCTGGTCTATGCTTCTTCCAACATAACCTAACAACAGAGAATCAAAACTACCGTTGGAAATGTCCCGAGCACAAGAAGCAACATGATACCAGTGATCTTAGACTTTGGTTTGCTGAAAAGGGCTTACACTTTGCAAATGAGGTAACTTAATTTAGCAAATGTGTAATATTGTTTTATGATAAGGAGTAACACCCATTTTTTCTAGAAGTTATTAGTGTGTAAACTGGGCCACTGACTCACAATCTTCGGGCTTAATATTCAGTTTGTTGGTTAATCGCTCGAGTTTATTCCTAATAATTCTTGACCCAAACATTTGCAATATTTAATTGATATTTTTTTTTTCATTGACTGCTAGTTACGGTCATATCCAAAAGTTTATATATACATGTAGTTTTCATTTTGTTTATTTTTCTATCCCTGATTTTTTTTTTTCATACATTTTAACTGAACATGGCTGGTATATAAGTGGAAGTTCCACTATACAAGTCCTTCAATATACGGCTTGAATTGAAAAGTGCTTTCATGTAATGCAATATGTTACAAGCAATCGCAAATTGATAAAAAAAAATCATTATTTTTTTCTAATTTACATTTTGAAACAGATTATGTTTTTAATCTTATTATGAAATATACCTTTTCTTAATTTTCGAAAAATTTAATGGATTAATACTCGTCATTACCGAATTAACACAATGCTTAAGTTATTGTATTGTTTCAGAATTTTGGATTGGTTTGTTCAAAGACATGCCCGGGTAAGACTTTGAATAATATAGCAGTACTAATTATCGAAAGTAATATGCACCATATTTCCATTTCTAAAACATAAACTCACATTGCAGAATTATTATTTCTTTGTGAGAACCTTAAGTATTATATTCATTCCTACAGTTATAAAGCAGAAGGTGCCATAAACTGAGGTTTTTAAAAGCTACGAAACTTCATTACAAGAATTCTTACCAAGCCAACGTAATGAACATTTAACAGACAAATAGATGCATACGTCCAAAGGCAAATAGTAAATGCATATCAGGACAAGAACATATTTATGAATATGAACCCTGTTTGTACTAGATCGACACCCTGAGCCTGATTTTAAAAGTGCTAGTTCCGAAGGTTACAGTCCTAAGAAAGACATGTTACCCTAACCAGACACATTATTCAGACTCTGAGTGGACCATTCTTTGATCTTACTCCGAAATGCCTAGTGATTAAAGAGAAGCAGTACATAACAATTTACAGTTTTTGGTTTGACCCGATAAGGATCATACCCGCGACCACCAGCACACGTGCAAGCAAGTTTTCACGAGGCTACCGTGGCGGTAAATGAATGATTACACAATGTTATTGTTGATTACTTTTCACCTCTGAAGAGTCGAAATCGGTTACTCAACATCAACACCTTTGTAAAATGAATTTTGTAGTAAATGTATATTAAGGTAAATGCCTTGGCTCATATTTAAATATTTATAATAACAAGATCTCGTTAATGAGGCTTTGTTTCCAGTATTGAACGTAAAGCAATGCGTTTAAAGCCATAATAACAATCTGTAAGACAAATGTCAAAAATATGAACGTTGACAGACTTTTAAACATCTGAACATTTGATATACTTATAATATTTATATATTCTTGATTTTAAGGGGCCAAACAAGTAGAAATATCATTCCTTCTCTTTTGTCATCCTTTTGTAATGATGTTTAGGATGAATCGTGTTGCCAAATTTATATTAAGCAACGTTGACAACCATGTTTGCAGGCTACTGGGACATGACTTACTTACTAAAAGAGTATTAATGCATTAGTAAGCCAAAATTAAGCTTTTAATGATAAAATTAGGCGAAATCAACCAACGAAATAAGCAGCTACTGATTAATAAGTTAATATGTATGTGCATTTTCTGCCTTTTGGGAGGGGATCTAAACTGCATTCTAATTGGTTTATCAAAATATTGAATAGTATCAAAAATGTATCATTTTGGTAGCAGACGGTTGTTTCGTCTATGTTTTCCAAACTTAAATGTAATTGGTCCTCTACTTGACTATCATGATTTATTTCCTTGTATTGTATTATAAAATAAAATTATGCGAAACCCACCAGCCTGACCAGTGTTGTTAGCTGCTAATGATTAATGAGAAAATGAGTATGTGCATTTGGTGCCTTTTGGGTCTGAGGTAAATTATATTCGTAATTCATATCAAACGCAACTTGGTTCTTTCATGCAGTGTAAATTTGTTAGTTTGAACTTAATTAATTAGCTGTTTTTCAGGTTTGGGAGAGTTGGAAATAGAACAGTGCCCTTCAGACCAACAAATTGGACGGCTTGTTGCGGGTTTGAAATTAGAAGTAGTTAAGGAGCTATTTGTTCATCTTGATATGTCAATGGATAAATGGGAGGACATAGAGCACAATTACCCATGCTCTACAGACCTCAAGATGTTTGCATTATGGGAATGGAAACAGAAAGCAGAAAAAGCAACATTTGGTGCCTTAAAATATGCTTTAACTCAAGTAAACCAAGACTATCATAAATTATGTGAAGTAAGTCAATTTTTACACTGGTAATATTTCATTTCAATGACATTTTCATGATGTTGAACAACTAAGTTGTTTAAATCGGTGGCATTTTGGCAGTTGCGTCATCGAATGCTACTACCATATTTTTTTTTAGAGAAAATGGTTTTAACTGTATTTTGAAATTTGAAGTTCATTATATATAACGTCTTAACAAAGTCAACGATAAAAGACATTCTTTAAGAACAGGATCTGCCTACTCTTCCGGATCACTTGAGATCAGCCAGGGATTTTGATGGTGTTCGTGTTGCTCAGTCCTTATTTTTCTATATGTTGTGTTTTGTATACTTTTGTTTTTTGGTCGTTTATTTTCCAATGACGTTGTCAGTTTGTTTTCATCTTATAAGATGGATTATTTCTTGTTATCTTTCGCCTCTGTTTTACGCAGAACGATGCAATGCAGAATAGATCAATAAAAATTTAAAACACCAAAAATTGTTAAAAAAAAGGCTTTTTTCACGTTTTGAAACATAAATTTTCTTAATAACTATGAATTGATTTGTTTATTCTTACTAGTTGAACAATGTTTTATAAATGTAATTATATCTAACCAGAATGAACCGAATATTACCAAAGCTCAATTTAAACGGACTGTAATGGTTGACTTGAACAAAACCAGATGAATTTTAATTAGCAGTGCCATTCGTGTTTGCTTATTTCTTTCTGAAAAAGATCTTTTTTCAACCTTTATCATAAATAATGTAGGAAATTTTTAAATTAAGTCATGATAGATGTATGTCATGAAATATAGACACTCCTTAACCCTATCTTTTCTTCGGAAATCCGCTTTTGCTTTGGTGGTGCAAATTTGTTATCAAGTGTTATACAATATAGAAATTTAAGGTTTGAAACCTTGACTTGAGATAATTAATGGTTTTGGGATGAAATTATGCACATGTTATATCAGGTTTTGCTCTCTGTCTGTTTTATAAAATGTTGCGCCGTGTCCATCCAATGCAACGTTTGAAGACTGGGCTCTTTATTATGCGGGGACAGCACATTGTATCGTTCGAATAAGAAAGGCTAGTAAAACGAGTCAAATATCTAATTACTTGGGCCGTTTAGTAAATAAAAATGTGTTGCACGAAATGCACAGATAAAAGATTATTCACAGGACCACATGTGCATACATTTCATGTACAAGAAAAAGTATAACACTCTCGCAGTGTATCAGGATTAACTTCAAATTTTAAACGGTTTCACCCTTTTTGAGGTTATGTCAGGTCATGTTGCGCAACATAGGTTGTGCAACTGTTCACTGAAAACTAGCATATTGCAAGGGAAATGATTTTGTCACATGAAATTGTATAATTTTACAGTTTTCCAAACAAAACAAAAATGGTTGTAACGCTGAGGACGTCAAGGGGACAGTGATTGTTATATTAATTTGGTCCAAAGTGATATATATTAGTCTCCTTACGTTTATATGATTTATTCAACAACCTGATTCCGAACGTTTAACTCCAAACCTCCGATATTTTGGTGGGGTTCCTTTGCTCAGTCTTTAGTTTTCTTTGTTGTGTTTTGTATACTGCTGTTTGTCTTTTAATCGTTTTTTTTTTTTTTGTCATGACATTGTCAGTTTGTTTTAGACTTATGACTTTGAATATTCCTTTGGTATCATTCGGCTCTCTCTACAAGACAGCAAATTCAACTGCTGAAGTACGTATTTGATGCTACATGGCACATGACAACGATAAGATTTTATCTGAAATGCCTTCGAATAAAGTCTAAATTAGTCTGTTTGCCAAAATAAGTGTGGAGCTACCAGATGCAATATTGATAAAAAAAAATCAATACAATACGTTCAGTCGGTTCAGATTTTCCATCAAAAGCGCACAAGTACAAAACATGTTATATTCCCTATTGTGAAATTGTAAATGCGTCTGGATTCGCATGGCGGATGATGCATGAACAGCAGTGACTCTTGTCCTATCGAAACACAACTGCCTTCACTTTGTTTGTAGTTTATGCTATCGATCATGCATGGTTTGTATTTTCAAAATGGATAACAGAGAGATTTGAACAAGTGCTAAAGTTTGAGTTATTGTTGATTGCTCAATGTCCAGTGAAAAATATTTCATTCAATTTAGAATTTGATAATTTTAAAATACAATAGTTTGATCCGGGATGAAGGGTGGAAAATTTGAACTGCCCCTAGAAATTAAGGTATAGTGGATAAAATCAGAAATTTAGCATTTCAACAGGTCTCCTACGGACCGCTCAAAGGATTTTTTCAAGGGGACTTTTTACATGCAGAGAGCGTAGCACGCACATACCATGGGAATATGATATAAAACTTCCTATTCCGACCGGACTTGGCTGTGTATTTAAACCTCACACACAGCCAAACGGACGCTTGGCATTAAAAAAGCTCCTTTTTGTAGGAGAAGTCCAGAAAATCATACTCAACAATTGCGTAACGTTCTAATGATGTCGATGTGAAAATATAAACATTTTGAATAAACACTTATATATTTGCTAGCGACAATAAATTAACCAATAAACAAAAACGTCCTTTTACATGAGTGAAATCATCAAATGTTTTTCCTGTATACATACATATGCCAATTTCTTTTGCGATGAAATGTAGGGTATATTTAATATATCAAGTGTAGGAAAGTGTTTTTGTTAATGTACTTTTTTTACAAGTGACGGTTTTTGTTTTTGGTGGTAGTTCATCTTTAAAGATCTGCAAGTTTTACTTTTATTAATTTATTTAAAATCCTACTTTTTGCGCATAATTCATAAAATCTGCTGTTCTCTGGGATTGCTATATTTAGAATGATTTGATATGTTATGATAACTCTGTTGATTATTGTTTTTTTTTTTTTCATTTCTATTTTCCAGAACATTTTAAGATTATAAAAAGCTTCTTTTCTGAGAAAATAATAGATATTTGGATAGTTCTTTTTTATAGGGGCGATATTTTAATTATCAGTTGTCCCCCATACGTTTTGTAAATGTGAATAAAATCGAGACAGATGAACCAGTTGTTTAAAAAACTTTCTTTCAAAATAAAGAAAAAATAGTTAATTGAAGAATCTGGTGAACAAATATAATGAACGCATTTTTGTACAAACACATTTCTTGTAACGGAATATGTTGGGATAATAAGACCGGAAGTGGCTATGGTATGTACATGCATGGTACTAATCATATCAATTTAACATTTCAGGTTTTCAGAGAAGTAGAGATACCTTCTTGTAGTGAGTATACGTTTTAAAATGTTATTTTTTCCTTTCCGATTTTAAGAGTATCTGTTGGAATCAAAAATCCATTGAACAAATATGACGAACGTATTTCTTTCCAGATGCATTTCCTGAATAAAGAATAGGAATTTTTATTCATTCCTTTGTTTTAATTGAAAATAGGGTATGCTTTCAGATTTTATGACTACATTTAGTGAATTTAATGGTTATTTTATTACCTACAGGTATACCAACAGAAGTATTGACAAACATTCCAGATGAATCTATATTAGAAAACCTGTCAAACAGCATTGGAAATGACAACATGCAGCTTGGATTCGAACTTGGATTAAAGGGTGCAGAGTTGCAGGACATTGCCTTCCAGCATAAAACCAGACTGATGGAGCAAACAAGAGAAATCTTTAGAAGATGGAGCAAACGTAGACAGCCATTGTCTGTTTTATCAAAGGCATTTATCAGAATCGACAAATTTGGCGTGTTTACCCGATGCTGCTCAAATTAGTTTTGAAGTTACTTTCTTGAATTTGTACAAATAACAGTAAAATTATTCGAACCATACATTTTGTAATCATATGTCTAACACATGTAACTTATTTATATTATAAAATAATAGAGCAGAAGATCGCATGTTAACGTAAGGTATTGTATGATGTGAGTTATATATATATATATAATATCACAAATAATGTGTGTACAGTTTATTTTTTCTTTTAATTCTAAATGCAGGAGTAGCGAGGATTTTTAAGAATGTTATTTTCCCATTTTTGTGTCAACTGGAAATTTTCTATTTTTGAAAAAAAAACACCCAAAAGTACTTTTGTTTCCATGTTATCAACTAAACAATATTATTTTGTTTGACCTCCTTAATACAATAAATTCTTAATTTTAAAAATATGATAGCTGCAAATTTTAAGGGGGAGATTAAAAAAAAATTGAAGGACTTTGTTAAGTGAAGGTTGAAGGACATTTAATAGAAAATGGGCTTATTGTGAAATAAATTCAGTTGAAGTTTGGGCTACACCATTTTGTTTTGCAAATCTAATGTTGTGTTTTGTATAATTTGAACATGATTGATTTATCTAATAAAACTTAATTTAACATGGTGTTCAGTCTGTATCATTATAAATAGAAGAACGAGTTGTAGGATGTACGCCAAAGAGACAGTAACCAAGCGACACAATCATCCAAAGGACATCTAGAGGTCAACTTTATATTTTTTTAACAATAACCCGATGTTTATACTTTGTAATTGTCAAGTTTACAATCACCCTGAATCTACAACAGCTGTAATAAAAATGAATAGAGACTATCAAAGATCTAACACCAAATTATCCGAAGTATGGCTTACTTGTGTCCAATCCATTTTACTTTGAGTAAATAAAATATGTTTAAACTAAACTGAAACCAAACTGACAATAATTAATCTGTATTAGATCATGTTGTATGTCACTCTAATATTTGTGGCTGTACATCAGAGTAGTTTTCAGACAGCATTGCCATGTATAGTACAGAAAAAGGCGAGTACATGTATAAGAAGAACAAAATTGTACATATCAATATTTATATGCTGAAAAAAATAAATAAACATCTGAGTCTTGCATCAAACCACAATAAACGAATTGATTTCCATCCAAAACTCACCCCACAATGACCAAACAACGTCTTATTCCAGACATTACTATGGCAAAATAAAAAAACGCCGATTACGGCAAACAATAGTCGACATATTAAAGATTGAGCAACATAAACCCCGCTAAAACTGGCTAAACAGCGCATTTAAATTGTTAACAAAAGATGATGAATGCCTAAGACGTTTCCAAATTCATAAACCCTAGGTAGATATACATTCTCTAGCCCTACTACTTGGCCGAATGTGAAAAAAACGATTTTTCAGGACATAGGATAGATAATTAGTTGTTGCTTGTTTAACGTCCAGTGACAATTATCTCATGCAAACTCACGAAAACAATTACCAAATAATACAATAGGTATTTTTGAAGGTTGAAAAATTAGGAATGCCACTTTAAATGAGGGTATGTTACATAGGGCATTAATTGTGCCTTGAAATAAGCCACCTACAGACACATCAGAGAGTTGTTGAAAATATTAATTAACGTGAAAATATGTGGCACTCATCCAACATGAGTATCGAATTAATTAAACGTTCTCATTTCCAACGAACGTGACTGCGTATTTATACATCCCGCACAGCCAAATTGACGCCCCACTTGATCACAATTTTACTGCTGGACTGGGGAAGTCCAGGTGGTTTTATTTCTGTACCTAGTCAACCCTTTGGGTACAAAAGATGGACAAGACCGACACAGATATATACTGGTTTTACACAAAGTTGTCTTCACTTGACAAAACAATCCTTGCTGTCACAATGTAGACAAAAGGTCAATGAAAATATATATGTTTGTGTCGACAGCGAGTAGAGTATTTACATGAACAGAAAGTGATTACTAATTTTGCTCATAATACGTGTTTCTGGAATAGAATTCATCTTGTAAGCTCATGAACAGATGTCCCTACAGCCAAAACATCAAAGCTTTAAAGTAATAAAGTATATACAGCTAAAAAAAGAAAGGTAAATGCAAACGAACTTTCCTTTTCGTTTTAAATCTAAAAGCAACTGTCAGTTTCAACAGTAACTTGGGTCTGAGACTAATAATGTGTTATAGTATTCTCAGCTTGGGTGAATAACATCCCGCATTTTTAATCCATTTTTATGAAAATTTGTAAAATTGTTGAAAAATGTTTTAAAGTATATAATATAGACTCTTTTGTATTCAATATAAAGTGGAAATTAACAATTTTAAGATTTTAACCCTTTGAAAGAGACAAATAAAGGTGAAATTGCCCAGGCCTCTGTTTGAGAATTACCTGTACCGATAGATCATTAATTTGGTTATGTCTTAGAGTCGGAAACAGTGACAAGTAATGACTCATTAGTGGATGTTAATAGGAGTAAACTTAAAATCACGTAGCTCAAGAAACAACAAACCAGAAAATTTACAAGATCGAAATGAGAGTTTCCTTTTATCATTTTTGATAACAGTGTAAAATTTGGAGGAAATCAATCCAAGCCTATGATGTTTTAATTCATGGCACAATTGCCGGCCTACCCGTAAATGAAAAAAAAAGAATCCAAAGTAACAGAACTGTTATTGCAGGTCTTCATCAGAAATTCAGTTAGGTTTTCAACATGGAGAAAATACTACCACCTCACTGCAACTTCAAGACGTCCTTTAGCACCAGTTTGTGTGGATTTTTTTTGCGATAGCATGATTACTATAGAAAAGAGGCAGAAGATACCAAAGGGACATACATAGATATAGGAAGATGTGGTGTGAGTGCCAATGAGACAACTCTCCATCCAAATAACAATTTATAAAAGTAAACCATTATAGGTCAATGTACGGCCTTCAACACGGAGCCTTGGCTCACACTGAACAACAAGCTATAAAGGGCCCCAAAAGTACTAGTGTAAAACCATTCAAACGGTAAAACCAACGGTCTAGTATATATAAAAAACGAGAAACGAGAAACACGTATAAATTACATAAACAAACGACAACTATTGTACATCAGATTCCTGACTTAGGACAGGTGCAAACATTTGCAGCGGGATTAAAAGTTTTAATGGTACCAAACCTTCTCCTTTTTCTGAAACAATAGTATAACATCACAACATAGAAAACACACGATAAAACATCAATTGGAAGGCTTAACTCAATCAAAACGTAAATTAACACACTATGAACGAATAAATTCGATCTGTGATACCTGAAAGTAAATACATAGTTAATAAAATATTAGGGACAAACATTCAAGGCCAAAAGCAAACAAACAAGTCCAAATAAAGCCATGGCAAAACACTACCGCGAAATATTAAACCCTTAGAAAATAATCACTTTTGAAAAACCGGTTTTCATAATATATACAGGTAAATGAAAAATAACTTTGTCGTTTTAGGTATACTTTTTCTGTCTATATAAAATCTTCCAATAATTAGGAATACCAAGAAAGGTCTGTCATATAAATACCTAATTTAACACTAGATACATAAGGGTAAATATCAACAATAAAACTTCCTGTACAGATTAAAGGAGAATAATCTTGATGTTAATACAAATGTAGTACGAAGAAGTGAAAATTAGTAGATATTCCAAATAATCAAAGCTGGTATACAGACAAGATCCATATTAATATAAAATAACAAAAAGTATTAAAAATAGTATCAACAGGTCGAATTAACAAGAAAGTACGATTTGAGAGTACTCGCAGTTACTGACAGCTAGTTAAAAGCCAAAACAATTAATGATAAAAATCATGCATCAGAGACTAAAATCAACTAAAACACATCCCAGGGATTTAGTATTTTAACGTCATGAACAGTCAGAGAAGACATGACTTGTGCAATGCCAAAATAAATGTATCGACAGGTAGTAGGATAGTGAGGAGCTACTTAAGAGATAAAAATTAACGTGTATGTGTCTCTAAACATCCCGCCTCAAAAGAAGATACAACTTAGTTATGTTTTAATTTGCTAATGACAAAATCGATATTAGTGCCAATGTAAACTATATTCAGAGATCTAATTACAATATTGGTACGATAACCCTTACTTATAAGTTTGTTTAAAGGTTCGATGAGTTTACACGGATCACATAGTGATTTCCTCGCTTTAAGTACAATATTACCGTAAAATTTAGGATGTGAAATACCATTTTAATAAGTTTTCTACAGGTACAGCCAAATTTACTAATCAAATCTTTGTATCTATGAAAGAATTTAGTAAAAGTTTTAAGTAATTTATGGTATCGAAATCCCTGACACAATAATTTCCCAGTGATGCATTGATTACGTTCGTTAAAATCTATGACATCAGAACACACACGGGCATACCGAACGAGTTGGGATATATAAACACCGTATGATGGAGCCAAAGGCACATCGCCGTCTAAAATGGAAAATTAACAATAGGAAATGAAAATCGTCTCTTTTGTCGTAAATTTTAGTATGTAGTTTCCCGTTAGAAATTGAAATGTCTAAATCTAGAAAAGGGCAACTGCTGCTGTTTATGTTAGATTTAGTTAAAGTAAGTTCTTTGGGTAAATTTCGGAAGTATATTTAGAGAACTCTGGATTATTTAACGAAAAATATCATCCAGATAACGGTAGGTATTGTTGAATGTATCAACTAAATATAACAATGATGGGTCTTTACTGAGTTTGGTCATAAACTGAGATTCATAGCAATATAGAAATAAATCTGCTATTAAAGGGCACAGTTAGTGCCCATAGGAATACCTACTACCTGACGATACACTTTATCGCCGAAACGTACATAAATGTTATCTAGCAGAAAATTTAAAGCTTCAATCATATCCTCACATTTCCAGTAAGTGTATCTAGCATACTTTCCTTTTCGTTACAGAAAAGGCTTTAAACGAGTTACAGCAAATAAAATTACAATGAGATTTTTCGAAAGACCATTTTATCAAATACAAAAACTTTTTCTTTATAAGATTGTGTGGAAGTGTAGTGTACAGAGTAGAAAAATCATAACTGTCAACAGAATTATAAGGACCATCAAAAGCATGTATTTTATCTAAAACCTCTAAAGAATTTTTAACACTCCAAAAATAATTAATACCATTATTTTCATAAGCTTTATTACAAAAGTTAATAACCAGTTCTTTGATAGTAGTAAGGAGGTAGTTAGAAGAACTGATAGATTAGTAGTAGAACACTTACTCGATGCGGAGATGAAACGGAATTTAAATGGTTTTTGTGTAATTTCGTAACCAGTACATGGTAGGGACTTTCAAATGTTCGGAAGATGCTTTAAGTTGGGTAGTGGCAGTGGTATGCTTGTTAACGATTTGACTCTCTGTGGTGCGAACGGACCTGAATGTAGAGGAATTGATAATTTCGTTTGAAGAACTTCCGTAGTATATGCGCCACACCACCACTACATTATTGGCTGCCTTGTCTGCCGGTACGAACACAAACCGCTTCAAGTAGTACCTTGAGTTTATTTTTATTCTTGAAATGGGAATATCATGGATCCTATTATTAATTTCAGAATTGTTTTCTAAATGAGATATTCGAATATTAAAAGTATTCATAATTTTATTCAAATAACTGTCTAAAGATTTTTTATAATTCATAAGTAAAAGAGAAACCGACAACACCATGCCAGAAATGAAAACAAAAAACGACGAAAAGGCAAACAAAGCCTAACTAGAGGCTCCCAAGAGCCTGTGTCGCTCACCTGATTCTACTTTGGTTTTGAAAATCATGTAAAAATTGATTAAAATCATAACAGATACCCTAATAATGATTGAGGATGGGTCGGCTTCAAAGTAACAACACTTGGTCAGTACCTCATAAGGAACATTCATGCCATGTTTGGTTTCATTCCATTCAGTGGTTTTTAGAGGTTCAAAATGCGACGACAACAGACAACGGACGACGGACGCCAAGTGATGAGAAAAGCTCACTTGGCCATTCGGGCCAGGTGAGCTAAAAACACTACATAGAAATCTAAAGACTGAGCAACTCGAACCCCACCAGACTTGGATTGTGCATTTTATCGAATGAAAAGTCACAGGAGTCTTTAAAAACTAGTATTTGCTGATTCTGATCTAAGCATTATACAAATCAAGCCTGTCAAAACACATTTAAGAGACTGTCTCTGTGATCTGGGGGTAACATGTTGGTCTTCATAATTGATCCTTGCTGATTGTCCAGAAGCCTTACTTGTAATGCCCAGTACTCCCGTTATGTAGCCCAGCTTGTTGGTCTGTTGTATTCAAACAACTTCAAATTTGCTTTAAATTGACATTAATTTCATGATTGAGAAATATCTCCAAAATGGATTTCTCAATTTTCTGAAAATTACATTTGAGATGGACCATGACCTGCAGATCATTTTATCTTTCAAAGTTTTGCTCTAACTGCTTAAGTTTTTGAGATATTAGCCCAAAACTTTTTTTAACCCAATGTTATATTTTTAGCAACATCAGCCATGTTTGTTATTGTACCAAATACCTGGATACAATTTTAATACAAGATTCCCAAAGGAACATTCTGGTAAAGTTTTGTTACACTTTGGCCAGTAGTTTTGAAGGAGAAGATTTTCTTAAAAGTTAACGACGAAAGACAGACAACGGACGCAAAGTGATGGAAAAAGCTCACATGGCCTTTTATGCCAGGTGATCTCAAAATGCAAAACTGTCCAAAATTGACTCATTATGAGGTTTTGTAATTAGAATGAAGATAAATTAAGGTATTCTTAAATACATGAAATATGTAATAAAGAAAAGATTGAAGAATTTTACGATTTCTGCAATACTAAGGGACAAGATAATAGTGCTAACCCCTTTTGTGTAAATGATTGCAATTGCTAGATTTGTTCAAGTTTTTCTATTTTCTGCTGTCAAGTTGATGTCACATTGAAATAAACTCATTTCCCTCCATCCCTCAAATCAGTTCAGAATCATTAAACAAACCAATTCTTTTACATTTTTATTCCTTCTCAATACACAACAGTTTATTATTGTATTGATTATTACATGTACAGATATCAAATCATAATTAAAAATTAACAAGTAAACAATAGAAATGGCACAATTAATAATTGGAATAAGTTGAAAAAAAACCTTACAGTTTGTTCATAAGCACCTGACACATATATTGTCCAATCAAAGCACCAGACACATATATTGTCCAATCAAAGCACCTGACACATATATTGTCCAATCAAAATTGACATGGTCAACTTTCTCTGAAAAAGGAGATGTAGCAAATGAGTGTTGTTAGGGTGATAGAATATTTTCCTTTTAAAACAATTTGAATTGAATCTACCTACAATTTTATGGGAATATGTATCATTTTCCATCCAATCCAATCTCCTGAGCATGCTTGTAAAATATCTTTAACAAATGTATAAGGGGCAGCAATTTTCAAGAAGATCCAAATTGTGCTTTCTTACTATATTTAGAAAATTTAATATAAATAGGTACATATACATACTTAAAAAGACGTCATTTGATCATAAAAATAGAAAAAATCACATTATAATTACACCTCACTAAAAATACCATTGAAAGAACATTATATGAAAACAGATCAATGAATGTATAAGAACTTTTCTACTAGCTTCCAAGCTTGAAGTGAATAAAAAAAACACTTTTTTGCAAATTCATTGTTATGTGAAGATTAGTTGTTTGTGATTTATAGACATTACATTTCAAAGAAAGTTACTCAAGTATACAATAAAGGTCACAATGACCTACTTTTGACATGTGAAGTAACTAATGAATCCACAGTATAGCAAAACACAAATGCATGCATCAAAATAAGTCTCTAATACTGTAAATTCAGAAATTTTCTAAAGTGTTTTTATGATTGCAAAAAAATGCAACACGATATGGTTAGCAATCATGAAAACGTCTTCTTAGTTTTATATTTACACTTTAAATTTTAATACAAAATATGTATGCATCATTTCCTAAAATCGCAATAATTAATCTCTCATTCATGTACATTGTTCAACAGAAGCAATAATAAGTTTCTTAACTTACAGTAGGTTATAAAATATCGGACTTGTGCCGGCACATTTGTGTAGATTCCCAAGGATCTCTGATAGTGCTTTAATCAAATAATACCCACTACCAGAGAGGTAATTACTGTAACAAACATAACACATGCAAGAAAAAAAGGTTCTTTCTGATTAAAATACAGATTCTGAGTCCACACTTCGCTTACAAGTATCTGACAACACACCCTTCTACTTTCTGTTTTAAAGAGCTTTCAGGATTCCTCTGATTTTGTCATAATGATACACACCTTCAAAAAGTTGAAGGCATGAATTTCATTGGCTGATGTAAAAATTACCAGAACAGAAGGAGAACAGAGCGTTGTCAGATCCTTAATATAAGCAAAGTGTGGACACAGGGTCTGTATTTTAATGAGATCAGGAAAAGTTTGAACCATTATTCATTACAAGAATTACATGCTTAAATTGAATAATTTATTGTACAACTGGAGACAACCGGTCTGTCTACATATGAGGGTGGAAATAGGAGACCACTTAACAAATAACAACAAATCAAATATGGTCAAAAATAATATTTGAATTGTTTGATGTTGTCTACCTACCCACCTAAAAGCTGCATACGGAAATTTGTTTAAGACAAATCATTTCAATTTTTTAAAAAGATTTTTTCCTACTCTTACATCTTTTTATTGTATAAAACATGCAAGTTATGTTGTTTGCAAAAAATTTTAAAAAATCCCTACCTACCTACCCAATCCTACAAGGTATGGGTAGGCAACATCAAACAAATAATTTGTTAAGGGTGGCCTAAGTGGGTGTACTAAATGTGGGTCAGCTGGGATGCAAAAGGCGATGGGAATTTGAACTGCCACTGGGAAAAAAAAAAGGATATGTTTGGAAGGGACAGTAGTTTTACCTTGCAATAGGTCAGTGAGGTATTGCAAGGGTTCCTTAACATGGGTGGAGTTCTCAAGACAAAATGGTCATTTTCCACCATTGTGTGATGTATGCTGTTAAATAGATTTCAATACATTTAATAAAACTTGTATATGCAATACACAAAAATTATGTTTTTATGACATGAACAAAGAAATGCAGGAAAGTGGTCCTTTCATAAAAATGTTTTTAAAACAATGAATATAAAGATAAGTTCATGAAAATAAAACGTTAAATTTTCTTTTCTTTCAAGAGAAACATGGCAATGATGGGTGGGAATATTTTCTAAAGGAATCTTTCCTTCTGAAAATTCTATGAAGGAATAAACATATTTACACTTTTGGTATTTAGCTGAATCTTATCTCCGAATGACCTTAGATCTGCTCCTAATAACCTTCTGACATTGAGCAACAATCACTTTTTAATTTTGATGTCAAATTTTTTAAATTTTACAGGAACTTGTGTGATTTCAAGTAATGGCAGACAAATTTGCATAGAAGTGTAAATACGTCTATTTCGTGGAGTTAAGTTTTGAAGCCTGTTATCATAAAGATTGTCACTAACAATGTTCTTGAAGGAAAATCAATACATATACCTTTAAGAACCAAAATCCTTAAAATGAGGTCATGTGACCTTACTATAATATAACGTTTAAAAAGTTCATACAAATTTAAAAAACCTAATTATATCCTGAACACTATTTTATAAACTGCTGGGCACTAACTAAAGAATTGTACACTCCTTTCTTTGCTAAAAGAGTCTGGTGTGTGCCACTTTCTACAATGGCTCCATTGTCCATTACAAAGATCACATCTGCATTTTGAATCGTGGAAAGACGATGGGCTATCACAATACAGGTCCGACCTTCTTGTGCTTTGTCTAATGCTTCTTGTACCAACTGAAAAAAAAAATATGGCAGTATTCTTAATTTATATTATTTCAAAAAAAAATCTTTGATTTCTAATATTTGCCTTAAATTCTCTTTTTAGAAAGTCATTTCATAAAGCTTAGATTCACTCTAAATTTTATACAAACTTGCTACTTTGCAGATGAAGGACGAAAAACAGATACTACCTATGTCATTGACACTGACTAGGAAAAAAGCGATAAACAGATTATACATGGTCTTTCAAACTCAGGGATGTTTCTTGGCTACATATCATCTCATGGCTATTGTCCTTCAATGAGTTTGTAGCCCAGTTTTACCTCTCATTTGATGAACCATCGATAATCTATAGTTATTTAGTTTATATGAACTTTTCAAACTTTTCATAGAGTTCTATATCTTATTTTCTTGGCAGAGCATTTCTTGCACTTTTTAAAAAAGAATTTTGAACTAAAATGCCATTTAATACAATTAATAACAAAATCTTTACCAAAATTTAGAACTCATGTTATGTTGACTTTCATTTTTCACAGTGAAACAGAACCGATCTAACATGAGCCTGATCAATGATACTATACTTTTCCAACAATTGCTATTTTGAGTTTATCATCTGGTATTGTATAGTGTACATCCATCCTATGATCTTTATTTTATAGATCTCCAGAATAATGACCAGTTGTTTTTCATTTGTGTCAATGTGTTTTTGTTTTGTTTCTTTTAGAGAGTACACCTATATTTCTATTAAAAGAATTGGAGTAGTTGTTGTGGTCTGTTGTACTGGTCAACATTTTGGATTTATTCTGTTTCCCCCTTTCCTTTTTAAGTATTTCATTTTTGTACATGTACTAACATTTTGATGTTTCCTATGAAATGTGTGAGTGTAAAATGGGATTGGATCCAAAGGAAAAGATTACCCAGAAGTGTTGTTTTTTTTTTGGAATACCTGCAAATATTTAAGATGGGTGGACATGGGAGTCTGTTATTCCTATGTCCCTAACCCTTACTCCCACTTCCCTCCATACTACTCCAATTCCTCCCCTACTCCTTCTTCCCTCCCCTTACTCCCAGACGAAAATCAGTCCAAAATTTGTTTCCAGCATATCCCTTTTTTTAATTGCCTCTTCCCTCACCACTGACTCCGCTCCCTCATTTCCATCTTCCCTTACCCCTGTCCACCCCCTCATTTAAATTACCTTCTCACTCTCTGAATCTAATGCTGATGTTGCCTCGTCCAACAAGAGAATTTTGGGATTTCTAATCAAAGCTCTTGCTATGGCAACACGCTGCTTCTGTCCACCAGACAGTTGTGTCCCCTTCTCACCAACTACTGTATCATAACCCTGGAATAAAACAATAAAATAAAGATGACTTCAAAACTTTGGTATTCTATTTGAGTGAGAAAGAATATGAATAAAAGCATCCAGTAGACATCAAGCCAACACCACAAACAAAGACCTAACTGACATATAGAAGTCAATATTCAGTCTTCAACTTTAAAATTCATTTGGTCTCTGGTGAGTAGTTGTCTCATTGGCAATCATACCACATCTCCTGATTTTCATATCAAAAATAGGGTGAATTAACAATATGTAAACAACATGTGAAGCTCAGCAAAAAGCTGTATACAGTGAACAAGAAATAAAAAACTGAAGTAAATCTACGGTAACCAGGATCCTCTTAACTGTGTCAGGACAAAAACAAAATTCTGATTGATTGATTGATTGATTGGTTTGTTTTATGCCACTTTCAGCACTATTTGCTATTATGCAGTGGTCAGTTTTTATTAATGGAGGAAGCCAGAGTGCCCAGAGAGAACCACCAACCTTCACCAGGAAAACTGACAATCCTAGTCAATTTCAGACTTGTGGAGTTTCAAATGTCCATTTCGTATTTTCCACAGCTCCTTTAGTTCCTTAATAAATTTTAAGTTTAACGACAGAGAATTTAAGAATAATACATTTAAGAAAAGTATGAAATATGGACAGAAAAAAATTTCCAACTCACCATAGGTTGACTAGTAATAAACTCATGTATATTTGCATCTCTAGCGGCTGTAATAATATCATCCATCCCAGCGGTTTCCTCCAGACCGTAAGCTATGTTGTCACGGATACTACAATTAAACAGAATCGGTTCCTGACTGACCACACTAATAAATGACCTCATTTTGTGAAGATGTAATTCTTTTATATCTATACCATCTATCATCTGTTAAAAAATGAAAAAAATCATATATAGAGTTATCTCTCCTTAAACACATTTTCATTTAATGTGTATTCATTGTCATTTAATTGATTAGTCTAGATGGGAAAATGTGCTGCACAAATGCATGCAATAATTATCATAGGTAAATCCTTTGGACTTGCAGGCTTTGATTTCCTGGTACTGATTATAACACCTTGTTTTTACTTTAATATTTCCCCAAGACCATTATCAGAATCCCTGATAAAGGGAAACGAAAAAAATTCACTTTACCCACTGTCACTCATCTAACAAACTGCTAAAACTTGAAAAGAGACGAATTTTTTCCCCAGCTATTGGAATCTCTTATAAAAGAAGACAATTACAAATTGATTTTACCCTCTGACACTGCTTAATTTCATGGACGGAATAATTTTTGTTAAAGGAAGACAAATTATGAATTTAATTCACTGCCCTTTGCACTGTTTATACTTACAATTTCCCCCGACTCAGGATCATAAAATCTCTGTAAAAGGGAGATAACTGTAGATTTGCCACACCCACTTTGTCCAACAAGAGCCACAGTCTGTCCTGGATCCACTTTCATATTAACTCCCTTCAAGACCTTTACCTCGGGTCTAGTTGGGTAACAGAAATTGACCTCTTTAAACTGTATCAAACCATCTACTTTTTGCTGAAACAGACATTAAATATATGTGCAATGTACAAAGCTGTTTGTTTCTGTTTTATTTGAACTTTGTCTGCCCCTATTCAACATACCTTTTTAAATGGCAGTCTAAATTTCCTGCACTTCATCTCCATCAAACCAACCTTGCCAAACCTTAATTTTTTAGTCCTAAATATGCATAAACTATTTGCCATTGAACATTGAGCAAGCATGCAACAATCAATCATTCAATCTATAGTTGGCCCAAACTATACAAAGGTTCACAGTGCTTAGAAAATTAAAACAAATTTCACATTTGAAGAGTTACAATGGCAACAAACAATGACATAATATTTCTTAATTTTCCTTGTTAAACATGAAATTTTAGGTATATTTTGGATAAGAAAACCCAAGAAACAACTTTACTGTTTGGCAAGATTCTGTTAATAGCTATAATAAAGCTTCTCTATGTCTATTTTATTGATTCTTGGCTGCACATGATGTTTCAACAAATATGCATAAATTCAGCTGGTTTTTTTTTTTTTTTATTTATATGAAAAAGGTGCATAATATGACATAAAAAATCTTCATCAATCATTATTTGCCTATCTGAATACTAGTAGTACCCCTACTCTTGGAAATCCGACAAATCCCTCAAAACTCTCCATCCAAGTCACAATGTATAAAAAGTTAACAATTATAGGTCAAAGTACGGCCTTCAACACGTGGCCTTGGCTCACACCAAACAGCAAGCTATAAAGGGTCCCAAAATAACTAGTGTAAAACAATTCAAACAGGATAACCAAGGCTCTTCTATATAAAAAACGCGAAACGAGAAACACCTATAAACCACACCAACAAATGACAACCACTGAACAACAGGCTCCTGACTTAGGACAGGTGCATAAAAATGCAACCGGTTTCAATGTTATGCATGAATTTTAAAAGAAAAGTTTAAGATGCATTTTAAGAGACATAAAGCATACAACTTGTTCAGAATTCAGATATTTAAAGTTAATTAATACAGATAAAAAACCAGGAAACAATTAAATCTGCACAAATTTCTCCTAGAAATGAAAACAAAACCTGGAAAATCCTGAAACAATAAAGAAAAAATATACAAACCAGATAAGTTCCTCTTTTGGAATATATATCTATAGGTGGTATAGTATCAAATGCTTTGAAAATCAATCCAGCAGCATGTTTGGCCTTTGAATACTCTGGCAGAAATGATGATGATTGTCCAATCACCATGGCAGTAAAGGCTATGGCAAAAACACTCTGAAAAAGAAAAGAAAAATTTACTGTGGAATCCTTATCATGGATCTCGTTGGTATGCATAAACCAAGATTTTAATGTTCAATGAAATACACATTATATATGTATGCAAACTTTGTCAAAACCACAAAATCAAATATGAAAACATAGTTTTCCCTCAATCCTCAAAAGTTGGTTACCATGGAAATAAATGAAAACCAATATATAATAAATATAAAAAAATATCAGACTGTGTAGCAAATGCATGGTACCAGTGCTTAAAATTTACCCATTTTTTTCTTAATTGTTCAGCATACAAAGATGACAATGATAATACATTCATACACATATAAAGCACTACATGTCCAAATTTTTCTGATCTCTTAAATGATGTAAAATGTTATGAAGGTATCACTTAAAGTCTAGATAAATTATGAGAAAAATAAATTTACAGCTATTATGGCTATTTTTAACTTATTTTATGATTCTGTCTCACATTCAGCATATATTATCTGTATGATAAATAGTTTATTGCTGGATTGTATAATAGTACTTTTCCAAGATTTTTAAGATAATAGACAAAACTTTCATTTACCCTTTGGGTCAGGTTAGCTAAAAAGGAAATGTGAATTGATGTGACAATGAGACAACAATCACATAACATGGAAGGACAAAGATGTTAACAAATTACAGGTTCCTTTACTGCCTTCAAAATTAGCAAAACTATTAATTACTGTATAGGTAGATATGAAAATGTGAAAAAATTAAAATAGGATAACCAACAGCCTAATTTTTTACTACAACAAAACAAAAATATGGCAGACATCAACCAATAACAACCTGTGGATTACTTAAGGTCCTAGCTTGGGACAGGCACATAAAGAACGTGGAGCAGGTTTAATGGTTAGCTAAACCTTATCATGCTTATATAACACAGTAACTTTGGTACTTGTGCCATTTCTGCTTGTACTGATACTAACTTGAACACATTATCAGCTGTCATTTCTCCTATTTCCACTTGCCATGCACCAAATCTGAAGGCACCAGCATAGGTCATAAAGATCACACCTTGTCCTAAACCAAATGCTATTCCATACCAGTGGGCTTGCTTTATCATGGATCTGTAAAATAAACAAATGACAATGAATGACAGCTATAATTTTTTGGAAGACCAGACCATTGATTGCGAAATTGATTAATAACTTCTAAACTCAGAGACAATTGTTGCTAATCTTGACTTTCACCTAGAAATTGACAATAAGGGTCAGTTTAGAACAACATTTTGCTTCAAAACAGATTTCTGTAAAAAAAACATTCCAACAGCAGTTGCATATAAAGTATATATCTTCTAGTTGATACAATGTCTGGAGATTTGTGTTTCCTACCATGATTTCCTTGATAGAGGGTTATTGCTTACAAGTAGGCTATTCCATCATGGGTTCTAAATGGTTTTAGTTGATTTCATCCCTTCAAATGTTATAAGGACACCATCATCTCATTGAAAATTATGGAATATCTGTGTTACAGATAACCAGAGCTAAGTTGACTTGTAACCACAATCCTGTCCTCTTTTCCTCCATTGACATTACTGAATGCATCTTATCACAGGATTTTTTACTTGCATGTGCAACACGACAGGTTCTCCTAGTGGAGCAGGAACTGCTTACCCTTCCCGATCATGCTTTTTAACCCCTGGCATTTTGTGGGGTTTGTGTTGCTCAATTTAAAGTTTTTTGCATAACTTTCATTGATGTTTGTCTTTTCCTTGTTTTTCTTTTTGCCATGGTGTTGTGTTTGGCTTAAAGTTTGTTTTGATTGCCTCATTGTTATATTCTCTCTCTTTTTGTCGATAAATAACAAGTTTATACTTTAGTAAGTCAAATGTAGGGGATGGCGTCTTGACATATTTTGGATCTTTTTAGATTGTCTCTGATTACACTATCATAATCCATTAAGAATTCAAAGATTACATAAACTGATCTGGTACAATCGAGAAAGCCATTTTCTTTTTTATTTGAAAGAGAGGCTAAATCATTGCCACTCAAATTAGCTAAATTTTATAACAAATCCCTAGCTTTTCCAGTGGCAATAGAAAATCAAGTTGTTTCCCATTTGTATTGAACTATTCAATCAGTTATTCAACTAATCAATTATATAAACTGGCTTAGTTTTACCAATAAGTTTTATCATTCAATCCCTAAAGAAAAATAAGATAGATCAATTAGTTCCACACATCATCAAGCGGATTGATGCCCCCTTGAGGTAGTTACTACAAGTGAATGAGAATAACTTGATAAAAGTCATGACCAGGATAGAGTTGAAAATGTACCAAAGAGAAAGCGGCTCAATAAGGAATATATGTTTAAACAAGCACAAGAGGCTCAACAACGAATATATGTTTAAACAAGCACAAGAGGCTCAACAAGGAATAGGTTATAACTTACCTGAGTGGTCCAACAAGAGAATGTGAATATTCATTATAAAAATGTTTCTCTGTTGTCAAGGACTGGACAGTTCTGATATTTTCAATAGTTTCTGCAGCTGTCTAGAAAAACAAATTGCATACATTGAGAAAATATTTCTTTATAATAGTATTCATCATCTTTTCTAAATTATAGCAACACTTCTAAGAAATATTTTTAGAGTATCATTTCACTTCTGTCTGATAATTGTTGAATTTAACTACAGCAGGCATATACATTCTATTCCATTTCAAATTTTTAGTTCTCTTACCAAAATTATCTACGTGCTATTTCCATCGATGCATCTGCTTAACTGTTCACAATAATCTAAGACTTCTTTTATTTAAGATTTATATAATGTTAAGTTTAATACATTCAGTATGAATAAACTGAGATGTTGAGTACAAGTGAATAATGCAATGTCAACAATACATTATTACAATGAAGAGGAACATGTTAAATATAGATTTTACCACTGCAGGAAGTGTGTTACTATATTTCTCCTAACAGTTAAATTTTCATACCTACAACATGAGGCTTGTGGAGCTTTTTTTAAATATTTAATATATAACTATAGAGAGTGGAGAAATATAGTATTACACAAGATGCAGTGGTGAAATCTGTTTCTCTAATGATTTCTAAGCAATAGGTAGACAAACTTTATCTTGCTCTTCCAATGATCTGCAAAAAGTTGTGTTCTTTACATGTGACATCATCAGGCATGGTCGCCATTTTTCATGACATCACAATAGGAAATTCAAAGGAAAGCAAGACACTTTGACGTCATAAATGAATTTTGACCAATGAAAAACTGAGATCAAACACTTTGATTATAAAAATATAATCAACTTGTTTGGAAAAGTATAAATCGGGTAAGAGAAAAGTTGTTTTGTCACTTGAGGGTGCAAATATACTTTAAAAATGGTTACAGTTTGCTATGTTCTATGAACATTAAAAATTCTTTTCTTTGACATGAGGGGCCTCGGTGGCCGAGTGGTCTAAGTAGTTACTACTGTAATCACTAGCCAGTCAACACTGAGGTTGTGAGTTCGAACCCCGCTCGTGCGGGTGCACTCGACTCCAATCTTAATTGACTAGGATTGTCAGTTTTCCTATCGAAGGTCGGTGTTTTCTCCGGCTTCCTCCACCAATAACAACTGGCCGCCACGAAATAGCCCAAAAGCGGTGCTTAAAAGTGGCGTTAAAACACCAAAACTCAAAACTCAACTCTTTGACATGAAGGAGGGTCTGGAGGTGGAGTCCTTCATTTCTTTACTCTTTAATCTTTATACCACTATTTTTCTCTTCTTTATTTCTTTGCCCTTTATTCTGCACTTTATGCCCATTATTCTCTATTCTGCATACCCCATCCAGACCCTCATGAAAATAAAGTATTATCTATCCTATACTTAATCAATAACTAAGTTATGTCATTAAAATACAATGTCATATTTTCAAAATGAATGGTCTACCTTCCCAGCATCCTCTAGTTTGCTTTTATCTTCCTCATGTCTTCCCTTTAAAACTTTTATTTGCAGACTACCTGCAAAATACAAACAAGATGTATTTAACATATGTGTTCACAAAGAGTCATTGTGTAATGTTCCTTATAAAAAAATGGTAAAAGAAGAGTTGTCAACTGCACATAATGACAAACAATCCTATCATGTAAGACAGCCTTCTGTCAAACCGTTTCAAGAGGACTATTGCATTCAAAAGGTATCATTGTGTTAGAAGTAAAAAAAAACAATGATCAAAGCCCTGTAACTCTAACAAGAATTGTACATCAAAATGATGGTACAGTTTGATAGTATGATAGAGGAATATTATGACAATTTCAAATAATCATATCAATTACTTAGTTTATAGGGTGTTACCAATGGACAGACAAACAGATGAAAGAAGATTATTACTAAAAAGCTATAATCCCCTCCCCCATTTGTTTATCTGGTAATCCTAAAATATTGATTGTGGTATAATTTTTTATCAACCACCAGTACCTTCAAAAATTTTACTTAAATATTCAGAAGCTGTCAATAATGAATGAAAAAAAAATTGTCAACATCAGATATCTAGAATCTTTGCTGATTCCAAAGAAAGCAGAATATACTTTATACTTGTTGCACTTTGTGTTCAACAAGGGGGAAGGGGGATTTTTTGTAAGTAAAAATAATTTTTCATAAAATTTCATCATAATCATAATTAAACAACTATGCACACAATGATGAATAAACAATTTACATTATTTATGACAACTACGATTTAAAGTTGATGAGACCATTGTGCTGAATGGAAGTCTTATTTACAAAATTTGCCAAAGGGATAATGTTCCAGTTTCCGATTTTCCATTTCTGTGCTGCAGAAATTTAATTATCGGACATCGTGAAATTGACATAAAAACTATCTGAGGAATGAATAGATCGTTTTCTACTGGAGATAGTTCCAAGAAATCCAAAAGAATTTAATATCTGAATCACTCAAGCGCTAACTGTTATGTGATAATGACAAAAAATGAAGAGTGAAAATAATCAAAACAATGTATAAAGAGTGAACTAGTTGGACCGTAAATGATTGGTTTGTAGAAGAAGACTGTTAACCGTAACACTGCAATTTCTGTCCAAATTTGTAACAATTATGGAAAAATCGTAACCGTTGGCATCTATGCACAGTGTGTTTCAAACTTAAATCCTAAAAGTCATGTAGGACCTACTAACTTACTTGCAAATCCAATTACTGGTACAATGCCTAGTACAACAAGAGCTAGAGCCCACCCATAATAGAAGGCTATAACCAGGGCTGCTACCAGTCCAAACAACGACTGGAAAACCATTCCAATTCTCACACCTGTTGCCTGAAAATAATAATAATGATATTTATATTCCTATCAAACATTCTCTCACCAGTTGCCTGAAAACAATAATAATGATATTATATAGTCCTATCAAACATTCCAATTCTCACACCTGTTGCCTGAAAACAATAATAATGATATTATATAGTCCTATCAAACATTCCAATTCTCACACCTGTTGCCTGAAAACAATAAAAACCATATTTGTAGTCCTATCAAACATTCCAATTCTCACACCTGTTGCCTGAAAACAATAATAACCATATATATAGTCCAATCAAACATTCCAATTATCACACCTGTTGCCTGAAAACAATAATAACCATATTTATAGTCTGTTCAAACAACCCAATTCTCACAACTGTTGCCTGAAAACAATAATAACGATATTCATAGTCCTATCAAAAATTCTAGTTCTCACACCTGTTGCCTTGAAACAATAACAAATATATTCATAGTCCTATCAAACATTCCAATTCTCACACCTGTTGCCTGAAAACAATAATAACAATACTTATAGTCCTCAAACATTCCAGTTCTCACACCTGTTGCCTGAAAACAATAAAAACGATATTTATAGTCCTATCAAACATTCCAAATCATAATAAAGATATTTATAGTCCTATCAAACATGCCAATTCTCACACCTGTTGCCTGAAAACAATAATAATGATATTTATAGTCCTATCAAACAACAGTACTGCCTCTTTTCTCTCCAATGATCAAGGTTGGGAAAATATAAGACATTAGTTGAATGCTTTTTAGTGTTTTAATGTTACTTTCAGCACTAATTATAAAAATAAGAAGATGTGGTATGATTGCCAATGAGACAACTTTCCACAAGAGACCAAATAACACAGAAATTAACAACTATAGGTCACAGTATGGCCTTCAACAATGAGCAAAGCCCATACTGCACAGTGAGCTATAAAAGGCCCCGAAATGACAAATGTAAAACAATTCAAACAAGGAAACTAACAGCCTAGTTTATGTACAAAATAATGAACGAAAAACAAATATGTTACACAGCAACAAACAACAACCACTGAATTACAGGCTCCTGACTTGTAACAGGCACATACAGAATGTGGTGGGGTTAAACTCGTTTGAAGGCGCTAACTCTAATGGCTTTTTAGTGGTGGCTAGTTTTTATTGATGGAGGAAGCTGGATTGAACCACGACCTTGGCAGGAAAACTGACTATTCTAGTCAATTAAGATAGTTGTCGAACAATCATGCCATGTGAGGGGTTAGAACTTACAGCCTCAGTGTTGACAGGCTAGTGATACAGTAGATGAACTACTTTATAGACCAATCCGCCACCGAGGCCCGGACAATTGTAACAAGTATAAAATGTAAGTTGAATAACAAATGAAACTGTTCATGCAATAGTTTCTGCAGTGGGTGTGATAGGCTTAAATTCAGGATGTTTGCTACTCTGTTTCAAAATAACAAGCTTTTTCAAAAACTGGTATAAATTGATAGTATTTAAATAGCAGAAATAAAAATGCAAAAAAAAAAATGAAGGTTCCCACAAGATCAAGAAATGAATTTTGCAGGTGTTATCATGGATAATATTGAAACACTGCTGAACTTGAAACAATCTGGTAAATTACTTCCTGTTTTACTAGGAATGCATCTGTAGCCAACCTAGTTGTTAGAGCTCCTGTGGAGTGGAAACTACTTACTGTTTTTACTAGGGATGCATCTGTAGCCAACCTAGTTGTTAGAGCTCCTGTGGAGTGGAAACTACTTACTGTTTTTACTAGGGATGCATCTGTAGCCAACCTAGTTGTTAGAGATCCTGTGGAGTGGAAACTACTTACTGTTTTTACTAGGAATGCATCTGTAGCCAACCTAGTTGTTAGAGCTCCTGTGGAGTGGAAACTACTTCCTGTTTTTACTAGGAATGCATCTGTAGCCAACCTAGTTGTTAGAGCTCCTGTGGAGTGGAAACTACTTCCTGTTTTTACTAGGAATGCATCTGTAGCCAACCTAGTTGTTAGAGCTCCTGTGGAGTGGAAACTACTTCCTGTTTTTACTAGGAATGCATCTGTAGCCAACCTAGTTGTTAGAGCTCCTGTGGAGTGGAAACTACTTACTGTTTTTACTAGGGATGCATCTGTAGCCAACCTAGTTGTTAGAGCTCCTGTGGAGTGGAAACTACTTACTGTTTTTACTAGGGATGCATCTGTAGCCAACCTAGTTGTTAGAGCTCCTGTGGAGTGGAAACTACTTACTGTTTTTACTAGGGATGCATCTGTAGCCAACCTAGTTGTTAGAGCTCCTGTGGAGTGGAAACTACTTACTGTTTTTACTAGGGATGCATCTGTAGCCAACCTAGTTGTTAGAGCTCCTGTGGAATGGAACTTGTCATCAAAGAAAGCTATATCTTGTCTCATATAGGCATTAAATGTCCCGAGTCTGAGTCGTTGAGTCAATCTCTCACCAGATATACCAAAACTAGAAGCCTTAAAGAAAAAAAAAAAAAAAACATGTGAAGGTTAAGAATGAATATATAATAATTCATCACACTATCACAATAAAATTAGGAGATTGCAAAAATAAAACCACTATGATGACTCAATGGCAATCATATCACATCTCCCTATTCTATTTAAGCAGAGAAACTTCAAATACAAATTCTAAAATTTCAGGTCAAGAATCAAACCCTTCATCTTGAAAATATAAATTTTAATATACCTGAAGACCACCCCAAGACTTTTTTTTAATTGACAAAAGAATTAGGAATGCAGAAAAATATTTTTTATTTTTAAATTATCTAAATTTGACAATAACAGGTTCCTTACCTGTACAAAATAGACCAGAAAATTTATTCCTCCAAGAGCCAAAAACATCATGCTCCATAAAAGTCCATTATTTCCTAGCTCTATAAATACCTGCAAAAAAAAGACATTAAAATAGTATTTTTTCCAATAACATTTTCAGTATAATGAAGGAAATTAATGAGAATCTGGTATTTTTTTTTTTTATTATGGCCATAGATGGATAGAAATATTTTCTTCCAAATTATATTCAAATTACTGTAAATTTAGACATTATTGTGAGGTTTTTATTAATATGAAATGTGACTTGGTGAGTGTCCCAATAATAAAAACTCTCATTCTGAATTTTGTCACATATATCTGTATGCAGATTTTCCTAAATCACTATAATTAATCTCGCCTTTTACTCCATTCTACAGACAATGCAATAATTTCTGAATTAAAAGTAAACACTAATTCAGAAGTTTGCAATCTTGGAAATCTCATGTTTAAAGACCAAACAGCCTATTCAGTTCTACCAGTGATTTTTCCTTAAAATTTTGTGTGAAGGTATTTCATGATTTGAGGAACAAAATATGATAAAAAAAATTTGGGGTCACCGACTTAGTTTTGTCACTATAGCAACCTCAGTTTCGTGTTTTCCAATTTTAACGTTATTTAAACTCTCAAAAATCCCATTATATCAAACCTCAAGTAACTTGTTTCATGTTACGATGCTATTAGAAAGGAAAGTCTGATTTATTTTTTGTCGTTTCAAGTATTAAAAATATCTACCTTCTCATTAGCAAAGTGCAAATTGGACATTGACTGTATCAAAATAAAGCAAAAAAATCAAAAAGTTATGATTAAAGCTTTGAAGAAATGAAAGATGACACTGGCTAACTTACAGACTATTTGACTATATTAGACTAGATATTGTTGTGAAACACCATGTCGGAATGAAAATTGGGCTTTAGAAAGGAAAGTCTTTTTGTCCTCTCCTTCTCATTAGCAAAGTCAATTTGACAGAACTTACAGACTATTTGACTATATTAGACTAGATGTGTATGTGTGGGTTTTTTGTCGCACTCAGAACTTTTCGCTACTGTTGACAGACGGACAGACATTAGCACGGACGGACTTCTTTATACCATTATGTGTCCCGACTAAGACGAGCGTATACAAATTATTCCATCTAGTTTGTGGATTCATTATTTCTGAATATTTAAAATATAAGAAAATTAAAATTATAGGTCACAGTATAATATATGAATTAAAGTTTTTGATTCTAAAACGTTTTACATCCATTTAACCTATCATAAAATATGATCCCCGTTATTACTACCTCACGTGTTTTGAATAAACGAGACAGTAAATATAAAACGCAAATAAGTTTTTAATTCAAAAATTGATTTAGAATCTAAGAAATAATTTTCCGTTGAAAACTATAAAGTATTTCTCAAAACAGGATGAAATATTATGAATCTAAATAGCTCATTTTGGAAATTAAAACAAAGACAAGGTTGTATGTATAGATTGACGGCATTGAAAATCGAAATTTGTTTTCAATCTTTCCGGTCATTGTAGCTTTTTGAAAGTGAGAAATTTTATGTTGGATCTTATTCTTGAAGCAATTGTTTTTGTCATAAGTTAAATTTACAACAAGTTTAGTTTTAAAACCGTAATTTTTATTTTAATTCACATTCACTGAGTTAAAGAAATAAGTTAATCCTCAACATGCATACGTTGCCAGTATATCGAAACTTCTAGAAAGTATTGTTTATCGGCATAACCTTCTGAAAACTCAATTTTGAAAATCACATATTAAGTTAAAATTCTAAGCGTAAGTCATTTAAATTTACCAGTGTAAAGTTACACGGCGCATTTAGATTTGCGCCGATTTAAAAAAAAATCGATCTTTAATTTGCGCCGATTTGATTCTTTCATTAGCGCCTATTTTATTTTTTTTTATCACTAGCCCGATACTATATTTGCTATACGAGTAAATACATGTACATGTAGTAAACCTAGAATGTATATTGCATGGTAATATATGGATATAAACAGTGTTCCCTTATGTTTAAGATAATTTTGGTCATATTGTTCAAGAACTTCGTTTTGACACGAGAAAGAAAAGATGGACTTCGTTGTTGGCAAGTACAACAAGTATAGAAAAGATGAAATGACAAGAAAGGAATATATCAGATGTGTGGCATATAAATTCTAGGCAAGATAATAATTCATTGTACTAGTATTACGTTTTTATGGATTTTATTGTGGTGCTTTGAAATGCTGTAAATAGAATTTTACTCCGTGATTTTAGTGGATGTAAACAGAGTGCACAAATATCTTTTAAATTGACTTATCCTGCTTGAAATTCTACTCCCATCTCCCCTTTGTGAGCAGGGGACAACAGTTATATACAGTTATAATTGACAATTCATAACATATGTAAAACTTCATCTCTAATTTTCCTGTACACAATCGGCACAAATGAAAGACAAAATCGGCACAAGTGAAAGAAAAAAAGTGAAATGCATATCGGCGCAAATGCAAAAAGCCGAGTTCAAAATTTATATTTTTATTATCATTTTTATTAGAACAGAGGTTACAGATAGTGTAGTATCTTTTGTGTCCATTTGTGTTTAATTTCCACTAGGTATCAGCGCGACGCTTAATTCCACTTTTCTTGGAAGACGTTGTTTTAAGGAGGTTCGCTACTCAGTTTCAAAATAACAAGCTTTCATAACACTAGTATATAATGATAGGTGATTAATAAAGGAACCAAAAAAGCAAAAAAAATATATAGGTCAATGTGCTTGTTTTTGAGATATTAGCCATTGAAATTTTGGGCAGGAAAATGTTCTCTCTTGATTTTTCATAGCTTTATCATTGACAGGTTTAAGTTCTCAAAACCTATTAAAAAATAACAAAGATTTTATAAGACTTTTACAGATGGCATATAATTATACATGTAAAAGATTTATAAAAAGAAAAATGGGGGTCAATGGGCAAAATTGTTAAGGCATTCAAATGGATAAAACCAGAGGATTCCGAAAATCTGACAAAATCCCAAAACATGACAAGCGAACATCCTAGCGAACATCATGTTGGAATCCGTGAAAACACGAAATAGGACATTATAATTTGACGTTTTTTCATGGCTAGAAACAACGCCATAGAGCTGTTATGTCACTACCAAGTTGCGTTAGTTGATGCGCATCAACAATAGGCTGTTTGGTCTTTAAGGGAATCGTTTCATTCTTAGCGTTCCTGATGAAGGTAAATCCAGAAAAGCGCTTCGGACGCATGAAATTTATAACGTGTTGTTTTCATTTTTTATTACAATTACATCCTGTTTTTATGCTATGTTATAACTTATAGTGATTTCCCTTTTCAGAATCTAAAGCAATTTGGGTAATATTTTCAAAATTGTACAAAAGATATTGAACAATGGAAATTCAACCAATGCTGCAATCTCTTCATTCCAGGATACAAACAAAGATATTATCCAGTCCATTAGATTCAGAAGCAGCAAATTCAGTTATAGATTTCTAAACACACACAGTTAGGTTAAAATTGGCACTGATATTTTAAGGTTTTATTAATCAGGCCAAAATACAACTGGTTTCACATAGAAATAGTTGTGATATTACAACTGATGACTTTTTGGAACATCGATCACATTAGAAGTTAGGAAGTTATGACCCTTAAATTATTCACTATTTGTGTTGGTACTCAGTTTTGGTCCAATTTTCCCATAATTTATAACTGTTTTGGCATTATTCACTTTGGCGCAACCCTGATCCAGAAAATTGTTGTGTCTGGGGTTCAATATAAAATTAGACCATTTTGGATTGTAGGTTTTCCTAGGGACTTGGTGGCCAAGTGGTCTAAGTAGTCAAACTACTGTATCACTAGCCTGTCAACACTGAGGTTGAGTTTGAATCCCGCACATGGCAGGTGCGCTCGACTCCAATCTTAATTGACTAGGATTGTCAGTTTTCATACCGAAGGTTGGTGAATTTCTCCAGGCACTCCATCTTCCTCCAACAATAAAACTGACCGCCACGAAATAGCACAATAGTGTTGAAAGTGGCAATAAACACCAATCAATCAATCCTGAACCACTTACGGTAGGTCAAAAAATGTTCAAATCATTGTATTTTGACAACATCTGCAAATGTGTTAACTTTGGAGCCTATAATGTACTCTTGTGATGCGATTTGTTTTACCTAGCATAAAGACTTTTGAAATTGATCGATTTAAGAACCAAATAGTGTCCTTTATAATATTTCATGATAAAGGTGAAATTCAAGGTCGTATTTTGCCAAGAGTGAACCTTGTCCTTTGTTGATCATCTGAAAATCCTTCAGTTACCTTAATCATTTCTCCAAAGAATATAGCAAATGCAGGCATCGTACATCCAGCAACACAAGATGACATAATCCCAAGCACAATAAATCCACATTCTGGTTGATTTTCACGGATCATACGGAAGTATTTTGGTGGTTCATATTCTTCTTGCAAAAAAAAAAAAAAATTTCATCATTGTAGAAAAATAAATACATTTACAATAAGGATATGTAAATTTAACATAAACTGTTGACACAGAGATATGTCTCGCCTTTTTGTAATGTTGGTAGTACAATGCAAATATTGAATCCAAATGGCAATATTTAAACATTTAAACTATGCAAAACATTCAAAGTCAATGAACCATGACTTAATTTGCATGACCAAAAAAACCTCTATGGAAATGAGAAATGTCAATGCTAATAAAGCTGCATACCAAATACCATCAACTTATGAGAAGTTGTGCACTTTACACTAACCAAAACACAAACTTGAACTTGTAAACAATGTAAAAGTTACAAAGTTAATGAACAGTGATGAGAGGGTGGGGCCATATAATCTCCTTGGAAAAGAGACTTGCAAATGCTAATACAACTACATACCGAATATCATTGACTTAATATTAGTGATTCCTCTTAAACTGATCTAATCACAAACTTTTAACATGTTAACTATGCAAAACATTCAGTCAAATGACCATGACTGAAGGGGCGGTGCCAAATAATCTCCATTGAAATGAGATGTGCCAATGCTCATGCATCTACATACCAAATACCATTGGCCTACCACTAGTGGTCCCCCTTAAACTGACCTAATCACAAACAAATACTTGTAAGGTAAGCAAAAGTTTCAAAGTCAATAGACCATAACTGAGGGGTAGGGCCAAATATTCTCCATGGAAATGAGATGTACCAATGGTAATACAGATGCATACAAAATATCATTGACCTACCACTAGGTGTTCCCCATAAACTGACCTAATCACAAACTAATGCACTGTTGACGCTGCCAACAACACTGTCGATGTTGTCAGAAACAGCATACCTAAGTCTTGCTTTTGACATTAAGGCGAGACAAAATGAGATCTAGTTGAATAATAAATATCAAACTTGGCTACTGGTTATTTTTACATTTTGTGATACTAATCCAAGATTTTGAAATATTGTAACACATTGATATGATGAATGTGTGTATGACACACAGATGCCCCAGTTGTAAATATGCAAGAGTCAATGTACTAATTCAAACCTATTGACATTTTGTTTTAGGAACCAAAAAGCAAAAAAAATATATAGGTCAATGTGCTTGTTTTTGAGATATTAGCCATTGAAATTTTGGGCAGGAAAATGTTCTCTCTTGATTTTTCATAGCTTTATCATTGACAGGTTTAAGTTCTCAAAACCTATTAAAAAATAACAAAGATTTTATAAGACTTTTACAGATGGCATATAATTATACATGTAAAAGATTTATAAAAAGAAAAATGGGGGTCAATGGGCAAAAATTGTTAAGGCATTCAAATGGATAAAACCAGAGGATTCCGAAAATCTGACAAAAATCCCAAAACATGACAAGCGAACATCCTTAAGCGAACATCATGTTGGAATCCGTGAAAAACACGAAATAGGACATTATAATTTGACGTTTTTTTTCATGGCTAGAAACAACGTCATAGAGCTGTTATGTCACTACCAAGTTGCGTTAGTTGATGCGCATCAACAATAGGCTGTTTGGTCTTTAAGGGAATCGTTTCATTCTTAGCGTTCCTGATGAAGGTAAATCCAGAAAAGCGCTTCGGACGCATGAAATTTATAACGTGTTGTTTTCATTTTTTATTACAATTACATCCTGTTTTTATGCTATGTTATAACTTATAGTGATTTCCCTTTTCAGAATCTAAAGCAATTTGGGTAATATTTTCAAAATTGTACAAAAGATATTGAACAATGGAAATTCAACCAATGCTGCAATCTCTTCATTCCAGGATACAAACAAAGATATTATCCAGTCCATTAGATTCAGAAGCAGCAAATTCAGTTATAGATTTCTAAACACACACAGTTAGGTTAAAATTGGCACTGATATTTTAAGGTTTTATTAATCAGGCCAAAATACAACTGATTTCACATAGAAATAGTTGTGATATTACAACTGATGACTTTTTTGGAACATCGATCACATTAGAAGTTAGGAAGTTATGACCCTTAAATTATTCACTATTTGTGTTGGTACTCAGTTTTGGTCCAATTTTCCCATAATTTATAACTGTTTTTGGCATTATTCACTTTGGGCGCAACCCCTGATCCAGAAAATTGTTGTGTCTGGGGTTCAATATAAAAATTAGACCATTTTGGATCGTAGGTTTTCCTAGGGGACTTGGTGGCCGAGTGGTCTAAGTAGTCGAACTACTGTATCACTAGCCTGTCAACACTGAGGTTGTGAGTTTGAATCCCGCACAGGGCAGGTGCACTCGACCCCAATCTTAATTGACTAGGATTGTCAGTTTTCATACCGAAGGTTGGTGAATTTCTCTCCAGGCACTCCATCTTCCTCCAACAATAAAAACTGACCGCCACGAAATAGCACAATAGTGTTGAAAGTGGCAATAAACACCAATCAATCAATCCTGAACCACTTACGGTAGGTCAAAAAAATGTTCAAATCATTGTATTTTGACAACATCTGCAAAATGTGTTAACTTTGGAGCCTATAATGTACTCTTGTGATGCGATTTGTTTTACCTAGCATAAAGACTTTTGAAATTGATCGATTTAAGAACCAAATAGTGTCCTTTATAATATTTCATGATAAAGGTGAAATTCAAGGCCGTATTTTGCCAAGAGTGAACCTTGTCCTTTGTTGATCATCTGAAAATCCTTCAGTTACCTTAATCATTTCTCCAAAGAATATAGCAAATGCAGGCATCGTACATCCAGCAACACAAGATGACATAATCCCAAGCACAATAAATCCACATTCTGGTTGATTTTCACGGATCATACGGAAGTATTTTGGTGGTTCATATTCTTCTTGCTGTAAAAAAAAAAAAAAAATTTCATCATTGTAGAAAAATAAATACATTTACAATAAGGATATGTAAATTTAACATAAACTGTTGACACAGAGATATGTCTCGCCTTTTTGTAATGTTGGTAGTACAATGCAAATATTGAATCAAATGGCAATATTTAAACATTTAAACTATGCAAAACATTCAAAGTCAATGAACCATGACTTAATTTGCATGACCAAAAAAACCTCTATGGAAATGAGAAATGTCAATGCTAATAAAGCTGCATACCAAATACCATCAACTTATGAGAAGTTGTGCACTTTACACTAACCAAAACACAAACTTTAACTTGTAAACAATGTAAAAGTTTCAAAGTTAATGAACAATGATGAGGGGATGGGGCCATATAATCTCCATGGAAAAGAGACTTGCAAATGCTAATACAACTACATACCGAATATCATTGACTTAATATTAGTGATTCCTCTTAAACTGATCTAATCACAAACTTTTAACATGTTAACTATGCAAAACATTCAGTCAAATGACCATGACTGAAGGCGGTGCCAAATAATCTCCATTGAAATGAGATGTGCCAATGCTCATGCATCTACATACCAAATACCATTGGCCTACCACTAGTGGTCCCCTTAAACTGACCTAATCACAAACAAATACTTGTAAGGTAAGCAAAAGTTTCAAAGTCAATAGACCATAACTGAGGGGTAGGGCCAAATATTCTCCATGGAAATGAGATGTACCAATGGTAATACAGATGCATACAAAATATCATTGACCTACCACTAGGTGTTCCCCATAAACTGACCTAATCACAAACTAATGCACTGTTGACGCTGCCAACAACACTGTCGATGTTGTCAGAAACAGCATACCTAAGTCTTGCTTTTTGACATTAAGGCGAGACAAAAATGAGATCTAGTTGAATAATAAATATCAAACTTGGCTACTGGTTATTTTTTACATTTTGTGATACTAATCCAAGATTTTGAAATATTGTAACACATTGATATGATGAATGTGTGTATGACACACAGATGCCCCAGTTGTAAATATGCAAGAGTCAATGTACTAATTCAAACCTATTGACGTTTTGTTTTCTTTAAAAGTAAAAGTGATAGTGTGCAAAACAGCAAATTTGAAATTTTCCATTTATAAAGGTGCATAACTTAAGAACTGTGAAAGTGATGCCATCCAAATTCGGACTTGATCTGTGTTTGGTGGTAATGGGCATTGTATATAAGTTTCATAACATTTGGGTGAGGTAAGCTTAAGTACTAGAATGGAAACCTATTTCTGGACATACAGAAGGACAAGGGTAAACCTGAATGCCCCATTCGCTTAGTGGAAGACTGACTGGGAAAGAAAGGCTTGGCTACATGACACTATTATAACATCTTACCTCCTCAGGCTCCTCTTCTTTGTCAGCTTTATCCTTTCCGTCAGGCTGTCCTGACATCTGACGGGAGAGTTGTCGAGACATCTGACATGACATAGCAACATGATCTTACCTCCTCTGGCTCCTCTTCTTTGTCAGCTTTATCTTTTCCTTCAGGCTGTCCTGACATCTGACGGGAGAGTTGTCGAGACATCTGACGAGACAATTTTTGTGGTGATTTGTCGTTTGATGATGTAGATTTGATTCTTGATCTGGGTCGTTTGACTGTTTGATCTGGGACAGCATCTACAGCTTCCTCTTCCTCCTCCTCCTCTAGTGCAAACTCAACTATAAAGTTAAATACAAAGAATTATATGGCTGTGAAATTCAATACCATTTAAATGAAAATTGTCCTTTTGTTCATATCTTGGGATTGCATATTTTCTTCAAATCTCTTTCAAATCTTAACTTTTATATTAAAAAGATAGTTGTTGAAAATTAGGTAAAAAAGAATTAAATTTTGCCTTCTTGATGCCATGATGCAAATATTCTCTTTCAATTTTAAAATTAAAGAATTTTTAAAAACATGAAAATTAAAAAAATGTTGAAAGAACTATGTGTTGGCACATCTATCTTTCAATGTCCTACACATTATATGTGAAGACTTCTAGAAATGAAGACCCTAAACAAAAAAACGATAAATAGAAATATTTGTTTTCTCCATAAATCTTAAAGAAGTATATATACCTTAGATATATCATATTTTGGGAGGTTTGGTTTCAAAAGAAATACTTTCCAAACTTCAAACAATTAATTATTAATATAGAACATTCCCAATTACAATTTAACATTTCTAAATTTATAATACAGTAAAAAATAGGTAGAAAATACTGAAGGGACATTCAAACTTTGCCATGGCAAAAAAAAAAATGACAAACAGACAACAGTCTACAAAACAATACAAAGAAATCGAAAAGCTGACCAAAACCAACCCAACAAAAAGCAGGGGGATCTCAGGCACTTAGGAAGGGTAAATTGTTCCTGCTCCACATGCAACATGTAACTCACTGGAAGAAAAATCGGAAATTGCATGAAATCTTGGGACAATTTAGGTGTGCATCATGCATGTGATTATCTGGATCGTTAACATGTTTGTACAATGTATGAATCGTGCAGGCAATCTAGAGTTTAACCAAAGGAGGAGATTTTTGTTTTTCTATTTTATCTTTTATTTCTCTGTAAAATCCCCAATGTTATAATCATTGAAAAAAACAGTTTTTAAGATTGACATTGAAAAGAGTTTCCTTTTAAACAATGAGTTTGTATGCCAAACAAATGTATAAGGTCACTTACTTTGGCCCCATTAATTTGAAATAAAAAATGTATGATGAATCTATTAAATAACACCTTCAGATGTTCAAAAATATTTATCTAACAGATCTCAGTATTCTAATTTTGAATTGTGGCTTACTATAGGGCTTTAAACTTATTGCATTTCATACAAAACTGCAAAAGACGGAATCAGGGTCCCTTTGGGCCTAGAAAAATGAAGTATTACAAAATCATGTGATATCACAATGCAGCTTGAAGATAATTGTTATGTATGTGCTCCGGGGAAAACTGTACTCACCATCCTCACACTGATTTTGAAATCCTGAAAATACGTTATCATTCTTAGAGATTAATATGTTATCATTCTGAAGATCCACTTAATATTTGCAATATTAACCACCAATTCATCCTCTTTTTTGTGCTAACAATGTTTTATTTAGCTTTTCTTATTCATTTGCAGATGATAGTTTGATATTTAATGTCCATTTAGCAATCTTTCCACCAAATTCAGGAAAAGCACAAGAATCGTAATAAGAAATCAAACCCTGCTTTATACAAGATCAACAAGTAAAGCCAGGTTATTAACAAACCAGCTCAAAAAGAAACTCCTAAGTCAGGAGCCTGTTGTTCAGTGATTGTCGTTTGTTGGTGTGGTTCATAAGTGTTTCTCGTTTTTTATATAGATTAGACCGTTGGTTTTCCTGTTTGAATTGTTTTACACTAGTCATTTTGGGGCCCTTTATCACATGTTTATAGCTTGCTGTTCTGTGTGAGCCAAGGCTCCGTGTTGAAAGCCGTACTTTGACCTATAATTGTTTACTTTTTACTCATTGTGACTTGGATGGATAGTTGTCTCATTGGCACTCATACCACATCTTCTTATTTATACTGTCACCCCAACATATACATGTATGTATCATCATGATTTCTACCTGACTTTCAGTGTTTTTCATATATAAGTGAGTCACTGACCAAATAGCAGCAGTCTACTTCATTGTAAATTGTAAAAGCTCAAAATATAAATTCACTAATGGGCATGACATATTCGTTTGAATTGTTTTACATTTATCATATCGGGGCCTTTTATAGCTGACTATGTGTTATGGGTTTTTCTCATTTTTGAAGGCCGTACGGTGACCTATAGTTGTTAATTTCTATGTCATTTGGTCTCTTGTGGAGAGTTGTCTCATTGGCAATCATACCACATCTTTGTATTTTTATGACATGCATTTTAGTTCTTAAAACATGTCTGCTACTTAATAATCCAAGGAAAACACTGCACGTGTGTGTTATATCTTCAAAAAGCCATTTTATAAGTGAAAGGCATCAATTACTACTTCTTAGGTCTTTGGTTTTAACCTCCAACATTTGACTCAGCAGATTACTTATAATAAGATACATCAGGTTGATCCTTACTTATTTTTCATTTATAAATTTCAGGAAAATTTTTGTTTCTTTTATCTAATCTAGTGATTACACACATATATTTAAGTGTAAAACATACCTGTATCTTCATCAACCAATGTCTGTGCAGTGACCAGTGAATGATACAGTCCTTGTTTATCCATCAAGTCACCATGAGTTCCTTGTTCTATAATCTCTCCTTTATCCACCACATATATAATGTCTGCTTTCTGTATGGTGGACAGACGATGTGCTATCACTAAGGTTGTTCTTCCCTGTCTTGCCTAAAATACAAACAATCAAAAGTATTGTTTATTTATCTTGTATAGCCTGTGCAATCAAGTTAAAGCATCAAATTCTGTTCAGCATGGTATCAAATGGTATTAAATCATCAGGTCAATTAATGCCACTTTGCAATGATGCCTTTGAATTATGTACTCAGAATTAATAAACTGTTAACACAGAGATATGTCTAGCCTTTTTTTTTATTTTAATATTAAAATGCAAATGTTGAAAATTAAAAAATTAATCCCTTAACATGTAAGTTGTGCAAAATATTCAAAGTCAATGGACAATGACTTGAAGGTATAGGGCCAAACAATCTCCATGGAAATGATATGTGCCAATGCTTATTCAATTGCATACCAAATATCAATGACTTATCATAAGTGGTTCCCCTTACACTAATGCTGCCGTTAGAAACAGCATACCTATGTCTTGCTTTTTGACTCCATCAAGGCAAGACAACAATGAGAGTTCTAATAATTCAATACTTAAATATTCACTGTGTTTGCACTAATAAAAAAATCACAAACATTTCTGTAATTACAGTATAATATATATTACTAAACCTTTTCTAGAGCTTCCTGTACAATATTCTCACTCTCAGAGTCTAATGCAGATGTAGCTTCATCCAGCAATAGGATTCTTGGGTCTCTGATCAAGGCTCTGGCAATGGCTACTCTTTGTTTCTGCCCTCCTGATAACTGAGCTCCTCGCTCTCCAACTAGTGTGTTGTAACTCTATAAAAGTATAATCAATAAACTGAAGGAATTATTCTTGTATGGGTAAGGACAGGCCACAAAGTTCAAATTGTGTGGTCATATATGTAGTATGGGTTCAAATTGTGTGGTTTTGTATACGGTATGGGTTTTTCTCATTGCTGAAGGCCATATGGTTTCCTATAATTGCTTACATGCACTTCATTTGAACTTTGGTGGATAGTTGTCTCATTGGCAATCATACCACATCTCCTTATGTTTATAAAGTAAAATGCAATTGTATGGGTGATGGCCATAAAAAAAAGTGCCTTCCAACCCCCCATATTGTTTTTTTCTGGAATAGCCCTTATAAAAAAATGAAGAAAAACCTAAAAGAAATCCAATCAACTGAAAATGGCAAGACAATGTGCATTGTGAATCCAGACTTAGTCAAAATGAAACAATAGGGAATAGGACACACTTAGTAAATTTATAGATCACATGACTTTTCTGGTTTTCTTAGACCAGTGTTTTAACCCTTAAATACAATTCAGGATAAACAAGGTTAATCAATCTCTAAAACTATGAATTTTCCAACCCTGTCTTTTGGTCAACTGAGGAAAAATTGAGGCAAGTCATTGTAATGTTCTAATGTTTGGTTTTTTTTTTGGGTTGCTGTCTCATGAAAAGTATTCCCATTATCTCCTTTCATTCTTAATTACTATCAGTACATGTTACCTGAGGTAGACTTTTTATGAAGTCATGTGCATTGGCTTGTTTAGCTGCCTGTTCTATTTCTGTAATGGTTGCATTAGGATTCCCAAGTCGAATGTTCTCAGCAATGGTGCAACCAAACAAGACTGGTTCCTGTGATACCACACCAATGTTCTGTCTTAACCAGTTCAAATTTAAATCTTTTATGTTGTTACCATCAAGTAAAACCTAGAAAATTATTTCCCATTTGTCTTGAAAATAACAATTTTTTAGGAGAAACATTTAACACTATTGTAATTATGAAATCAAACTTTTCATAAACATGTGTAACATTAAAGTACCAAAATATTTCTTTTAAAATCAAATCTTATTTATTTTTGGCAGGAAAATGTACAAAATACTTGTTAATTCTGTCATTTCAACGTATTACTAAGTCCATTGAAAATACATTTAGCATTTTCAAACAAGGTAAGTTCATTTCAAAATGTTTTTCCCTACAAAAAAACTACCTGTCCTGCATCTGGGTCATAGAATCTCTGTATGAGATTGACTATTGTAGATTTACCACATCCACTGGATCCTACCAATGCTACAGTCTGTCCTGGTTTTATCGACAGGTTAAAATTAGTCAGCACCTATAAAATACAAACCACAACTGGTCAACTTCAATTAAACAGCAACCCAAAAACATTGTTTTACAAATAACTTTATGTTTTGTCACTGTAAATTCAGAAATTATTGTGAAAACTTCGACCAGATAGGTTTAAAAATAAATAAATCTACCATTTCAAATTCTGATAGCAAATTTGAATGCAGCATTTCCTGAATAGCAATAATATGTGCACACAATGATTTCTGAATTTACATAAACAAAACATTAAGATATTTGTTAAACAGTGTTTTTGGGTTGCTGTCTAATTGAAGTTGATTTGGATTTGATGGAAGATCTTTAATAGCCTTTTTTATTTATTCACAAATGTACTTGTGTGATTTAGAGCTTGACATATTGATTGTATAAACTTCTGTCTATTGTTGAAGACTATATTTTGACCTCTATATGGTAATTTTTGTTATTGTGTTGCTATCTTATTCAAAATTATCCTGCTATTGACCTTTCTACTGCAGTAATACAAGTTTACAGATATTAAACATGAAGCGATAAACGTATAGTATATGTATATAGTCTCTTGATATCCAGTTTCTGTTGCAAGAAAACAGTTATTTAAACTGAAGTTTCTGTCACAGTTCATTTTGAGTCATCAGGGTCCACGTTTAAGTCATGCTAATTTCAGTCAAAAACAAATTCAACGATTGGTAGTTAAAGAACTATACGTCTAAGCACAATGTTTAATTGCAGGATAAAAACAATATTCGTACATTGTAGGAAAATATAAAATTGATTTATATGACCTTTTGAAAAATAATAAATTTCATATTTTCTTACAATATACGAAAATTGTTTATATATCTTCAATTCATAAAAATTAATATCTAAATCTATCAATACTTATATAATTTGTTCCAATTTTTAATAAGACTGATTTACACTCGGACATAAATGAACATTCACATTCTCTGTACAGTAATTAGTAAAGTCTATGCTTTAAAAAACTAATGCTCTTTGTATACATTGTGTTCAAAGACAGAAATGTATCTCTGTACTACCCAGGCATCATATCTGGCAAAGTTACACCCATTATATTGGACTGTATACCAAACTGTTTAACCCCAAAGGTGTAAATGCTTTTTGTATTGTAAATTAGCATTGTTCTCTCTCAAAACTAGCCTTTGTATCTATATTACCCAAATAACCCAGCCATGTGAACACAAGTAAGACAAGGGGAAGTAATACTAACCTGAACATCCTCTCTAGTAGGATAGGTAAAATTAACACCAAAAAACTCTAATGCACCTTGTATTGAGAGTGGGCGTTGTCCTTTCTCAGAACTGGCATCTATTTTGGGTTCCTGAAATATTAAACTTGGTGATTAATAACAGTTATAAAAGATGGTTTCTGTACAATTTTTCTTTCGTTTAACAGAATTATAAATCAAAGACTTATAAGTATATATAATGGGAGGTATGTTTGCTGATTACTCAATCTCCAGGATTGATACATATTTGTTTACAACAATTTACTGCACATTTCACTGTCTTAACTATTATATAATATAGATTATAGTCTTTATTAAGTTCTTAAGAACTTTTCTAAACTCAATGCATCTTAGAGCTTGAAATGTTGTGTGGAAACTTTGTAGTTTGAAGACTGCATGATGATCTCAAAATGTCTTTCTTTTTTTGTGTGGTTGGGTCTATTTATACTGTAAGTATCTACAGCAAAACAGGGGCATTATCTTTAAGGTCAAATTCACTTACTCTGTCAATGATTTCATACACAACAGCTGCAGCCCCTTTGGCTGTAACAAAGGAACCAATGTTTGGTGCTGCATTTCCTATTGAGAAACTGCCAATCATTACACAGAAAAATACCTGAAAGGTAAAAAAAAAACCAAAGAATAAATATTTAGCAATAAAGGTGTAGCAATACAGACCATTCTTTAGCAATTCTACATAATCTAAGACTGGTTCTCCTGTCTAGATAAATGTTCATATTACATATTTCATATATCAAGACAGGTAGGGTCCAACACTATCTTTTTATTTGAAATCAAGGTTGTTCTAAGTTTAAAAATATTGATATCATCAAAATAGGGAACTCCGGTGTTTTCTCCTGGCATGCACTAGGAACTAACAACAACAATAAACAATGGCAGCATAAATAACTTCCGGAATCTCCTGAAAGACTGACTGTGCAGTGTTTAGTTTAAAAAAAGTACTAAAATGGAGTTGGCCTCCACCTATAGAACAAGGTGATTATACATAGCTGGAACCCAGTCTTACATAATCTGAAAGGTTGTTTCTCTAAAATATAGTTAATTAGGGTCTGACCTTAATTTCTAGGTTTACTGAACATGAAATTGTGACACTGTGAAAGGGGGGGGGTCCTACAAACACATATTCATAGGTTTAAATATGTTTATAGCATATCTATAAATTGATGTAACTATCTAATGTGTGTGCAATAAGTATAAATTGAGGTTGAGCTGACTTTTTTTCAAAGAAGACCATGAAATCATAAGTTTTATGCAATAAGTATACAATCAAATAGTTTTACTGTAAAGATAATAAAATTTCCTACTTTCTGTCCCATATTTCCTACTTTCTATCCCATATTAAAAGTCAGTTGAACATTTTTAAGTTTCAACAAGAATGTGTCCCCAGTACACGGATGCCCCATCCGCACTATCATTTTCTATGTTCAGTGGACCGTGAAAATGGGGGAAAATCTCTAATTTGGCATTAAAATTAGAAAGATCATATCATAGGGAACATGTATTCTAAGTTTCAAGTTGATTGGACTTCAACTTCATCAAAAACTACCTCGACCAAAAACTTTAACCTGAAGCGGGACGAACGGACGAACAGAGGGACAGACGCACAGACCAGAAAACATAATGCCCATAAATGGGGCATAAAAATAAGCTGTACTGCTTTCAGTGGACTTGCTGTCCCTTAAGGAACCATCCTCACAGAAGCTTAAGTCTTGATAGAGGCATGATTTTAAAGTTATATTTGTATATACATTTTTAAGTTCATAAATCATGTAATAATACTAACACTCAAACTGTAACTTCATCATGAAAGATTTCTTAGATATGTTTTGCTATTCTTTTTATGCTGTCTTAGTTCTCATGTTCTGAAACATTATAAATTTCTGGCTTTTCAAACCTTTTGTCTCGCAAACCTAATGAAAGTTATTCCACAAACATAAATCTTATCAAATAGTGTTTGTAAATAATGTCTTATTCATTAACATTCTATCCAGCAAAATTTGTTCCCTAGACTATTATACATACTGTAAGAACTGTACCAGGTGTGATTCCCTCTGCTCCCATAGATGTAATGTAATCTTTGACTTGTTCATTTCCATACCTACGGAATAATTACTAGAATTATACAATATGTAAAGTTTACTTCAGATGTACTGTGGATTCATTTATATTCGTGGGTACCAATTTTTGTAGAATGAGGAAAGATTGTATTTTTGTGGATACTAGATTGTATGGTTTTCCAAAGTTTTCATACAAGCCTATAGGGAACTTATACTTTGTTGAAGACATTTTTTTGCCTCATGAAATCCATGAAAATTGGTACTGTAAATTCAGAAATTATTGAGTGCATTTATTATTGTGATTTTTCAAGAATGGAAAACATTGTAAATTCAATCTGCATATAGATCTATGTATCAGTTATCAGAATGCAAGTTCTTATTTTTGCGATACTGACCCAGTCTCTTTATTCGCATTGATTAATAAAACCTTGCAATAATTTCTGAATTTACAGTATTCCAGGAAAAATAATGATTCCACAGTATTTTGTAGATTCTTGAGTTTTTGGTTGATGTGTATAAAAAATTACAAACCTCTCACCACTGAAACTATACACCAAAATGACAATGCATAATCTCTAAACAAAACAAAAAACATACCTCTAAGAAACAATGTGCAATCTCTTAAAAACAAAACACATGGTGTCAAGTTTCAAGTTATATAGATATAAGAAGATGTGGTATGAGTGCCAATGAGACAACTCTCCATCAAGTCAAAATTTATAAATGTAAACCATTATAGGTCAAATCACGGTCTTCAACAGACCTAGGCTCATATGTCTGTTACCATGGAAAATTACCAAAAGGCAATTTATAATCTCTAAATATCACAAGGTGTAAATTTCAAATATACAAATAATTACCATGGCAACTTACCAAAATGACAATGCATAATCTCCAAACATCACAAGATATAAACTACCAAGCAACAAACCAGTAACCATGGATTTCTTTATTCCTATTTGTTTTGTTTCTTCCAAAGATTTTCCATATCTGAAAATAATTTATTCCAATGATATGATAAATACATAAAATTGTTTTTCAATTTTGTTACTTTACAAAAGGTATGAGAATAAATGTTTGTGCCTCTGAAGGAGTTTCACTTACAATTTGTAAAAAAAAAGGTACTAAAATAGTTGTTAAATATTGAAAGACGTCTCCTAAATTTTAAAAGGCAATACTATGTCAGATGGACTTAATTATGTCCCTATGTTATAAGAATTTAAAAATTTAATAGGAAGCAAGAGTTCTCCTCTATTTCTTATATAGCTTTTCACTGTCAGAATAATTTTAAGAAGTAACAAGAATTTAATCAAATTTTGCAAGGGTGTAGTTTAAGATGCATTTAATAAATTTATTCAAGGAAAAGGGAGTTTAATGGTTAACTGATTGCTTGTTATTTGCTTTATGTCCAATGGCAAATATTTCATACATGTTCAGAGGAACAAATTAATGATTAATGCAATAGGAATGCCCTGGCTGTCCACATGGATGAAGGAAGGAAAACTGGAAAATGAGGGTATATGGGATGGGGTCAGAAATTTAGCCTTGCAACAGTTCACCTACAGTCCCTCAAAGAGCGTGGCACTCTCTCTACACAAGGCATTGGATTTAACGTCCCCATTCTGAACAGATGTGCTTGCAAATTCAAATATCGTGCACAGCCAAGAGGACGCCACACTTCAGGTTTTGCTACCAGTCCTTAGGACATGGGGTCAATTACTTTTGAAAATAATTAATTACATTCAATTACAATTACAAAATCTTCCTAAGAAGACCAGGGGATGACCATATTTCCATACCCCCAGTCAACCCTTGGGGTTTCAAAGCATGGACATTTTAAAATGCAATTCAATAAAAAAAGACATTGGAGCTCATAATAATGACCATTGTTCATACTAAAATTATATAATCTGTAATATCCTAATCAGCTTCTTCTAAACCACTTTTTTTATTTGGTTAAAAATTCTTAGTAAAACTTTAAGCAAAGTTTTTAATTATGGCTTTACATATGGGTTATCTCCCCTGATATACCTTTTAACTTCCTGTTTTTGACCATTAAATGATACAACAGTTCTCATACAAGATATAACTTCTTCTGCTACACTACCAGCATCAGCATACAAGGCTTGTTCTCTTTTGGCGAAGTTTTGCATCAGCTAAAATACAAGAGATTAACTTGAATAATTTTAATCAATTCACTAAAAATCAGCTACATCAAAAACCAAATTTATATTTGTTTAAATCTAGCCTTTCCATTTTACCTTGATTAAATTCAACTTATAAATACTGTAAATTCATAAATTATTGCGAAGTTTTTATCATTGCGAATAATGCGACTGGGTGAGTATCACAATAATAAGAACTCGCATTCTGATATCTGATGCATATATATATATATATATATGCATATTTTCCTGAAATCGCAATAATTAATCTCGCATTTACGTCCATTCCTCAAAATCGCAATAATAAATACACGCAATAATTTTTGAATTTACAGTATATGAATTCACATGCAGGTTGTAGAAGAGTTCATGTTGCTAAATCTGTTTTCTGTGAAATGTTTGGTAGACTTATTATTTTTATTTTAGTATTTGTATGGCCATATTTCCTCCATTCTTAAAAAAAGGTATTTAGGAGAGGTGCTCATTAGTCAAAAAGGTACAGGCAGAAAACAAAAACACCAAAGTACAGTTAAAGAACAATCTACAAAATACAACATTGAAAACTAAAGACAAAACAACAAGAACCCCACCAAAAACTGGGGGTAATCTCAGGTCATGAAAATATTCAGTTAATTAAACTGGGGTAATCTCAGGTGCTGAAAATATTCAGTTAATTAAACTGGGGTAATCTCAGGTGCTGAAAATATTCAGTTAATTAAACTGGGGTAATCTCAGGTCATGAAAATATTCAGTTAATTAAAAACTTATTCAAAATACACATATGCATAAAACATATACTCACTAATGAAAAGTCAGATCAGTTAATCACCAAATTCAGTTTTTACAGACCTATATTCATTATAGAGAAATTAGCAGTCAAAATAGCCTAAACTACTCACTGATGAGAAATTAGCAGTCAGAATAGCCTATACCTACTGATGAGAAATAAGCATTCAGAATAGCCTAAACTCACTGATGAGAAATAAGCATTCAGAATAGCCTAAACTCACTGATGAGAAATAAGCATTCAGAATAGCCAAAATTCACTGATGAGAAATATGCAGGCAGAATAGCCTAAACTCACTGATGAGAAATAAGCAGGCAGAATAGCCTAAACTCACTGATGATTTATAAGCAACCAGAATAGCTAATCACTCACTTCAGTTTTACACACTATACTCACTAATAGAATTAAGCAGTCACAAAAGCCATTCACCCACTTCAGTTTTACAGACCTATACTAACTGATGAAAAATAAGCAGCCAGAATAGCCAATCACCCACTTCAGTTTTTATAGACATATACACACTGAAAAGAATTAAGCAATCAGAATAACCAATCACCCACTTCAGTTTTACAGATATAAACTCACTGATGAAAAATAAGCAGCCAGAATAGCCAGTACTGGTGTCAAGGACATCATAACTAAAGTCATCTTCCAACTTTTCCAAAATCCAATGGCAAATCCAGCAAAAACTGAGCTGTGAACTGTATCAGTAGACTAAGCTTGTCTCCAATTCCTTCTCTCACTCTTTCTAAATCACTGAAAAAGAAACCAGTCATAAAATGTAAATAAGTAGTCTAATTGTCACACTTGCCATCTTTAGAACTTAGTTGTGCCCTTATCTTCTTTTATTTACAGTGGATATACTATTCAGGGTCTAGAAATATTTGTTGTGACCACTCCGAAGAAAAGTTACTTGCCATGATTTCTTAATGAATTTTGAAATGAAGAAGATGTACTGTAATGTGTATGTTTCAAAACAGTTTTGAAATACAATGAAAATGGTATTCATGGTCTGTTTGTATGTTAAAATGATAAAAGATAAGTAGAGAATACACCAATGAGATGGAAACCAACCAAAAACAACTTTAAACTAAGGAATCTAGAGGCCAATTTTGCAATGTTTTCAATGCTAACTTACATGAACCTGGGAGATTATATCAAGCCTTACATTTTCTTCACTGTGAGTCAACTACAAAGTTTTAAAGTTAATGAAGCTTGAAATTAATGATGACTGTTTCAGTGTATCGTTGCTATAACCTGATCACAATCCCAAATCAATCGGAAAAAATTGTAGAATATTGATGAAACCCAGGTCCCAAGGGTCTGGAAACGGTCATATTTGCCATTCATGCCATAAACTGAAAACTATTTGTCCTAAACACCAGATTGGGATTTAGGACAAATTGATTTTACAGAAATAATTTCAGTCATTTCATTGAGATTAGGTTTCTTTATTGCCATTTTGAACTTGCTTTTGTTTTGTAATAAAACTGCCACTCGGTATAGTATGATAATCCTGAGGTCCTCCTAAAGCCTCTAGGAAATATTGGCTAATGATTGCTAACCACTTTTACCTGTAGTTTTAATTCACACCTGACAGTGATCACAAGCTCACATTATAAAGAGTTAAAATTTATGACAACTTTCTTCGTTATTTAATTACTTTTCAGCAAAGACAATCAGCAATTCTGATTTAAAATTAAAACTTGATTCCATTTACGTAGAAAAAATAATTTTCATGAGTCAAGCGTGTGCTTTATTTACTATGTAATATGCATCGTGAAATTGCCTAACCAGATTAGACACTTAATCGTAAAATGCAAAATGATTTCATGCTATTTTTAAGCAAGCAACTATTATCTGTTATATTCAAACACATTTAAAAGTAATAAAATTTAAAATCCTGTGATTTCCTGTCAATTCCATAAACAGAAAGAATCTAGGAAATGAATCTGGAATTACTCCCTTACCAAACGGTGCTAACATGTTGCACATAAGATGCTCACATTAGAAACTAACATGATTGCACATGAGGGTTTTAACATGCAAATTAGGTGAGTATTTTGTGAGCAAAAAATTGCATATATGAAACTAACCTAATTTGCATGTTAAAAACCTCACTTGCAAATGTTCATATGAGCTTTATTTTTCACATGTGCATTTTATCAGATTGCTCATATGACTGTATTCAGAAAGTTTAAACAGGAATTATCTATATACTTGTAGTACTTATTTGAAGCAACATGCATACTCCCATAAAGGACTTAAAATTGTAATATATTTCAGAATCTGAAACAAAATGAACATGATGATATAGAAATGATAACACAAATAATTAACCACAGCCACACTGGTTTTATCAGATTCAACAATGCCATTAAGTTCAAATAGTATAAAATATGGCTTAAAATTTTCATCTCCATTACCCTCAAATTGATGCTTTGATTTTGAATTTACAGGAAGTACATGACTGGGCATGTCATTTGAAAAAGCTCATATGAGCAATGATCTACATTAGTTTTAAATGGTTTGAAGAATGGACAAACTTTCAAAGTACAAAACAAACATAAAACTAACATAGATGATAAAAGCTCACCTGAGGTTTGAATTGCGCATATGAGCATTATGTTAGATTTTTGGGCACATATGAACTACCAAACTGCACATGTGAGCAATCTGATTTGCATACAATTCTAACTTGCATCTCATGTACTTCACATGTGAAACTTATGTGCTTTTGTGAGCAATTTCTGTACAGGTCGTACTTTAGTTTTGTCGTAAAACTCCTGTTTTTTTTCGTCTTCAAAATCGAAAGAAACGTTAGCAATGTCTGAGAAATTAAAATCATTTCAATTTTAAACTGTTGCAATCTATTAACTGTTAATTCATGTAGTAAATGAGATGAAACAATCAACACAATTTCGTTGATGTGAATAGGGGCCCAACTCTAAGTCATCTCAAAATGACTGAAATTGTGTAAAAATTTCCTGATCCTAGCCGGTCCGCTTACTTATTTTTGTTGTTCACTCAATGATAATCAATTTTTTCTATTTGATCACTGATGTTGTTTTACTTACACATGTTGCTTTCATCTTGTTTTTGATATTTTTCTACTTTGATGAATAAATTTTGAGGACTTTCCTATATGATTATATAATTTAACATTGTTAAGCAACTTTTTTACTTGTCCAGGGCAACAAAGACACAAAAATTGCTTGTCCAGTCGGTCAAATGTACGAGTTAGTCAAGTCGGCATAGCATTTCCGCACTCCTGCTATTTTTATGGGATACCATTTTGTGGATTTTGCAGGTATAGCATCAAAATTTCGAAGATGTGTATCATTATGACATAACCAGAGGATCCTGAACGGTCTTTAAAACAGAAAATAGAACAAATCCTTGTTATCAAAGTGTGGCCAGAGGATCTGCAATCTAATTAGATTGGTATTCATACCTGCCAAAACTTTTCAATATCTCCATGGGGATTTAAGTGCATTGGAGGACCTTATACTTCTCTTATATTGTCATAAGTGTTTTTAATCTATTACTTTATTGTTTAAATGAGTATGTATGATGAGCTTAAATACCCTTTTGACTCATTTGAATGTCTCTTTTGAGGTGTTCAGTTTATATAATAAAAATTTCAAAATCCATATCAACACCTCTAATGGGGATATCCCTATAAATTGTTATACTTGGCAGATCTGGGTCACCATATTTATACTGCTAGTATCTTACTCAGATAATCTAGTTGTCAGTTCACCACTCTGATGTTTATCAAACCAGCCAATCTCTTGTCGTAATATGGCTCGGAAAAATGTTTTCTAATCTTGTTTACTTGTCTCTCACAGGCTGTCATAAAACATGCGATCTGAAATAAAAAATATGACATGAATATATTCACTTATTTTAAATTCCTTCCATAAACCAAGGGGTTTAACAGTGGTACTCTTACTTGAATATCAAATCACCCACTTCAGTTTTTACAGACCTATACTAACTGATGAGAAATAACTAGCCAGAATAGTCAATCACCCACTTTAGTTTTTACAGACCTATACTCACTGATGAGAAATAAGAAGCCAGAATAGTTGATCACCTACTTCAGTTTTTACAGACCCATACTCACTGATGAGAAATAAGCAACAAGAATAGTCAATCACCCATCACAGTTTTTACAGACTTATACTCACTGATGAGAAATAAGAAGCCAGAATAGTCGATCACCTACTTCAGTTTTTACAGACTTATACTCACTGATGAGAAATAAGAAGCCAGAATAGGCAATCACATACTTCAGTTTTTACAGACCTATACTCACTGATGAGAAATAAGCAGCCAGAATAACCAATCACCCACTTCAGTTTTTACAGACCTATACTCACTGATGAGAAATAAGCAACAAGAATAGACAATCACCCATCACAGTTTTTACAGACCTATACTTACTGATGAGAAATAAGAAGCCAGAATAGTCGATAACCTACTTCAGTTTTTACAGACTTATACTCACTGATGAGAAATAAGAAGCCAGAATAGTCGATCACCATTTCAGTTTTTACAGACTTATACTCACTGATGAGAAATAAGAAGCCAGAATAGTCGATCACCTACTTCAGTTTTTACAGACCTATACTCACTGATGAGAAATAAGAAGCCAGAATAGTTAAATCACCTACTTCAGTTTTTACAGTACTATACTCACTGATGAGAAATAAGCAGCCAGAATAACCAATCACCCACTTCAGTTTTTAAAGACCTATACTCACTGATGAGAAATAAGCAACAAGAATAGACAATCACCCATCACAGTTTTTACAGACTTATACTCACTGATGAGAAATAGGCAGCCAGAATAGCCAATACGGGTGTCAGGGACATCATAACTAAAGTCATCTTCCAACTTTTCCAAAATCCAATGGCAAATCCAGCAAAAAACTGAGCTGTAAACTGTATAAGTAGACTTAGCTTGTCTCCAATTCCTTCTCTCACTCTTTCTAAATCACTGAAAAAAAGAAACCAGTCATAAGCTGTAGATAAGTAGTCTAATTGTCTCCCTTGTCATCCTTAGAACTTAGTTCTACTCCTCATCTTCTTTTATTTACAGTGAATATACTATTTTTCATGGGATATCAGTTTTTTGTGCATTTTGCATCAAAAATTTCGAAGGTGTGTATCATTATGACAAAACAAGAGGATCCTGAAACGTCTATAAAACAGAAATTAGAACAGAGCACTGTTAAATCCTTGTAATCAAAGTGTGGCCAGAGGATCTGCAATTTAATCAGATTGGTAATTGATACCTGCCAAAACTTTTCAATATCTCAATGGGGGATTTTAAGTGCATTGGAGGACCTAATTCTCCTCTTATATTGTCATAAGTGTTTTTAATATAATACTATATTGTTTGAATGAGTATGTATGTGCTTAAATAAACTTTTAACACATTTGAATGCCTGTTTTGAGGTGTTCATGCAGTTTATATAATTAAGAATTTCAAAATCCAGGTCAACACCTCTCATGGGGGATATCCCCATAAATCGGTATAGTTGGCAGATCTGGGTCACCATATTTGTACTGCTAGTATCTTACTCAGATAATCTGGTTGTCAGTTCACCACTCTGATGTTTATCAAACCAGCCAATCTCTTGTCGTAATATGGCTCTGAAAAAATGTTTTCTAATCTTGTTTACTTGTCTCTCACAGGCTGTCATAAAACATGCGATCTGAAATAAAAAAAAATATGATATGAACATTTTCACTTATTTTAAATTCTTTCCATAAACCAAGGGGTTTAGCAGCTGTACTCTTACTTTTTTACATACTTTTTATTTCTTTTTTTCAAATGTTAAGAGTTGAGAATGGTAACGGGGAAAGTGTCAAAGAGACAACAACATGACTAAAAAAAAAAATTATTAATTAATGCATGATTTTTATTAAAGATTTACAAATTAACAGAATTTCTACAGCTTCCAATTTTCATGGTTAAAATTCATAACAGTTTGTAATATAGGCTATAACTGGTTTTAACTTTGGAGAATTTTCTTTACTACAGCAAATTTTATAAATAATACCATAGAACCAAATCACACTTGTTAACGATCAAGTACACCAAGTGTCATACATTTTGCACACATTCAGAAAGATTACTTTCATATTTTTCATTTACCTTTGAATCTTGACATTAATTTCATGAAATCCTTTGCATTAGGTTGGGTTTTAAAAATATGACATGTTAGAATTTGGTGTATGGCTGGGCATAAAATAAATTATGCAGTTCTTTATCAATGATCCAACATTTACTAACAGTGCCATATTCCAAGTCTGCACCTTAAGAGACTGTGCAGGCATTTCATTGAGAGCAGACGCTGGTGAGCTTCATTTTGATGAATGTAAATAAAGAAATTTTTGCGATGTGTTTATTATTGTGATAGTTGTGAATAGATAGATTTCGCAGTTTTAAATTTTGTAAGCATTAACGGTGTGCAGTATTTTCTGAAAAAGTAATAAATAAACAAGTATTTCTTTCAATTCTTTATCATTGCGATAGTAAATGCATGCACAAATTTCTGAATTTTCAGTATTCATGTTAAAATTTTCTCCTCATAATAAGATAAGTGTGAAATTCCTTGTATTTCCACAGTTCAGATTAAAATTTTACTTTTTGTTACAGCTCCCAAATTGTACCCCCAAAATTAACCTAAATGAAAACAAAGAAGTTCCTCTTCTTAAAAAGACAATCAGTTCAAATACATGTATATGGATAATAGTTTGATCAGAGTAAACATTTAATAAAGCCTTGTATCATATTGATTATTCTAAAGTTGTGAACTTTAAATTTGAAGGAGATCCAAGAAGACATGAAGGAATTATCTGGACAGGTAAAAAACAAATTATGCTTGATTGGTTGTTGGCATTTTACGCAATTTTCAGCACTCTATGCCTATATTAAGGCAGACACTTTTTTTATTCCTGGAGGATTGATTGATTGATCATTGGTGTTTAATGCCACTTTCAGCACTAAACGCTATACAATGGCGGTCAATTTTTATTTGTGGAGGAGGCCAGAGTGCCTTAAGAAGCACAACCGTGTGCAGGAAAAATGACCATTAAGATTGTAGTCAAACGTGCATGGTTCTACTCACAGCCTCAGTGTTGACAGGCTAGTGATAAGTAGATGAACTACTTAGACCACTTATCCAAAGGTGCAAGGAGGCCCCCATACAGGTGGAGAAAGCCAGAGCACTTGTCCAAAGGTGCAAGGAGGCCCCCATACAGGTGGAGAAAGCCAGAGCACTTGTCCAAAGGTGCAAGGAGGCCCCCATACAGGTGGAGAAAGCCAGAGCACTTGTCCAAAGGTGCAAGGAGGCCCCCCATACAGGTAGAGGAAGCCAGAGTACCTGTAGAGAACCACCAACCTTGAGCAATAAACCAGGCCTATGTTAGTCTTGTATGTTTTTTTAATTTTAGTTCATTTATATGTTTTGGAGTTTAGTATGACGTCCATTTTCACTGAATTAGTACACATTTTTATTTAGGGGCCAGCTGAAGCCTGCCTCCGGGTGCGGGATTTTCTCGCTGTGTTGAAGACCCATTGGTGGCCTTTGGCTGTTTTCTGCTCTTTGGTCGGGTTGCTGTCTCTTTGACATATTCCCCATATCTATTGTCAATTTTAATCCTAGATCAAAGTCTACTGTACCTTTCAACAAGGGGCTAAAACTACTAAACCTAGGTGTTGACTAGCTAGTGAAATTGTAGATGAGCCATTTAGACCACGCAGCCACTAGGGCCCTTGAAGCAAAACATGCCTTCCTTAAATTTATTGCATGAGATACAACAGTACTCTACAACCAGAAACTGTACCTGTAAATAACCAGAGAAGAGTACTGCTCCACCAATGATTAAATAATATATAGCATATGTCGTCATCTTATCTTCAAAAGATTCTACGGTAGCATTGGGATTGAATGTAGCATTTGGATGTGGAGGTATCAAGGATCCATTTGGTCCTGTAAAAAATAGCAAAAATAAATAACAAGGTATAGGTGTCAACTTTTCAAACTGCAAAAGCAGGAGATATCCTTCCACAGAAAAGGTTCTATATAGGGCTTTAACATAGATTTGGTATTATTGCCATTGAAAAAAAACTATCCAAATGAGTTCAAATGAAGCAGATTTAAGCAACTATTGGTCACCATATGGCCTTTTAAATAAGCAAAACCAATACTGCCTAGTCATTCAGCTATAATAGGCCAAATATGACAAATTGTGAAACAATTCATAAGAAAATTGCCTGATTTATGACAAAATAATAACCGACAAACAAATATGACAGACAGCAACCAACAGCAACCACTGAATGGCTCCTTTTATAATTTGACATAGTTTTTCATAATATATGCTAACATAGATATAGGAAGATGTGGTGTGAGTGCCAATGAGACAACTCTCCATCCAAATAACAATTTATAAAAGTAAACCATTATAGGTCAATGTACGGCCTTCAACACGGAGCCTTGGCTCACACCCAACAACAAGCTATAAAGGGCCCCAAAAGTACTAGTGTAAAACCATTCAAACGGTAAAACCAACGGTCTAGTATATATAAAAACGAGAACGAGAAACACGTATAAATTACATAAACAAACGACAACTACTGTACATCAGATTCCTGACTTAGGACAGGTGCAAACATTTGCAGCGGGATTAAACGTTTAATGGTACCAAACCTTCTCCCTTTTTCTGAAACAATAGTATAACATCACAACATAGAAAACACACGATAAAACATCAATTGGAAGGCTTAACTCAATCAAAACGTAAATTAACACACTATGAACGAATAAATTCGATCTGTGATACCTGAAAGTAAATACATAGTTAATAAAATATTAGGGACAAACATTCAAGGCCAAAAAGCAAACAAACAAGTCCAAATAAAGCCATGGCAAAACACTACCATGAAATATTAAACCCTTAGAAAATAATCACTTTTGAAAAACCGGTTTTCATAATATATACAGGTAAATGAAAAATAACTTTGTCGTTTTAGGTATACTTTTTCTGTCTATATAAAATCTTCCAATAATTAGGAATACCAAGAAAGGTCTGTCATATAAATACCTAATTTAACACTAGATACATAAGGGTAAATATCAACAATAAAACTTCCTGTACAGATTAAAGGAGAATAATCTTGATGTTAATACAAATGTAGTACGAAGAAGTGAAAATTAGTAGATATTCCAAATAATCAAAGCTGGTATACAGACAAGATCCATATTAATATAAAATAACAAAAAGTATTAAAAATAGTATCAACAGGTCGAATTAAAAGAAAGTACGATTTGAGAGTACTGCAGTTACTGACAGCTAGTTAAAAGCCAAAAACAATTAATGATAAAAATCATGCATCAGAGACTAAAATCAACTAAAACACATCCCAGGGATTTAGTATTTTAACGTCATGAACAGTCAGAGAAGACATGACTTGTGCAATGCCAAAATAAATGTATCGACAGGTAGTAGGATAGTGAGGAGCTACTTCTAAGAGATAAAAATTAACGTGTGTGTGTCTCTAAACATCCCGCCTCAAAAGAAGATACAACTTAGTTATGTTTTAATTTGCTAATGACAAAATTGATATTAGTGCCAATGTAAACTATATTCAGAGATCTAATTACAATATTGGTACGATAACCCTTACTTATAAGTTTGTTTAAAGATTCGATGAGTTTACACGGATCACATAGTGATTTCCTCGCTTTAAGTACAATATTACCGTAAAATTTAGGATGTGAAATACCATTTTTAATAAGTTTTCTACAGGTACAGCCAAATTTACTAATCAAATCTTTGTATCTATGAAAGAATTTAGTAAAAGTTTTAAGTAATTTATGGTATCGAAATCCCTGACACAATAATTTCCCAGTGATGCATTGATTACGCTCGTTAAAATCTATGACATCAGAACACACACGGCATACCGAACGAGTTGGGATATATAAACACCGTATGATGGAGCCAAAGGCACATCGCCGTCTAAAATGGAAAATTAACAATAGGAAATGAAAATCGTCTCTTTGTCGTAAATTTTAGTATGTAGTTTCCGTTAGAAATTGAAATGTCTAAATCTAGAAAAGGGCAACTGCTGCTGTTTATGTTAGATTAAGTTAAAGTAAGTTCTTTTGGGTAAATTTCGAAGTATATTTAGAGAACTTTGGATTATTTAACGAAAAATATCATCCAGATAACGGTAGGTATTGTTGAATGTATCAACTAAATATAACAATGATGGGTCTTTACTGAGTTTGGTCATAAACTGAGATTCATAGCAATATAGAAATAAATCTGCTATTAAAGGGCACAGTTAGTGCCCATAGGAATACCTACTACCTGACGATACACTTTATCCGAAACGTACATAAATGTTATCTAGCAGAAAATTTAAAGCTTCAATCATATCCTCACATTTCCAGTAAGTGTATCTAGCATACTTTCCTTTTCGTTACAGAAAAGGCTTTAAACGAGTTACAGCAAATAAAATTACAATGAGATTTTTCGAAAGACCATTTTATCAAATACAAAAACTTTTTCTTTATAAGATTGTGTGGAAGTGTAGTGTACAGAGTAGAAAATCATAACTGTCAACAGAATTATAAGGACCATCAAAAGCATGTATTTTATCTAAAACCTCTAAAGAATTTTTAACACTCCAAAAATAATTAATACCATTATTTTCATAAGCTTTATTACAAAAGTTAATAACCAGTTCTTTGATAGTAGTAAGGAGGTAGTTAGAAGAACTGATAGATTAGTAGTAGAACACTTACTCGATGCGGAGATGAAACGGAATTTAAATGGTTTTTGTGTAATTTCTGTAACCAGTACATGGTAGGGACTTTCAAATGTTCGGAAGATGCTTTAAGTTGGGTAGTGGCAGTGGTATGCTTGTTAACGATTTGACTCTCTGTGGTGCGAGACAAGATCCATATTAATATAAAATAACAAAAAGTATTAAAATAGTATCAACAGGTCGAATTAAAAGAAAGTACGATTTGAGAGTACTGCAGTTACTGACAGCTAGTTAAAAGCCAAAACAATTAATGATAAAAATCATGCATCAGAGACTAAAATCAACTAAAACACATCCCAGGGATTTAGTATTTTAACGTCATGAACAGTCAGAGAAGACATGACTTGTGCAATGCCAAAATAAATGTATCGACAGGTAGTAGGATAGTGAGGAGCTACTTAAGAGATAAAATTAACGTGTGTGTCTCTAAACATCCCGCCTCAAAAGAAGATACAACTTAGTTATGTTTTAATTTGCTAATGACAAAATTGATATTAGTGCCAATGTAAACTATATTCAGAGATCTAATTACAATATTGGTACGATAACCCTTACTTATAAGTTTGTTTAAAGATTCGATGAGTTTACACGGATCACATAGTGATTTCCTCGCTTTAAGTACAATATTACCGTAAAATTTAGGATGTGAAATACCATTTTAATAAGTTTTCTACAGGTACAGCCAAATTTACTAATCAAATCTTTGTATCTATGAAAGAATTTAGTAAAAGTTTTAAGTAATTTATGGTATCGAAATCCCTGACACAATAATTTCCCAGTGATGCATTGATTACGCTCGTTAAAATCTATGACATCAGAACACACACGGGCATACCGAACGAGTTGGGATATATAAACACCGTATGATGGAGCCAAAGGCACATCGCCGTCTAAAATGGAAAATTAACAATAGGAAATGAAAATCGTCTCTTTTGTCGTAAATTTTAGTATGTAGTTTCCGTTAGAAATTGAAATGTCTAAATCTAGAAAAGGGCAACTGCTGCTGTTTATGTTAGATTAAGTTAAAGTAAGTTCTTTTGGGTAAATTTCGAAGTATATTTAGAGAACTTTGGATTATTTAACGAAAAATATCATCCAGATAACGGTAGGTATTGTTGAATGTATCAACTAAATATAACAATGATGGGTCTTTACTGAGTTTGGTCATAAACTGAGATTCATAGCAATATAGAAATAAATCTGCTATTAAAGGGGCACAGTTAGTGCCCATAGGAATACCTACTACCTGACGATACACTTTATCGCGAAACTTACATAAATGTTATCTAGCAGAAAATTTAAAGCTTCAATCATATCCTCACATTTCCAGTAAGTGTATCTAGCATACTTTCCTTTTTCGTTACAGAAAAAGGCTTTAAACGAGTTACAGCAAATAAAATTACAATGAGATTTTTCGAAAGACCATTTTATCAAATACAAAAACTTTTTCTTTATAAGATTGTGTGGAAGTGTAGTGTACAGAGTAGAAAAATCATAACTGTCAACAGAATTATAAGGACCATCAAAAGCATGTATTTTATCTAAAACCTCTAAAGAATTTTTAACACTCCAAAAATAATTAATACCATTATTTTCATAAGCTTTATTACAAAAGTTAATAACCAGTTCTTTGATAGTAGTAAGGAGGTAGTTAGAAGAACTGATAGATTAGTAGTAGAACACTTACTCGATGCGGAGATGAAACGGAATTTAAATGGTTTTTTGTGTAATTTCTGTAACCAGTACATGGTAGGGACTTTCAAATGTTCGGAAGATGCTTTAAGTTGGGTAGTGGCAGTGGTATGCTTGTTAACGATTTGACTCTCTGTGGTGCGAACGGACCTGAATGTAGAGGAATTGATAATTTCGTTTTGAAGAACTTCCATGTAGTATATGCGCCACACCACCACTACATTATTGGCTGCCTTGTCTGCCGGTACGAACACAAACCGCTCTCACAGTACCTTGAGTTTATTTTTATTCTTGAAATGGGAATATCATGGATCCTATTATTAATTTCAGAATTGTTTTCTAAATGAGATATTCGAATATTAACAGTATTCATAATTTTATTCAAATAACTGTTTAAAGATTTTTATCAGATTTTCACGTTTGCACCAATTTTTACAGTAGGCAGACAGAGCGTCTTTAATGACCTGACGACACTGTTTCCAATCTATTATAGATGGAGGACGGTATTTCGGTCCTTTCTTTAGAAAAGTTATGACCTCACGGTCTTCGACGATGTTGAGGTCTCCTGTAATAACATGACCATAGGGAACATATATAAAAAACTAGTTCACTTGTACATGTACATGTTTACTTTTCATCTTTTAGACAAACAGGTAAAAAACTATAGAAGTATCAATAAACAAAATAACTGACTAATAATTTCTGTTTATTTTCACTTACAATGACCTTGAACTTAAATGCAGTGACCTCATATTCAATTGGGATTTTCTTTTCATTATGTGACAGTGTCCTTTATCTAAGGTTGCAATTCAATATAAAGTTTTTGATTTAGAAACCTAACCCAGAAACCTAAATGACTGACAGACTAACATATAGACGAGCCAAAATCTATATAAGGCCAAAAAATATATAGGTCGGTTTAAGGTTACATCATTAAAAAAATAGGGTAGGTAGGTCGGTATTTCCATCTGAATTTTTTAGACACGATTTTGAGTCGTGGGTCTTTCTTACTGTGGTCCAAGTTGTCCATGGGCAGAGTTTACCCTTATTTTTAATAATTGGATAATATCCCTTGGTTATAGGTTGGAAAAAAAAAGGCAAAGTGTTTATTTCATCACACGAGTTGCGAGTTTTCTTTCAACAGCTGTCATATTCATGATTGTGAACATTGGGATGTATCAGGCAATGGATTTATTTTATTGGCAACTCTAACTTTACTTTTCACACAAGTTCAGTTAATTTTTCACTTTACGACGGAAATAAAATGACTTAGGGTCGGCACTCAAAAGTAGGGTCGGTCAGGTAACAGTAAACAGACATATATTTTTTTTTGGCCTAATGTACCTTTGTAGCATGGGGCATAATCAATGATAACTATGTAAACACTACTTGACAGAGAAATCACTTTTTTCAAGCAGTTGATAGCTGATCACTTGAATTATATGTATATAAAGTGTATATGATATGGCTTTTTCAATATCTATATTTATATCCTTAAAGTACCTGCTACAAAAGTGTCTGTCATCTGTCCCATAACAATGGACAATACCGGCCATCCTGCTCCATGGGCCAATGAAAACAGGGAACCAAACAGGATACAGATTGTGTCCACACTTGTGGCATAGCGGAACTGTCAAATAACAAAAACATATATAAATACATGTCCATAATATATAAATACATCAATATTTACAGTGGACTCATCTGAAGGGGTCCAGATAGGGGGTCCTTCATTTCTGTATTCATTAATTTTTTAGCCATTTTTCTATATTCTTTATACATTTTGCCCAATATTCTCTATTCTTTATATTCTAATACCCAATTGTTCTCTATTCTTTATTTTTTTGGCCTATTTTTCTCTATTCTTTATTTGTTTAGCCATTTATTCTGCAATTTTTGCCCGTTATTTACCATTCTGTAAACCCCATCCAGACCCTCATCTGAAATGCATCATTGTCATAGAAAATTATACAAATTATTAGCAGAAATAATTGTAATATTGAAAAACAAAGATATATTCTTCACTTTTTTTCATTAGGAATTATAAGTATACTGTTGAATAATAACAACCGAGACACTTATGCCGGACCCCTGATGTTGACTATATCAATGCATAGAAATTTGCAGTGAGGTGTTTCTTTCAAATAAAGAAAACCAATAAAAATATTGTCCCTTAAAATTTGCTTTAGGTTTTGTTATTAATAAGAATAATACACTTTTCATAATATTTAGATAGTTTATGTAATTAATAAATTTTAAGTTTATGAAATTATTGTTATGAGAATGCTATTGTTAAAGAAAATTTTTCCATAGACATGATAGAGCAGATTATAAACTGTTGACACAAAGATATGTCTGGCCTGTGTAACGTGTAAACTATTCAAAAGTTTCAAAGTCAATGGACCAAGGCTGAGGGGACAGGGCTAAATAATCTTCATGGAAATTAGTTGTTCGAATGATATTACAACTGTCAACTAAATGTCCTTGACTAACTATTAGTGGTTCCTCTTAAACTGACCTTATCACAAACTTTATCAACTCGTGATGCTGCAAACAGCAAGCTTAAAGTCTCTCCTCCTTGATTTCATGTAGGTAAAACAAGAATGGTTTTGTGTTAGGAATTATCATGTGAATAACAAGATTATGTAATTAACACAGGTTTCTGCCACTGATGGCCGCTTAATTTATTCAACAACCTGCCTGTGCCGGTTGTTCAAAACTGTTGTTAGTCCTGGATTGATTGATTGATTGATTGATTGATTGTTGGTGTTAACACCACTTTCAGCAGTTGATAAACTGCTTACACTACTCAGTCACCAAGGCCCCTACTTGGCCTAGATATTCAATCACTGTCAACATCAGCCTATATATTGAGTGGTAGGGATGAACCTCTGTCATAGATAACTTTTTTATACTGCAGCTAGTACACATCCTGTTATCTGTATCTACCAAATATAGTTACAAAGGGATATTTGTGCAATGTCGATTTCATGTCACATTACTTTTGTTCACAATCTGGGATTGGTTTAGGGAATAAAATAAATTTCATTTTTATGTTAACATTTAGATAAACATAAATGTAGCAATTTTTAGCTGCAGTATAAAAACAATAATAGGTCAATGCCAGAAAAATACCAACTTTTTGTATTTGGCATGAAACTGTTGAAGGGCTCTGTAAGCCTTGCCTGACCCCAGTAAAAATTTAACTGTCGAGAGTGGAGAAATATCGTATTGTATGAGATTTGGTGGTAGAATCAGTTTCTCTAATGATTTTTAGACAATATGCAGACAAACTTAATTTTTCTTTTCCAATGATCTGCAAAAAGATGTGTTCTTTCTATGTTACATCATCAGGCATGGTCGCCTTTTTTTCGTGACGTCACAATGGGAAATTCAGAGGAAATTTTCAACGAATTTCAATACCTATATAAACGCTTGTTGTAGACTGACTTGGGCAATATTATGAAATAAAATATCCATGAAAATGAAATTTTCCCTCAATCCACCAAAACAAATGAATCTAGAATTAACACAACAATTGATAAACAACTTTGCAATACAATACTTAGGCCACCCTTAACAAATTCTTTGTTTGCATGTTGCCTACCCAATACTTTGAATGGTTAGGTAGGTAGGTAGGTATTTTTTTTTTTTCTGTAAACAACATAAGTTTCATGTTTTATTCAAGAAATAGACATTAGATTAGATAAAATTCTTTTAAAAATACATTCGAAATGATTTGTGTCATAAAATTTTTCGGGTAGGCTAGCTACTTTTTAGGTGGGTTAATTATGGTATGCAAAATCAAACAATTCAAATATTATTTTTGGTCTTATCACATGCCAAAGAACCATAATTTTTTTATCAGTAAACCATTTAAGTTAAGAATACTATTCAAGACAAAGTACAGATTAAATCAGCTTATTGTTTTTGTTTTGTTTTATTTGTTTGATTCAATATCTTCCTCCTAACTTACTTAGGTTATAAAAAATTGACCTTTTTAATCAAATACCAGACATTGTCAAGTACTAAGATTTATTAGGTGACCATGAGATACCCTTATTTTTGTCTATTTTGTTGAATATTCACATGTTAGTAGAAGAAGAAATGAGTAATTTATGAATGTAAACAACTAAACTACCCTGCATATTTTTAAAGTACAGGTGCTAACTTCAATACCATATCATTCAAGGTTTATCAGTGACACAATTTTATATCATATATAGGTGGCTTTAATCTCACCTTGTAAAATGAATCAATTGATACATGAATGTATTGCTCTAGATGTTGACCTTCTTACAACATTTCCTATTTTTAGCCATGATTTCATCAAATATCAAAGGCTAGGCACATAAATTTATGTATCAACATAAATTTATGTATCAATGACTAAGTGACCACCTTGTTTTAACATTTTTGCACTTGTCTAAAATTTGGTCCTGGTTAAGAAAATAGTTATTTTAAGATGTGACTGGCTGCCGGGTCTCAAACAAGGACTACATGATGTCATCTTCTCAAAGTAAATAACAATGATGATTCAAGCTAGATAACTATTACAGTTCGTTTAGTTAAATTCATCTTGTTTGTTATCGATTTTTGCTATTTTGACAGCCTAAACATTTTCACTTATTCAAACTTCTTGAGTTTTTTCAATAAATCGTTCTATCATAATTAAAGCTCATGTAATTTCTAGACTTCAAAAATCAGTTCTGAGCCGACATTTCCATGTATTTAAACCTCCAAAAATTACTAATTTTTTTTTTCATATTCAAATTTTACACACAGGAGAGGGGGGACCTTGTTTGAAATGACAAATATTTCCATTTGTTGCCCTTTCACCGAGGTATGAGCTGTTTTATCCTTTTAAATCATATTAAGATGTAAAAAATTGTATGTTATAACTGAGGAATATTGGAATGGATTATGATTTTGCCATCAAATATATTTATTGGTCATAATTATCACAAGAGTTCAATATATAAATGGGGAAGTTTCTGAAACCCCAGCTGCACATCAGTATCCATGTTGAGACTCCCCCCCTGCCTATAATTTTACACAAGGTTTTAACATTGCTGAGGCAACACAGAGTCAAATCAAAGGAGGCAACACAAAGTTAAACCAAAAGAGTTATCTCCCTTTGGCATTGAAAATTTAGTAGAGAATCTATTTTGACTACATTTAAAGATGGGCATCCATTAACTTGAGTCAGTATTCTAATCTCATTGTTTAATTGATTGAGTGTTGTTTGCTTAACATTCAGAGGCAATTTAGTTTTAGTACAAACAAGAATACATGTGTTTTTCTGCTAAGCACATCCCCATTCATAATTCAAAGTCTTGGAAAACAGGATTTAGGTGTTTGACAGATCAGAAAAGCCCCTTCATGTTGCATCTCATTTTTACTGGCAATCTGCTACCAAAATATGAAGTCAGAGAAATGTAATCGAAATATTTGTTAAACGAACAAATGGATGGACGAACAAATAATATTAGACGAATGCAATATATATAGCCCCCTAGAGTGAAGGCATAATAAAAAATAATTGCAATAGGTTGGTCAATTAGGATGATGTGGAGAAAATTCAGATATTCATAAGAACAGACCACACACAAGAGATCATTCAAGAGTTCTTTAATGTGGAAAGAGTGTGTCACTTTCTATATACAAGAAATTCGATAAAATGTCCATTTCCCAAAGAATGTAATAACTGAGGAATATTGGAATGGGTTATGATTTTGCCATCAAATAAATTCATAAAATGTCCATTTCCCAAAGAACATGACTGCATATTTGTACATCCTGCAGAGCCATGGGGAAGCCCCTAATGCGGTGGAGGGAACAGTGATTGTACCCCTCTAACATAGAAACTGGTTCCAATTTCTATAATCTACTTACCGGTATACAGTGGGACTGAAGTAGTTTAAAGTATTGTTATTAAAAAAAAGTCAGTAAACCAAATAAGATTTAATTTTAGGACAGACACTGATACAGACACACTACTGCATGAACAAATATAAATGTATGTTAATTAATCTTTTACATAACCTATCTAAAATTCATTGATGTTTGTGATTCATGTATATATGTGCTTTGTTCTATAATTTAAGGTTCTACAACTTGTTTAAAAATACTATTGAAAAAACATCATCTGATTAAAGAGAAACACTATAAAAGAGAGATGAACGATGTTACCAAAGTGACATTCAGACTTATAAGTTCATAATAAACTGACAACGTCATGGCTAAAAAAGAAAAGACCAACAGACAAACAATAGTACACAAAACATAACCATGATAACATAGAAAACTAAAGACTGAGCAACGCTAACCTCACCAAAAACTAGGAGTGATCTCAGGTGCTCTAGAAGGGTATACATATAATATATAAATTAAACTATTCTTGTGGCTTCTGATCTCATAGTTTACAATGAATGTGTCAATAACTCTTATGATTATTGACAACTACATGTATATATACATTTATGCTCTGCACTTTCAATAACATTTTTAAAGGAGAAGATGCTCCAAGGGCCCGTTTCAGCATAAGAAAATAAAGTTTATTATGGCTTAAATATGATTGTTAAGTACATGTATGTGCAAAATTTAAACTGTATTATATCTGTGAAATTTCACAGAGATTTGGAAGTGAAATGATAGCAAAATTCCTATTTTTCTACAAAAAATGACAAAATTTGCTTATTTTGACACATATTTGTTGATGAGAAATATTGAGTGCATGCAAGTAACATAAAAATATTTACATGAAAAGTCTCTTTTTCATATAGACAAACATGTTTGAAAAGAGGGGTGTAATCAGAAAACAATTATTGTGATACTGGGCCACTGTTTGTATGTTCTATTAAAATATACAGACCAGAATTTTTATTTGAACTGATGCTTTTTGCAAATACAAAAATGCATAAAAAATAATGAAAATCTAAAAAAAAAAATGAGTTGTAAGTTCATCTTTTAGAATGTATATCTATTATTGATGAATTTATCTTAGTAAATCAAGGATAATCCATGGAAAAAGGACATGGCACAGAAAATTCAGATTTTCAATGCTAGAAGTTGAAATATGGATGTGATTTCTTCAGATAGGATATTAATTGAAACCAATTTTGGTGGATTAAGGAAAAGTTGTGTATTCATAGATATTTGATTTTGTGGTTTTGCCAAAGTCTGCAAACAATCCTATAGATAACTGTTACTATGTTGAACACAGTTACAGTTAACTACATGGTTAACCTCTACAAATGAAATCCATGAAAATTAGTATTGTAAATTCAGAAATTATTGCGTGCATTTATTATTGCGATTTTATCATTTTAGACTAAAATGCGATTTTAATTTTTGCGATATTGGGAAAAATCCTGTTAAATTTATATAAAAAAATTTCAAAATGCGAGTTTAAATTATTGCGATTATACATGTAACCCTGTCGCATTTTTCGTAATGATAAAAACATCGCAATAATTTCTGAATTTACAGTATCCACAGAATAACACAGAATCTACAGTAAGTTCAAACAAAAATCGTAGTCCATGGTAAAATAAGAGGGTCGGTAGAGTAACCAGAAACACAAAAAGAATCTTTAGGCCAAAGACTGAATATCAGATGCAGGTCCAGGATTTTGAAAAAAGGGAGATCTGGGGCCCCAAATTAGGCAACGTTTGGAGTACGTGGAACATGTAAAAATTCTAAGCATTTATCATAAATGAAGCTCCATAAGGGAGTCACAGGCACCCTGTCCCTACCCCCTTAAATCTGCCTCTGAATATGACTTACCAATTGTCCAAGAGTGGCTGGGGGTGGTCCTTCTGGTTTTCTAAAAAAAAAAATATATGACAGATCAACAAAATTTAATATCTTTGATAGCAAAATGATTCTACCTGTCTTCAAACAGCTGAAATAATGTGACTATGATAATGTTAAAAAGACGATTTTCATCGTGACATATTGCAACTTTTTGTTAAAATGATTGATCCAACCTCCCCTTTACAATGATTTTTTTTTTATATAAGTTCACAATCCTCCCCACATTCATGAACCTTGCATCTGAATCCTTATCCTGAGCCGCACTGACAGCTGAAAAAAATAAATACTTGTATTTTACAAATTATTTTCATGACACCCTTTATGGAATTCATGCCAGTACAAAAGCTTAAAAACTTTGACAAATGCTTCCCCTAACTGTATGCATCAGTTGGCCTATTCTATTTTCAGGCACTTGCTGGCTTCCAAAGACCTATTAATCCCCCCTCCTTATCCCCCATATGTTCATGGGAAAGAAAATAGTTAAAACAAATAGATAAAATGTACAGTCTTACCTCATGACAACCTTTAACCTTTTAGCAGAATCCCAATATTTCTGACAATAAAGACAACACTACTGTTTCCATCAATATTTCCTTACTTTTGCTTGATTAATGTTAATATCTAGAACGTTCAGACTTCTGTACAATATACCAATAATACATTATCTCAATGTATGACTGTGTATCACTAATGTCTGAAACTTGTTTCCATAGAAACACAAATATGGCTAACTTTGACTAATCATTTTGGATTATATTGAATTTAATAAAAAGGCTAAAAAAAAAATGCAGGGTCAGATCCAGGGTTTAAGGAAAGGTGGATGTAACTGTCTGAAATGGTAAAAATGTCAGGAGTTTTTGTCGTTGTTTTATTTTCAATTAAAAGGGAGTATTTGCATGCACTTCAATCTTTCTGTGGTAAGGATGAACAGATGAAACTTCCAGTACCCCAACCTACATGACCTATTCATATATTTTAAAAAACAGAAATACATATACATGATATATATGTACCCTATCCTATATTGTTTTACAAAAAAATACACCAATATCTTTCATGATTACCCTATTTCATTGAGAGATATTAAAATAGATTTGACATTTTTGTGAAAAACATCGAAATCTGATAAGTTTCTGATACAGTATCATATATATTACATCTTAATTTCTCAACCTTATCATATATATATTCAAGCTTGAAATAGTGATCTATTCCAGCAGCTCATCCCTTACAACTCATATAAATACTGTTAGATATCTGAGAGACAAAGGTCTTGTAATCATCTGAACAAAGTCATTTGCTTTCATAATACTTTCAATTTGTGAATTCCAAGGGCCAAGAAAGAAGTCTTCTAGCATCTTTTCCTTTCAGTTTTAATTTAGGACTACTACGTTTCTTTTTACTAATTCCAATCATTACAGAGTCTAAAAAAAAAACAACATTACCCATCATTCTTAACATCTTCGTGTTTTGCTTCTGTCCCTTTGTCTGTGCTTTCAAATGATTTTTCATCTTTTTTCAAACCATTTTGAAATGATTCACTTCCTCCTCTTTTAGCATCATTAGATTCAGATTTGTTTTTTTCAACATTTTTCTGATCAACTCCATTTTCAAAATTCGTTTTCTTCACATTTTTCAATGTCACATTATTTTCCATCATGTATAACTTTCAGAATCCTTATTTTTTTGTTTCACAAGTCACATGTGCTATGAATACTGACCACAACTTCATATGACAAAACTGGGCTATGTCCTTTGTGTTTATATTATGATAATGGCGGTCAACCTTACGAAATACCACTTTAAATTTTCTGAGATAAGACACTCAACAGCTAAGGTATTCATAAGTGTATCAACTTTTATTTATCACCTTTTTGAATACTCTTTATCAACAATTGGCTCAGGGAAGGAAATGAATATGAAGCATTGTATGTAAAAAACCTCTATTTTGAAAATCTATATTAGTAATCAAAGTCCACTAGAAGATATTTTACTCCATGGGAATTGCAATAATATATATACATAACAGTCATGACAGTGGATTTAAGATTTGCCACAATATAATACACACTTAGTGTAAAAATGTTATGTAGTGGCATGCAACCTGTCACAATAATAATAATCAGATGGTAGAGATTTAGAAAAAGGTAAATTTGGTAAAAATAATCTTTGAGGGCCAGAACTCCTATAAGGAAGTCATTTGAAGTTTTCAGTCTGACACATAAACATTTTTGTAGGTCCTATGATATTAATGTCATATTATTTTTCTGTAAACAATTTCTGTCTATAATAGTTTTCAAAAAATTGAAGCAATGCTTTAAATTGGTCAAAAATTTTAATTTAAGGGCAATTAATTACTCCTATAAATAACTGTTGTCAACTTTAATCATTTTCAAAAGATCTTGTAATGAATGCCTCATAAATACACAAGGGATGGTTGGAAAACCTTGAACACAAACTATATGTGGGAGGCACAGTCTTGGTTCTTTGAAAAAGTTTAAAGATAAAAAAATTGCTGAACTGAATATCAAGATAAAATCTAGATGGCACTTGGTCTCTATCGATCCCCCTTAATATAGTGACTTATTTGTTGCTTCAGGTACAAATGTAAATTAGGTCACTATTGAACAATTAGGTGCAGCTTAGACTCGTCTTTGACTCATGCAGGGGTGTGGGGGCAGAGCACCCCATAAGCTACCAATGCTTAGCAAATTAAAGAACCTTGTGAGCTGTTACCCCACACCCTCATACTGTCACTGGGCAAACAAATCTCACCAGATTCCTAAGTTCAAAGACTCATAACTCCAACAAAGTCAACTGATACAAAATTCTTGATGATATGCATCATGATGCATATCTACATATTATATGTCCTCATTTGAACTACAAAGTTTCATGAAATTCTGTTGTGTGGTTTCAGAGGAGTTGCGCTAACAAACTGCTGCATCCACCAAATGGAAATCTTTCAACTGAAATATTTTGACTACATTTTTGCTAGATTTCCTCAACTATCGGGTTTTGACCCTGTGAATCATTCCATGTTCTAATACAAAATCAAGAGAAATAAGCCCTATTACCAATACTATATAAAAATAAGGAGATGAGGTATGATTGACAATGAGACAACTATCCACCAAATTTTAAGTTCAAATAAAGTGGATGTAAGCAATTATAGGCAACCATACAGCCTTCAACAATGAGAAAAACCCATACTGTATAGTCAGCTAAAAAAATATGAAACATTTCAATTCAGAAAACTAACGGCCTAATTTATAACAAAACAATTAACGAAAAACAAATATGACAGACATGAACCAACAACATTACCACTGAACTACAGGCTCCTGAAATGGGACAGGCACATAAAGAATGTGGTGGGTTTACAAACATGCTTGTGAGCACTTAACCCTCTCCCAAACCTGGGACAGTGGTGTAACAGCACAACTTAAAGAACAAACTATACAAGTCAGTTGAAAAAGGCTTTACTCATCATATCGATACAAAGAAGAAACACATCAAACATAATACAGACCGGCCGTGGCAGGGTATTTATCTATCCCTCATCCCTAACAACAAAAAGGATACTAAGTACAGATCTGAGAGTACTCACAGTTACTGACAGCTAGTTCAAAGCCAATACATGTAACAACTAATAAAAAAAATCATGTATCTAAGACTAAAATATCAATCAGTACACATCCAACATCCAATGGATTTAATGTAAAGACGTCATTAACAGTCAGAGAAAAACATGACCTTGTGCAATGCCAAAATAAAGGTATTGACAGACTGCAGTACTGTACCGTTAAAGTGCATATGTGTATAACAAAACTATTTAGTATGATTTTCATTTACTGATAACAAAATCAATATTTATACCAATAAAAACAATATTCAAAGATCTAATTACAGTGTTGAATTGGCAACCTTTTAGAATAAGTTTATTTAAAGGATTGATAGAGTTTCTGGTGTAAAGTACTTAAACTGAAATATCTAAATCTAGGAAAGGACACTTATTGCTGTTAATATTTGATTTATTTAAAGTAAGTTGCTGTGGGTAAATTTCGGTAGTATATTTAGAGAATTCTTGATTATTTAATGAAAAAATATCATCAAGATAACAGTAAGTGTTGTTGAATTTATCAACTAAATGGAATTTAGATGGGTCTTTACTGAGTTCGGTCATAAACTGTGATTCATTACAGTACAGGAACAAGTCTGCTATTAAAGGGGCACAATTGGTGCCCATAGGAATACCTACAATCTATCGATAAACTTTATTGCCGATCATACATAAATGTTGTCAAGGAGAAAATTTATGGCTGTATTCATCTCATCACACATCCAGTAAGAATATCTAGCATATTTACCTTTCTCGTTTGAGAAAAAAGGCTTTATATGAGTTGCAGCAAATAAATTTGTAATTAGATTTATCGAACGACCATTTAATTAAATAGGAAAACTTTTGTTTGATAAGATTGTGTGGAAGTGTAGTGAAAAGAGTGGAAAAGTCAAACCTGTTAACCAAATCAAAAGGACCAGCAAAAGCATGTTATTTATCTAAAACATCCAAAGAATTTTTTACACTACAAAAATGGTTAAGTCTACTATTTTGATATGTTTTATTATAGTATACAATGTAAATCACTGGTTTGCTGTGGGTTTTTTTTATCCTTGTGGATACAACTATATACATGTATATATGCATTAAAGGCCAACCAGTGCAATGATCAATCTTCTTTCATAGTTGTTCAGTTCTACAACTTTGCATTTAAAATTGCTGAAAAAATGCATCTTGAAATTTTCTAAGCATTCAGAACCGGTGTCATATGGTATTTTGAACCCCCTAAAAAGTGAACCCGGGGTCAAAATACCATGCGGTATAATGACCCGGATTATACCGCATGGTATTTTGACCCCGGGTTCACTTTTTAGGGGGTTCAAAATACCATATGACACCCTGTCATATGGTATTTTGAACCCCATGGTAAATTGACCCCGGAATCAGAAATGGCATCATGATTAACTCAGGTCTTTTAATTTACTTAAATGGTCAGGACATCAGAGAAGGCTAATGCCAATGACCAATAATCATCATTGCTTAAAATATTTGCTTTTTGACTTTCCCCAACACATTTTGGCTAGGGATTAATCAAATATTTCAGCTTGATATTGTTTTATGATGCGAAACAACTACTATCCCTGAAAAAGATATAATTATATCCAATGCTGTAATGGAAAAACAAGTCTTAGAAACACAATATTTCTGAAGCTCCTTCCAATGAGTATGACTGGTTTTAGTTTGCTGAATCAGGTTGAAACTTCAAAAAAAATTATAAAGCTTGAAGACTTTTTTTCTTTATTTTATTAACAAGACAGCTGCATCAGTGGCCTCAATGTTAGCTATGGCCTTTGTGCATGTTGGTTTTAATATATACAAAATAGATTTGCACATACATTTTTAACATTGAAGAGATTGCCCTTGACTCAGTGAGTGTAGAGACTAGAGTACAGTGAAACCTGCAACTTCACACAATTTCCCAGCAAAACAATGTATACACCTTATTGCTATTTGTCCGCCATATTTGGACATCACAAAGGTTCCCGTAAAATGTTGACGTCACAATTAAATTGTCTGACACCACAAACGAATAGTGATTGTTGTATGACGTCAATAGTTCAAGTGTCGGAAATTCTCGGGTCAAGTGTCGCATATTCCCAAATTATGATAAGGTCTATTAAAAAGGACCAGCAAGACTAATCAATGAATCCTGTACAGTCCAAGATACTTTAAACAAACGGGTGACAAAGTAGACAAACGCTTCATGAAATATTAGTTACATCATTTAGTTCACCAGCATGCATGCAGACCCAGCCAAACTTAAATTGTTTTAACAGGTCAGGAGGTCCAGGAACAAATATTTTTTACTGGACCTTCATTGCTGTTACAGGACCTACTAAATTTGGTTAAAAAGTCGCTCAGTCATATAGCTATTGACGCTTTGTCATTCATTTTTGAAATCACATGAGAAAAGAACACCCAAGACACAAAAGAATTAAAGCATAAATGAAGTAACCAAAACTACTATCATGTACACATTTGTACTACACTTTTACAACATGTGTTTCCAGCGCACGCGTAATGAACTGGGGAAAAAAGAAATGCCGGAGACTGACGCAACAGACATGACAATCGAGATACAAAATATTCAAATTGAAAGGGTTTAGGCAGTAGGGGACAAGCCAGTGAGCCTTAAAGTCGTCTTTTACTGTTTTTATGCCCCCGCCGTAGTAGAGGGGGCATCAAAATTTACCCTTGTCCGTCTGTCCGTCCGTCCGTCCCAAAGTTGGTTTCCGTTCTGTAACTTTAGTTTGCCTCAACCAAATGGTATGAAACTTATACACAATGCTTATTACCACTAAATATAGATCAAGTTTGAATTTTGGTGGCGTCACTTTTACCGTTCTAGAGTTATGCTCCTTTACAAATGGAAAAATTGCTAAATTTTTCGTTTCCGTTTTCTAACTTAAGTTTGCCTCAACCAAATGTTATGAAACTTATACACAATGCTCATTACCACAATATACAGATCAAGTTTGAATTTTGGTGCCATCACTTTTACTGTTCTAGAGTTATGCCCTTTACAAATGGAAAATTGCTAAATTTTTCTTTTTTTTTCTAAATATCAATTCATTTTCAAAATTGGAGTTATCTTCCTTTGTCCATGATTATAGTTGAATCAACTACAATCAATGCTTTATACAATGGAATGTTTGATTTTGACTTCCACTGATAAATTAAAGCAGTATTTACCCTTCATTTCTAAAAATATTTTAAAGTCTTCTTTTGAATCAACTACAACCAATGCTTTATACAATGCAATATTCAATTTTACTTCCTACTGATAAATTAAAGCAATCTTTACCATTCAGTGCTTACAAGCACTTTGATTATTGTTCTAAGGTTATGCCCCTTTACAAATGAAAAAAATTGCTGAATTTTTCATTCTCGTTCTCTAACTTGAGTTTGTCTTAACTAAATGTATTTTCTAAAAATATCAATGTCATTATTCAAGTAATTTTTAAAATTGGAGTAATCTTCCTTTGTCCATGATTATAGTTGAATCAACTACATTCAATGCTTTATACAATGCAATGTTTAATTTTGCCTTCCATTGATAAAACACAGATCAAGTTGAATTTGGGTAGTGTCACTTTAACCATTATTGAGTTATGGCCATTTATAAATCGAAAGATTGCAAAATTTTTAGTTTCCATTCTGTAACTTAAGTTTGCCCCAACCAAACATTATAAAACCTATACACAAAATTCATTACCTCAAAACTAAGATAATGTACAATTTTTTTGTTTCCGTTCTCTAACTTCAGTTTGCCTCAACCAAATGTTATGTAACTTATACACAATGCTTATTACTACATAATACAGATTAAGTACGAAATTTGGTGGCGTCACTTTTACCATTCTTGAGTTATGTCCCTTTATAAACATAAAAATTGCTGAATTTTTCGTTTCCGTTCTCTAACTTTAGTTTGTCTCAACCAAATGTTATAAAACTTATACACAACCGTTCTAGAGTTATGCGTGTTTACAAATAGAAAAATTGCTGAATTTTTAGTTTCTGTTCTCTGCTTAAGTTAGCCTCAACCAAATGTTATGAGACAGGGGTTCAAATTAGCGGTGGTCCGAGGTCCGTGACCTTCCACTGTTGCAATCGGACTTTCGTTTTGGTTACTAGCTTCCGTAAACGGAGGGATCTACGTACATACATACATACATACTAGCTACGCCCGACGGACCTTCGATTTTAAAGGAAATAAAAATTATCTTTGCTGACATTTTTAAGCCATATTATTAATGAAATTGAGATAAAAAAATGTTTCATCCCTGACCTTGCCGACGAGTGATAAAAGTTATTTTTAACCTTGTATTTCTTGGAAACACAAGGTTATAAATAGTTGCGAAAAGTCACGTGACAAATCATTTAATCGAACAAAATGAATCCGTTTCACTTTGGTGTCACATCTTCCAAGAGAAAGCCTGAAGATTATGAACGGTCTTCAACTACAGGCACTTGTTTCTATCCATGGGAAGGTCGACCATCCATAAATATAGAAGGATATTCAACCTCCCACGGATAGAAACAAGTGCCTGTGTCTTCAACGTCTTCAAAAGAAATCAAATGAAGATCTCACTAAAGACCAACAATGCGATCGTGAAAAACGGGAACGGACATTTAAGCCCCAGTGGAAAATCGATCAAACCGTGGCTATATTTTGATGAATCAACTGGCCTAATGTCATGCACATACTGCCAGAAGTTTCCCACCCATTCAGAAAAAGAAAGTGCACTTGTAATGGGAACACAAAATCTTAAAATAGACCCAATAAAAATATACGAAGTGACACCCCAGCATTTATCTTGTTTAAAGCAGTGGATCCATGAAATGACCCAAATTTTAAGTCTAAAGATTAATTGTCAGACACTAAACTTGGACAATGTATTCTCAAGCAGCAATGCAAGCCTGATCAGTTAAATAGATATAAGGTTCTTTTCAACACTGCATACAGTATTGCAAAAAAGGGAAACCCTTCAGTGACTATGAATTATTCTTGAAATCCAGTGCAAAAATGGTGTTGATGTGTAAGCAGTAGTTCAATATTGAAGGTTGTAAACTGTTTATTCGCTGGATAGCCCATTATATGAGAAATGAAACATCACATGCAGTTCAAATATGATGAAACAAACTAACCTTACTCCAAAAGTACATTAATTTTGTATCTTATTGAGTTATGCAATATTTCATGTAAAAGTAGGACCTGGGATTTAGGTTGTGGACCTTTCAGTTTGGAGTGTCAAAGGTCCTGGACCTTCCAGTATCAAATGTTAATTTGAACCCCTGTGAGACTTACACACAATGCTTATAACCACAAAACTCCGATCAAGTTCAAATTTGGGTAGCGTCACTTTTACTGTTCTTCAGTTATGTCCCTTTATAACTATATGATATGCAAGCAGGGGCATCATCTGTGTCCACATGTGGACACAATCCACATTTATTTTTATTAAAAGAAGTCACATTAGAAATGTCGATTTTCAGGGAATGCATAAAATAGTTGAAGAAAATCTTGCCGCGTGTCAACGGAAGCGTTATTTCATTTGCTGCTTTTATATTAATTATTCAAATCAAATCAAATTATTGCATTCTGATTGGGTTACTATTTGTGTTACCCATATATATATCTATAAATATGACTAGGTATTTCCGCAATCCTAATTATAAGGACAATTGTTTTTCATTGATCTCAGGAGGAAAACAATATTTTGAGTTTGATATATAGCAACACATTTTTCCCAATTTTAATACTGCATGCTGCAAAAAATGTACAGGACAGGAGGTCCTGTAGTTCACAGGATGGTGGCGGACCTTCAAGTTTTTTACAGGTCATGACCTGCGGTCCGACGATGTTTGGGTTGGTCTGTGCATGACCACAAAAACTATTACTTACAATATATCATTCCTCACAAAAACATACAATTGTACAGGTCAGGAATAAACATTAATTGGTGGATTATACTTCAATTGAGGTATAATGCAGTTTTTACAACAAAATTTTTAAAGATATATTGGGGCATCTTTTTGCATATATATATACCATCTTAAGCTTTGATGAGTTCTCATTGGTGACATGTTATTGCTTCTGACTTCCAGTGTTGCGTTTTGTGAAAATGTGGATTATACCTTAATTGAGGTATAATCCACTAATTGATGGATAACCACGACTGGTTTCTTTAAGTCTGCATCAGTTCCAACTTTACGATTTGCTAGTCGAAATGAACAGCAAGAGACTAAAACAAAAATAAAATTTAACAGATGAAAACTCAGAATTTATTATAAGGAAACGGAGGGTCATATTAGTTACTGGGACTCCATAAAAAAATGCAGTACAGAGTGTCTGAATCAATTGCATGTCATCATTAAGCATGTTAAGTGTTCATCAAAGCTTGGTATGGTAAATGCAAAAAGATGCTCCAGTATCTCTTAACATTTTATTTTGACAAAAACTGCATAATACCTCAATTGGTGTATCTCATTTTATGTCAAATGGTGGATTATACCTGAATTGAGGTATAATCCACCAATATAATATGGTTATTCCGGACCTGTTGTACATGTTGTACCTAACTCTTGAAAATAATAACATATTTTTCTCACCGTATCCTTCCGCCTCCCTGATTTGATATAAACGCTTTGTAAATTATTCCTATTCTCTGTCTTTTCTGCCTTCACTTCAATCAAAAATACTGCGACAGTAAACTGGTAAAAGGAAACAAGTGAAAAAAATCTGCAACCGGAAACCTTTAAACTAAATCGCGGAACGAGTTCGGCCTTATTATTCCGTATGCACATATAGTTCAGTCGAATTTGATGCGATATTCAAAAGTAATGATGATAACTGAAATGTGACTGTCCATCATATTTGAAAAAAAAAAAAACACAGCCACGTTGGTGTTGTGTAGTTAAATTATGTTTATTCAGCATGGTACCTCAGTGACCGGTATTGATGAGACCAAGGATTTGTATACTTTAGTATAGACTGTCCCTGATGAGACTGTTTACAAACTCAAACTTTTCTTCTCACTCCTTTTCAGTCAAATATGACAATATTCAGAACAAATGTGCCAAATGAAATTGGACGTGGAATATTCGTCAATATCGTATTGCAATGCTGAAACAAAACATTAAAACCTGACAAGACATCTGGGAAACCCGAGGAAGTCCGGGGTAAAGTAATCATAAGTCGACAAAAACTTGATGGTCTAAGGTTCAACAATCAAATTTAAACAAACGATGAAGTTTTTTTTAAGTTAGATAGATATACGGCCAAAAATGCCGTTTGTTGATACTTTTTTTTTACTTTTGATAAAATGAATTATTTCCAAAGAATTGTTACACAAATTTGAAAACGCTTATGTAGAGAAAATATTCCAGATGTTTTTAGAACAATCCGCTTGTGTTTATCTTTTGAAACAAAAAAGTTATGTATGTCTTTCCAAACGATAGAAATGTCAAAGAAACCGAAATGTCCAGTAAATGTCTAAAATTTCTACCCCATTTATCTTTAAAAGTATAGCACATGAAGGTATATTTTTTTATTACATATTTGAATTGACTCGGTGAAAAATAGCTTGTATGCAAACTTTCGTAAAAAATTCACCGTGGGATCAAAACTGTATTGTATGCCCTTAGACTCGACGTTCTACAATACTACTTGGGACTGTTGCTAGGGCTGAATTTTCCGCTACCATACTCTTTAAGGTTTTCTTGAAATTCGTTCCCCTCAGGTTAACTGTGTCTCATCTACCAAAGTCTGAATCATTTTATTTTCGTGTTCATTCTTTTTCACCCACGTCATGCTCATCGGCTCGATATAGCCTTGTGTACTGCTAAGGAATAAACAATTAATCAACTGCTGAAAATCGTAAAAATGTCTAGCTAAGCTGTAATCAAAGTACGAATGATTGATTGATTGTTGCTCATACGTTCAGGTATGAATAAACTTATAGCAGAGATTACTACAAAAGATCATCTTCCCTCACTTCCATTCTTGTAAATTAAGGACAGCACTGAGAGGTTCCCGACTAAAAATGTGCAACAGGCCGTCTTAGACAACTTTGAAAATTAAATACTAGTACACCCTAATTTGTGGTCTACATAAGATTTGTTGGTCCGTTTATTGATATTTTCCAACACTATTTTCATTCTGTGCGACAGTTGGTGAACAAACAGCTGAACTGGTAGTTATTGCATTTGTATGTGGCTAGGGACGAGTCGCTTTTCCCTTTTTCTTATTCTAAATTTTGATACAAAAAGTAGATAACTGCATGCTCTCTACTAGCACAAACTGAATGCGGAAGTGGAGTATTCCTTTGGCCTAGCTGGTAGAGCGACGGTAAAATAGTGATTTTGGAGGACAAATGCTTACTGAGGATGACAAAAATCTTATGATTCAATAAAGTAAGTATAGTTGAAAAAAAATATACCAGGACTCACACTCATGTACAATTAATCAGGTAAAGTTTGAAAGGATCGGCAAAGATTTTACAATTGCACAAAAGGAAAGATAACAGAAGTCTGCAAAACCAGAATTGAAATCTGATAAAGTCAGCCCTTTCTTTTAGGCCAGCAGTTTGTTTTTAATCTATTAATTACCCCAAAAGAGCTAATTGGACCGTCAAGCGACCTGCTTCCAGCGCCTATGAATATAAAGGCAATGAGTGCTAGATGCTACCGGCACACATCCAACGTTAAGAGCTAGCATCCTAATTTATGAACTTTGCGCTTTTTACAATACATGTTTTACTACATGCTAACTTACTTCTTTTCTTCGTCCTTTGTCTTTTTGTCGTCTGTGTATGATTCCTGCTCGTCAGCCAGGAGAGGTTTTCTCTCTTCGCTTTCACTCATGTTCTTAATATCAAAATATCGCTCAGATTAACGGAACCCCTCTGAATAGAACTGTATATGCCGACTTGTAAATCCAAAATTTAAAGATAACTCAACGATTTGTCATTATTTATATATGGCTATTGCATAAGAAATGAAATCAACGAATTAGTGTGTCCTTTGCACCCAACGTCACTACACACTGTCACAGTACAAAAAGGATATGACATTTTCTTGTTTACACAATTTACCTTTATTATAGATGAACATATTAGTTTTCGACCTTAGGATTCAGTCTACTGAATACATAGATCAATAAACTCATTGCTAAGTATTGAAAAGAGTGAATACAACTAATGCACTGTGTTTTAAATTTAAAAATTATGCTGAACACGATGGAAAACCTTTTGGGTATGATACAATGAAAGTGGATACAATTTTGAAATCAACCCTTCAATGATGATTCATTGCATACTCTATTTTAATCTCCCTATCCATGATTAAAATAATCGACGGAGCCAGAATGTATCAGGGGTGGGGGAGGTATGTTTGGGCTGGGAACAGTATATCTAACGTCAATATATATGTTCCTGGTTTGGGTCATGAAGCTCTGCCTTCATTCTGCATAAATGTCGAATTATCTATAATAGTATATTTTGGCTAAGGGAGTTTTTTTATGTTGTTCTTGTATCCTGTTCTATGAGCCTATGAGATTCTACATAAAAAAAACTGTAATACAGTGGCGGCATAACTGGTAGAATACAGGTAAAGATTTGAAAGACTGTCTTCTTGGCAATATTCCTGCCAAAACTAGTTCAATAATTAGGCTTACGCTACTGTTTAAATGGAATTATCTAAATATCTACCATATATGTACATATGATGACGTTGATATTTGTTGACAAGTTGAGACAATTCCAGAAAAGATGATCACCAACCTGGATATTGCAGTAATAATTCATTCACAATATGCTCTTTGATTATTTTAACCATAGGAAGTCATTATTTTTTTCAATATCGTAATACTGAGCGTTAACGAGGTGTAAAATGTTGGCAAATCGCTTGCCCATGTTTAAATGAGCATAGAGAATGCAATGATAGAATTATTTCGATTCTAATAAATTTTGTTTGTTTCTTTGTTGGTGTTTGTTGAACGCCACTTTGAGCGACCATATCAAGGCGGCCAGTTTTTACTTAGTGGAAGAAACAAGTAAAGAACAACCGACATTTCACAGGAAAACTGGCAATTTTAATTGTCAATTAAGACACCCCGCCATGAGTTCATGGGGTTCAAACTCTCAACTTCAAAGTTGACAGTTGACATGCTATGTATCATTGTAGATGATCACTTATACTACACGACCATCGAGGTCCCAAGTAACTAAATAGCACACTTGTCAATCAATCAGGGGAAACAGAACTCCCACGAAAGGTCCAATGTACTTATGTTTTATACTTGACAATCAATCCATAAATTTTCCGGGCAATGGCATGAATAAACTGCTTGTATTTTCGATTATTTCTGACACCCCATCAACCGTCGAAACACTTCACCTGTTTGATATTGGTATAAATAGATACACGGTTATTTTGTCGCAAATATTTTGTGTTTATGTACATTTAAGGTAAGGTTCGAAAAGCAAGTTTAAAATACCAAGATCAGTAAATTATGTCAGTCCATATTAGAGATATTGTCATAAATAAATTAACATATATTTTGCGAAATTATTCAAGTTGGGTTTATGTACATATAAGGTAATGTTTAAACAGTGTCAAATAGCCTAATTTCTTGTCGTTATTTGTGATAAATTTCTATTTTTAATTCACATGGATATGAACGATATTAAAGACATCCTTAGTACTTCATTATAGCACCTGGATTATGTTTTACGAAGGTTCTCGCGCAACATTGAACCATTTTTTCAGAAGTTGTTGTTATTGGAAGTTTCAAAAAAGAATATACGCAACAAAATGTAATGAGCACTGACTGTACACACTGACTAGTTTGAGAAACTAAAACTTGTCTATACTGAAACAGAGGGGAATTCATGAGCTCCGGAACGCAGGCTCTTGGGGGTAATGGACCCTCCTTTTTCTTCTTGAAATGGTTGTGTATGTAATCTGCAGTTTGTTTTACGTGCTGTCCCGCTACTGGCAATTGATAATCAGATTATTATTATCAAGTTTATATGGACGAGAGCATGCAAGACATAAAATAAGGAAAACATAAGTTGAAATATTAAAAATTAAAAGTTACGCACAACTGAAGAAAAAAGGGGGTTCCATGCCCGAAATGTCCATATGAGAGAGGTAGTAGAAGAATAGTTGGATTTTTAAAATGGAGAAAATAAGGCCAAAGTAAAAAAAAAAAACACAAAGGTTTTTATTTGTGGACCCATAATTTCACATTTCACAGTACAAATAGTCCGGTCATATATGTGCGTGAATTTAAGTTTTGATTCATGAAACTCTTAGAATAAATCAAACATTGATAATGACCGATGTCCATTTTCAGACCGTGATAATGATTAGATTGTGATTTTGACACACGTGGAGCAAGATGTGCTTGTCCTTCTGCGGAGCACCTGAGATCACCTACGGTTCTTTGTGGGGTTCGCATTGCTCAGCCTTTAGTTTCCTGTGTTGTGTTTTGTATCTGTTGTTTGTCTTTTGGTTGTTTTCATTTTCGCCATGGCGTTGTCATTTCGTTTTTCGCCATGGCGTTGTCATTTCGTTTTCGACTCATGAGTTTGATTAATATCCCTTTTATGAGACTTGTTTATTCTGAAAATTAAGTTATGATTAACAACTTGTACCTCCCTTATAATTGCTTACATCCACTTCATTTGAACTTTGGAGAAGAGTTGTCTGATTGGCAATCATACCACATTTATAGATGATTGTCAATATCGTCAATTTTCTAGGATCGATTAGGATGTAGAACAATGGTCATCGGGACTTCTTCCATCTGGCGTTAGAATTCACCGTAGAAAACATACTAAAGTAGGGTTGTCTGTTTGAGTGTATAAGATGTATAAATACAATAATGTCCGGTCGGAATGGGAAGCTAAATCTTATACCGAGTAAATGCAGAATGCCGAGCTCTCGCGCACGTAAAGAAAAGCCTGCAACAACTTTTTCAGAGGTTCGTTGGTGGTCGGTTACCAGGGAAAATCATATCTAAAATGAATTCTTTTTCAAATAGTCTAAATTTCACGTCCTTCATCCCAGTCGACCAACTTCTCATAAACTATATAATGGAGTTATTTCTAATTTTATCTCGTTTTCGTTCTAAATATGCCATGATGACAATATTTGCCGCTGGAAGTTGAGCAAGCCATAAACGATCAATCACAAATGTTCTAGTCTATTGCTTACTTGGACATGATTGTTACGGTTTTTTCTTAAGCAAAGAAACAAACAAACAAAAAAACAAGAAGAACACTTGTATAAAGTACGAAAGATACAAAACTTCCGATGGACATATATCAAACTGCTATGCTTTATAATTATAGGTAAAAGAAAGTTCAATTATATATAAATGTCTTAATACCTATACTTGTGTGTTGTTTATTTTTGGACATACAGACTATTAATGCCTGGATGAATTTATTTTTGATTTAGGCATAAACTAATGTATTTTTTTATGTATAATGCCATGGCAATAACATGATGCATAATTTAATCAAATAATAGCTTAACTTCATTAACAACCGCCATCGAATGGAAGAATAAAAGAAGTCAAAGGGTAAAGGTCAATGCGATATCAACCGAACCTAACCAATTTCACCAAAAAAAATGATAGACAGTTTTGTTTAAGAATTAAGAACAATGGACAAAAATAGATAAATAGAAAAAAGTGCAAACGGAAAAATTATAGAACAATGGACCAAAAATCTTTAAGTGAAAAAACAGGGACATAAAGAAAAGAAAATAATGGGATGCTAAAATATAGAGAGTAATGAGCCATTAAATACAAAGAATAGAAAACGATGAGCCATACATTTTTAATAATAGAGAAAATCGCTTAATATTAATGAATGCAGAATGCAAAATGAAGGACTGCCCATCCAGACCAGCATGCATGGCCGCAGAAATATATATATATATATATACCTACCTGGTTTCTATGTCCAACCAGATGTCAATTTCTAAAACAGACTTCTGATCTGGCCAGTAAGATGATACAGAAGATGTCTGCCTTTTCATTTTCGAGAATACCTCCTTCCTTACTTCGAATTATTTCTTAAGATTCATATTTTTCATCGAGTTTGTAAGATATGATCATTTGTTTTTCTTTATTTCAAACAACGGAAAGATGTAGTGCTGCTAATTCTTTAACTTCCCGTCAATTCTATTGTCATTTCCTCGATGTATATAAGTGGCCTTTTCATCTTTCAAATTACTCTGTCTTAACATTGTATAATTTCGTACTTTTACATTTATCATCGACTTTGTAAGATATGATATTTTGTTGTTTATCTATTTTTATCCTAGAAAATACGTAGTGTATCTAGTACTATCTACTTCTTTAACTTCCGAAACATCCTTCCCTTCAAAGTACCAGTAGCTAGAGTAAGACTTTAAAAAGCGTCATTAAAAAAAAAACAGAAACAAAGATGAGACGCCAAGGAGCTTCAGTCGCTCTGTTGGTAATCTTTCTCTTTCGTAAACAATCTAGAAATATTTAGCATAATTATTCAGGAAATTTAGAATCAAACTATTTATTTAAAAAAAAACATGCCCCGCTTCCCACAAAAGAAAAGCTGCCTTAGTGAAAGAATGCATGGATTGTCTCTCTTCAAATACATTTCATGCTTCTAATACATCAATTCATGTATTTACTTAAAACATGTTATAATAGTTCTCTGTTGCATGTGTTACTTAGTGGGTTATTTGAATTTGTTCACAAGACCATTTAAATATTATAGTTTATCAATTTGTTCGGTGTTGTTGCATGTGTTACTAAGTGGGTTATTTGAATTTGTTCACAAGACCATTTAAATATTATAGTTTATCAATTTGTTCGGTGTTGTTTGTTTTTTTGTTTACAAGTACGTCTATTTTCTCATTGGTGTCAATTGCTTATAAACGGTCGGTTTGGTCTGTTGCACTGTCAGAAGTTATTTGTTTTTATTTATTATAATTCAATTATTGTTGACTAGAATTTGCTTAACAGTTAGTTGTTATTAGTTACTGCATTGCATGTCTCATTGAGAGTGTGCGAGTCTGCTTTCGTTTAACAATATCATCTTTGTCCCATGCCTCATTGTTGAAGACCGTCCTGTGACCTACAGTTGCATACTGCACGTCATTTTAACTCTGTGGATAGTTGTCTTATTGGCAATCATTCTACATCTCCTTAATTTTTATATCACACATCGATAGAATTTGACCGTGATGTCGTTTAAGAATTAACTTTTACGACAAAAAAAGATGGTTTCAATTTTCATTTTATGAAGTTTCCATTTCTATGTAGAAAGTAAGGAATATATATTTTTCATGGCTTTCTTTTCCCATTATGATTTCCTTTTTATAGGTTTGCTGCTTACCAGAAAGGTAATAGCGGTAATGGACCAAGAGTTCATGATGGTAAAGTTGAGATCATCTCTATGAAAAAAAAGTAAAATAACAAAATACCGAACTCCAAGGAAAATTCAAAACGGAAAGTCCCCTATCAAATTTCAAAATCTAAAGCTCAAACACATCAAACGGATGGAAAACAAATGTCATATTCCTGACTTGGCACAGGCATTTCCTTATGTAGAAAATGGTGGATTAAACCTGGTTTTATAGCTAGCTAAATCATACGGTGTTCCTCATATGACCACTTTTCCAGTTTTCGTAACCACAATCCCAACCTCTATTCTATAAGTTTTGACTTACCACCAAATGCGACTTGTCAACGGTTATTTACGTGCCGTGAACAACACGAAGATTGTCATTTGTGCACATTTCAGAAACTGCTTTTTTCCGGAGCACGTGTGTAAATCTCGGTTTTGGCCGCAGGTTCGTATACTGTTCGATCTCAGTGGCAGATAAAGGGGGTGTTCCAGGGTAGGAACCCCTTTTGTTTGACAACTAATGCTTTTGTTTGGGGACATATGGTTGGAACACCCCCTTTTTATATGACTTGCATGTCTTAGAACCCCCTTTTAGAAATGGCTGAATCCGCGCCTGGATCTTAATTTTATCTAGTAAAACACTTTTGCTTGTCTGTTCTGTTTTTTGTCATGGCATCGTCAGTCTTTCTTTGAATTGTTGTTTTTAATTGCCCCTTAGTATCTCCCCCCATTTTAATATTAGTTTTGGTAAATCTTCGTACTGAACAAACATACCATAATTAATATGACAGCTGCTTTATTTCTATTTCATACGACCTCCAAGAAGTTAGCATTGGGTTTCAATTCAGCACACCCATCGCCCTGTACCTGGTACAAAAATACATTGACTGCATGGTGTCATTTCATTTGTTGTGTTGTTGGCTTTGGGTTGCTCTCGGATTCGTTTTATTCATGAAAATAGTACCGGTAATGAATAGACTCAGAAACTAAAATTATGTTGATATTTGATGAACTGATATTTGGCGTGTGCTTAATTCTGTGCATACCATATTTGCTATTCTATTGGTCGAAACACAAAACCAATTTAACCATATCAAAGAGAGGCGGAAGATCCAAAGGGATATTCCAACTCGTAAGTCGATGACAAACTGACAGTGCCATGGCAAAAAGAAAACAACCAACTGACAAACAACAGTATACATAACTCAACATAGAAAACAAAAGAGTCACGATTAACACGAACCCTACCAAAAATCGGGGGTTATCGCCGGTGCTCCGGAAGGTTCAGCAGATCCTGCTCCACGTGCGACACCCATCGTGTTATTCCAATAAAATACGTTGATAAGACATATTTTGTGATTAGGCACCAAGCATTAATTAGAAGACTGGTATAATTGACTCTTATCTAACTCGAAGACATCACCAAATTCATAAACCATTGGTCATGTAAATATTTAAACCCTGAAACTTGATCCAGCTTCAAATTTTGAAATTGAAATACGGTTTCGTGACAAAGAATAGACAAGACAGTTACCGGTTATACAACACATAAATTGAAAATTAAAAAAACTTAAAAACGCAAGCAAGAAAAATGTTAAATTAGCTTGTCGTTGGTTCTTGATATCCACCCGTTTTATGTTCATTATTGGGAAATCGGTATTAATGGTAGATTGTTGGTAGCCTCAGTTGTTGTTCACGGCCAACCTTGTCTAGACTAAGGGCTATTTAGAACTTGACATATGACACGGACGCTTTTCTGTGATTGAAATTTAAAAATAAGAAGACTTGGTATGATTGCCAATGAGACTACTCTCCACCATGCAGAGACCAAATGATATAGAAGTTATATAACAATTATAGGTCAGCGTATGACCTTCAACAATGAGCAAAACCCATACCGCATAGTCAGCTGTAAAAGGCCCCGAAATGTCAATTTTGCTTCATATTACGTGAGTTGCTGTCTCACTGATGTATACTACAAATTTTCTTTTATTTGAATACTATATATATATATATTACAGTTTTAGTGACGAGAAGACGTTCATTTTTGTATTCTTCTAATTTTTTTTTGGTCATCTTACTGTACACAAAGCACACAATTTTTCACTAGTCCGGCTTTTTTGGAGGGTCATTTTTCACTGTTTTTTTTTTTTTTTATAAAAATAAGAAGACGTGGTATGATTCCAATTAAACAACTCTTCACCAGAGATCACATGTTACCCATTTTCCTCTTTTATATAAACCCCATCCAGATCCTCCTTAATAAGCTCTCATATTATCTCAATTATAAGCCCATCTCTTAACTAAAAAATGGTACTGTAAGCTTAAAGTAAACAGCTTTATCTAGTTGGTAGGAAATGGTTTCATCGATCAAATGCTGTAAAACTATCTACCAGAAAACTGATTAAAAGTATTACATAACTGAACAAATTCAGCAAGTGTTTGTAGTTTTTATTTTATTTGATTTAATTTTTCTTTTTGTGATCTACCTGATATCGCCGTGAAATATCATTAAATTTATAAGACATGCACCTATTTTTTTATTTTAAATAGAAAACTCCCAAAACGGTATATCTTGAACAATTTTGTACTTCTTCATTTTTTATATTTTTTTAATGAGTCTCTTTTCTTTTGGTCATAACCATTTGTACATTCCTTTTGTCATGATTACTTTTCTTCTTTTTAAACTTCATAGTTGATTTGATGGTGTAAGGTACCAAATATATATTCATAACATTTCTTGCTGTTAAAATGAATTGAGTTTGAACTTACAAGTGTGTTTTATCATGGTAGAATTTCTTTATCAACCTTCATCTTTGTTTATTTATGTCTTCAAGTTGGTTTGCTGTCTCAGCATTGGCGTATACCCACAAATCTCCTTTATGATTCATTCATCCGTATTCATAAATGACACGTTGGTGGTAAGAATAAAACTTAGTCAATGAAGCAAACTCAAATCTGATAATATATTGTCTTATGAATTCTAAATTTCTGCAAAAGAGAGGCGAAAGATGCCGAAGGGACATTCAAAATCGTAAGCCGAAAATAAACTGACAACGCCATGGCTAAAAAAGAAAAAGACTAACAGACCAACAGACAAACAGATAAACAATGATACACAAAACACAACACAGAAAACTAAAGACTGAGCAACACGAACCCAACAAAAAACTGGGGATGATCTCAGGTGCTCCGGAAGGGTAAGCAGATCCTGCTCCACATCGTGTTGCTCATGTTAGTACAAACCTGGAAATAAGTCTAAAACGGTCTGCAGAGGATTTATATCATGTCTCAGAGAAAATCCTATGGTCCGATTTTGTAAAAGTTCTAAACCACAGTTTTCAAAAGGTTTGTATCATGTATTAGTTAAAAATTTTGCTAAAAAATCTTTTCTAAAAGGAAATAAGAAATAACGGAATTTAAACTGATCTTGAAAAATAAATTTCAAACTGAGAAATATCCCAGATTTATACCACAATATGATATATGACAAGGTTCATATTAAATTTGAATTTTTCTTCAAATAAAGCAATGAATTATAACTAATATACATCCTTGATTAAAGAAATCAATCGTCCTAACTATGCATGAAATAATTGCCACGATAAGCAGGCAACAGTCATCATCAAAGGAATAAGCTACTTTCATTTTGATTGACATCCATGTGCTTTTCTAAAATAGTAAACTGTGTGTCACCTGACCACTGTTTGTATATTTGATCTACGATCATGTGACCGACATACCATTCAATCAAATTACATTCGAATCAGGCCAACCGGGAATTCAAATTACAAAATACACCAACAAGATAAGCATGTAAGATCTTCTTGAGAGGAATTCCAAGATAACATCTCAATATTAGTTTTCGGGAGGCATGTTACAAGATAAGGCAATGCGTAGAAAATCCAATTATACCGACTTTGTGTAAGGATTATTCAAAAGATGTGAAAATCAATACCACCAGCTGATGAAGAGAAAGTATTGATGGGGAACAAAGAGCAACACAAAACAGGTAGTTTTCATTTTTCATTTTTATTTTTCTCCATTTCTATGGAGAAATGATCTATCTTCACAGGCACAGGGGTCTTGCATCTATTGAGCATATTAGATGTTAAAGGACACTTTAAGATTAATTAATTTAATTTATGTTTAGATTTGACATTTATGATTCATGTAGCCTTTTTGCATGTTTTGCGTTTGGGACTGCTTTCCTGAGGTCAATGTCATGATAGTGAAAAGGGAAAAGGGGGGAGGGTATTGGGTAACATTTGTGCAGTAAGGTAACTAATATTTACATCTTAATGATATATTTATACAGATATTATTCTTTGTTCCATATGTTTTGTGTTTCATGCAACATTTTCTTTCTGCTCCATTTGTTTTCCTTCATCATGAAAAGATAAGTGTATGTTGGGTTCGTCTGTTAATGATCCCCCTTAAGACCCTCTGAGATAATCTGCTCATCCTTAAAGTAACATAATACTAAGTAAATGGTACATAGTGCTAATCCAGATCAGTAAAATGGTAAACTATTTATTTTTGTTATTTCATAGCAAAATAAGTACAAAGCACTTGTTGTCTTTTTTGTGTAAATATCCCTAAACAAAATAATAATCTACAAATTTCAAAAAATTTTGTTGTGTAACTATCATTTGAAGTCTTTAATCACAATTACTGCATGCATGCAACAGTTTGCTGTCTTCAACAGAGGCAGATTTAGAGGGGGGCAGGCAGGGTGCCCAGGCCCTCCTTTTTTTGGAAAAATTTGGTTGATTATTAAGGGACCACTGAAGCATGACTGGAGCAGGCCCCTCTTATGGCAGTCAGTGGGCCCCTTATGAAAATTTCTGGATCTGCAACTGTTCAATCAAATGAAGCTGAAACTGAATATCTGAAGAAGAAGAAAAGAAGAATGTACATGTTCCCACTTCTGAAAGCTGGCTTCATAAACAGGTTCTTTCCAGATTTTTTTTGTAAATTTTTCGTTAGGCCAAAAATAAAATTAAAATTGTTTGAAGTTGCCTGTCTACCAATCTAAAAAGCAGCCTACCAAAAAAATTTATGACACAAATTGTTACAAATTTTTTGTTAATTTTTTTTTCGTGCGTTCTTGTCTAAAACATGTAACTTACAAAATGTATGTTGTTGGCGAAAAAAATATAATTCCTACCTACCTACCCAACCCTACAAGGCATAGGAAGGTAACATAAAACAAAGAATTTTTTAAGGTGGCCTTAGCTTTATAACATACATTTACATTTGCAATATTTCTGACATATGTGCCAAACAAAAAGCATTTATTACATGTCTTACATGTTTTTATAGATTAACTGCATAACATGCAAGCATTGAAGCTAAAATTCCATGTTCAATTAGATATTATATGCATGTTAATGTATAAAAATTCAATAGGTTTTGAACAACTTAGATGCACTTCTGCTAGAGAATTGTCTTTTGGTTTTTGTGTTGTTCACTCAGGTTACTGACGTCTCATTGAATACATTGATTGATCTCCTTGTATTCATATTTCTCTGAAGTACACAACAGCCCTTGTGGATTTTTCTTTTTCCACCTGCCCACAGTGGACAGCCCACCTGTGCCCACTCTCGCTATTTCTCTTTTTTTTTTGAAAAATATTGATTACAAATGTTTATCTGCTTTTTTCAATTGATTGTACTTGCAAGTCTTTTGATTCAACAAAGAAATTGCATGCCCACTCCTATGGGTGGGCAGAGTGGACAAAATAGAAATTTTGCCCACCCAGTGCCCACTCCCAATGTGGGCAGGTGGATAAAGCAAAATCCACCTGAGTTGCAGTGTAAATTAAGAATTAAATAATTAATAACATTATTACTTTTCACACATACTAATAATATATGTAAACTCAAAATTTATTCACCAAAAGATTTTGGAAGTGCCCTTGCTTCCTAAATGACCCATAAACATGATAAAGTATACAATGCACTTCCTTTGAACTTACAAATGCGATGACGAAAAAAGAGTTTAATTTTCTTCATAGCATTGTATCCTGCCGATATTGGACATTATAAACTCATTCTGCTCACAATAGCATAAAAAATCATTCCCACGGGGGGAGATCTAACATACCCTTCCATTACAAAAGATAAAAAAAGATATAAGAAAAAACAATTGATAGGGTTACGTTTGTGAGTAAATTATTGCAAAAAAATCATATGCACAGAATTACCCCCAAAAACGGCTTCTGACATTGTCTGACATTTTGTATTATATATTTTGTACAAATATAAATTGAAGAAACTGAGGGTGAACATTAACAAACAGCAACCCAGCAGTAAAGTAAATAGTTCATAAATTTTCCCAAATGTTTGTACATGTTGTAGTATAAAACCTGTCTGACAAATTACTAAGATATCAGATGATTATAAGTCTTCCATATGTTTTAATTCACACTGATAGTAATCAATAATAAATAAACAGAGATGAATCAGGTGGCTGCAGATTGTTTTGCAGTCTCATTGGCAATAGATTGTATTTATTCATTTAATGTCATTTATGAGATTTTCTTCAGCTTTAAAGTAAGGTTTGATAATGTACAGTAAAACCAGTCTAAAGTGAACCCTGGGTAATTTAGGAAAACCTGTTTAAACCATTTCTTACAATATATTTTAGTCATTTAAGCTGTTTTGAACCGTGAAATATTGTGTCTCTAATATTAGAACAAAACCTTAAGTCTTAAATGGTTTGGTTTGTAAAGGACTCATTAGATTTGTTTTCAAAGGTGACTTTTCTACATGACAGGCATTGCTTTGCTTTTGCAATTGCCCCCTCCCCCCTCCTTTTTTGCACCCCTATTTGGCAATTTTTTTTATTTTAAATGAAAAATTGAAATGAAAAAAGACACTGACTAACTTTAAGACTATAGAAAGGTACTTATCACTTTTAGAATTTTGCCACCACCCACTTTTCAGTCTACTACACACCACTGGTGGGGATTAAAAATTCCTTACATTCTTGACTTTGGATCAGCAGCAATTTGTAGGGCCTCACTATCATTGACATCCCTTTAAATAGTGACATTTTCTTGAAAAACCTCTAAACTATGTATGCCAAAATATTCTCACCTTCACTTTATTGAATGTGCCATGAGCAATTAAGAAAAATCAATTGAGCTTTCAACATTCGTTTTAAGATCTTTAGTTCTTTCAATTATGGTAGGGGAAAAACCAGAGAAGGAAACTTGGTCGTGAGAATAAAGTATATCATGTAGTGCACTAGAATACCATCACATTCACATATGCTTAATTACATCACAGTAGTATAAGGTACAATGTAATAACATTTGACATACAGATGACTTAACAATGATCTACTCTAGGCGCCATATTGATTGAAGTAACTTATTGCTGAGTCACTGTGAAGCTCTTTTATCCTCCAATCTATGAATCACCCCCCTTTTCTGTAAACTTGAATCAAAATCGTGTTGTTATAGTACACTCAATTGCAAATGATTTTATTATAATTTATAATGAATTATTTAATAGTGAGGCATCAAACTCTTTCTCCTCTTTTCATCTCTGCCCCCCCTTTTTCTGATGACCTTGTCCAAACATCACTCCACTGGAAACACTTGGATTGTAGATCTATGGCTTAATAATTTTGTACAGTGAGATATTAATTGTATGTAACTATATTGAAATAACTGCTGAATCATCAACTATTTAACATGCATCAACAATAACACTGTGAAATCAATGAAATTTTACTGATCAATAACTCGCTGCATTCTATGCTGAACATCACAAGAATGGTGGTTGATTTCATTATTTTCCGATTATTCCACTACATCTAAGGAACATAACAAAATAAAAACCATGGCATAACTTGGTAAAGATGGAAGTTGCAATAATGGCTGCTCCCAGGTATTAAAAATAGGGATCAGAACTAACTGAGACCGCTTCTTTTGTATCCATCGATCCATAACATCTGAAACTCAGGGAAGAAATTGGCCTAAACTTTTCATTGATTTGAAAAATTGCAATTTGAATATATGTTGAACGATGATTTAGTGTTATTTAATCATCCAGACATTTATGTGTCCTCTATCTTTTATCTTTGTTGAATTATCATATTATATTTAAAGATTGTGTCAAAATAAAACTGGAAGACCTCAGCCTTTTTCACCAAGAACCCCTATTCAAAATTGCTGTATCCTGTAACCCCTTTAATTATTTTTAAGATCCCACCACCATTTTTCCTTCCCTTCCCCCAAAAAAAAACAAAAAAAAAAAAAAAAAAAAAAAAAACAAACAAACAAATAACAGCAATACAAAGTAGTAATTTTCTATGCAATGTAAAAGATCAGAGCATTCCGCTGCAGAATTTGATGTTTGACAGTATTGATTATCCATAGCTATCTTTCTCACAGCATGTAACCTTCAGAAGATATGTAGTTCTTGATAAAACTTGGCATGATCTCCTCTGTGACATCTGATTTGTTTGTAATAGAAAACACATAGACTAATCATTCTGTGGAATGTTCTGTACTAAGGAATGATGAATAAACTCTAAGACACAGAGACTCATTTCACAAAACATCTTATGAGAAAAAATAATTGTAAGTCATAAAGATTTCAGTATAACTTATGATCAGTTTTAGTCATAAGATTTTTTGTGAAAAAGGCCTCAGATGTACCTTCTTTTTTTACACCTCAGAATATTTAAAATGTATTATGTTTGCAACTCTGGGCTCTTAGAAAAAGTTTTTTTTAAGAAAGATTGTATGTATAAACAACATTTGCAAAGCCAGCATCAAGTTGGGCATTTGGGGTTAAGGCCATAAAAAAGAGTATGTTTGTTTGCTGGGCCAACCCTACCTACCCAGAAAATAGCTTCCTACTCTTTTATTGTACTAATGTGAAAAAGTTTTTTTTTTTCAATCATATAGGGATTCATAGTGTGTTAATTTACGTTTTTGATTGAGTTAAGCCTTCCAATTGATGTTTTATCGTGTGTTTTCTATGTTGTGATGTTATACTATTGTTTCAGAAAAAGGAGAAGGTTTGGTACCATTAAAACGTTTAATCCCGCTGCAAATGTTTGCACCTGTCCTAAGTCAGGAATCTGATGTACAATAGTTGTCGTTTGTTTATGTAATTTATACGTGTTTCTCGTTTTTTATATATACTAGACCGTTGGTTTTACCGTTTGAATGGTTTTACACTAGTACTTTTGGGGCCCTTTATAGCTTGTTGTTCGGTGTGAGCCAAGGCTCCGTGTTGAAGGCCGTACATTGACCTATAATGGTTTACTTTTATAAATTGTTATTTGGATGGAGAGTTGTCTCATTGGCACTCACACCACATCTTCCTATATCTATGAAGACTAAATAACATCTGACACTTCAATTTCTCTTTGCTGAAAAAAAAGAAAATGCCTACCCACCTACCCACTGTCTCTACCTTTGGTTAGGGTTTGGGTAAATCAAAATATTTTTAAGTGTGGCCTAAGGTAGTTTCAACCTTTAAAAGACCTGTCTTCAGATGCTGTATTGAATTTCAAATGGCCATGTGATTGTCATAAATCCTGAAGTTTCTTCAAGCTGAGGTACCAATCTTTTGTCCTGTTGATCCCCCAATGCTAAGATAGGAGTCAGATTTCAGATTGGGAAGCATTTTAATAGGGGCCAGGCTTTGGCTTTGCAACCTCAATTTTGTGTAATTTATTTTTTAAAAGCAGCAAATGAAGACAGTGGAACTCAGTTTTCCTATTATGTCTCAGAACAACCTTTTCTTTTAGGATCGACAAAGGCATTTTTAGGGGGAGGGGCCCCCTTTATCAAAATCCTGGATCCACACCTGATCCAGGTCCATGTCTCTACATTGACCTTGTAATAAATATGTTTTATCACTCTATTCTAAAATTTGCTTATATCTTTTTTGTGATAATTTTTCATATGTCACACTTCCGGAGTAGAAAGAGAATGTATGACGTCATGAGTCTACCTTATTGACGTTGCCTAGGAAAACTGTGGTACACAGATTATCAATGGTCTTGTAAACTAGAGGATGTTCTTTGCTACATCTTATCTCAGGGCTGTCGCCCTTCAGAGTCAACTTGTAGCTGAGAACCATTCTCTTGTTTGAAAAATGATCAATAAGCCTAAGTACTGGTATCTCTTATACATTTCCCATACATTTTATTTTCTATGTGTCAGACGCATACTTAATAACCATAATTTTATTGTAATCAATTCAGTGATGGATGTTGTGTCAAATTCATTTCACAATGGAAGGAAATTTTAAAGGGAAGTAACTCTTCATATGTAGACAATAACAATATTGACTATTTTATATTGTGTAAAAACTGATTTGCAAAGCATTTTTAAATTATGTATATTTGTCACAGATCTTTAAGATTTATATGACAAAGAAAATATTTATACTTGTATTTGTATTTATTTACAAATGTTACCATGGTGTCTTTAAAACTAAAGCTAAAAAAATTCATTAAGGCCAGTTTTTCCTGAAGGAGTTGCAATCATATTATAGTATTTTTACTTTATAAATGTGATATATATCAAGCCTCTTTTTCTCAAAACCTTTAGGTCGATGGCATATTTGTAATACTAAACATGCTAAAGCACGGTTTAAATTCACTCTTGAATCTTAAATCTTAAAAGTCTCTGGTAAGAAGGTTACTGGTAGTGCTACCATACCTATTTATACACATATATGGCATATATTTCTGAATGGCATTTTGGTAAAGTTTCAAAATATACATGACTTTTTTTATTAAAAAAACCCAAAAAACAAAACATTAAAAGCTTGAAAGCTAAAAATGGGTAACAAATTTAAATTTGGAAAAAGATCTCTTTGATGACAAGAAAAAGTCTGTATACATTTCACAAATCAATTATATTTGAAAGAATGAACCTAGAAAGGTAGATAACTTTCAAATTTCACACTTTAAAACATACATGTACATTTTTTCATGTCAAGTCCTTTTATAGCTGGCTATAGGGTTCACATTTTGCTTAATTTTGAAGGCCATACTGGGACCTATATATAAAGATAAGAAGATGTGGTATGATCCCCAGTGAGACAACTCTCCACCAGAGACCAAATGACATAGAAGTCGACAACTATAGGTGACCGTTGCTTAAATCCACTTCTTTTGGATTCTGTTAAACTGTTGTCCAAAAAGATACTAGTTGGCAATCACACCAGTGACCTCTCCCTAAAAATATATTTTATATATACACTCTAGCTCCTGTTCATATAAAATATGCTGAAAGAATGTTTCACTAATATGTAGCAAATGTTAGTTGATAGGAAAAACAAAAATTTCAGTTCAGAAAACAACTTAAAGATTTTTTATTGTGATGAAGTGTAGATCAAAGTTAAATGCAAATTACATCACATTCTCTTAAAAACAGGTTGTTGTCTGGTTTTGTGGTTTGATAGATTACCTTAACAGAAACTAAATGCAAACTTCTCATCTGGAAATCTTCAAGATTTCTTCCCATTTAACAGAGATGAAAATTCAAATTTTTAAGTGGTAACTCAGCCAATATATACTGGTGTCTCATTGTCATACTTCAAGCAAGAATGTGATAAAAATTAGTAGCCCAGCTCAAATTTTAGGGGCCATGGTCAATTGGGCTCTTGAAAATTTCCATCCCTTTTAATAAATTCACAGGATGGTCCATCCTAGGATTATTTAGTTTGCTTACTATAAGGTCAAAATTATAATATATGTCATATCTAAAAGTTCAAGAGGACATACAAATAAAGAGTCATAATACATGATAACCATTCAAAACAAAAACTGACTAACAAGTCCTGAGGTCTGAGCAAATATTGTCTGTATATATACATATATACATAAGTCTAAAGATATGCACAACGGTACTAATATAAGATGGTAATATATGAAGATGATGTTATAAATCGTGTTGACAAATATTTTGGCTTAACAAATAGCCTTCGTCAGTGTTCGTATATTACCTTCTTATATTAGTACCGTTGTGCATATCTTTAGACTTATATAATTTTTTCCTTATCTGCGCAGTATTGTCTATTTTAGACGATCCGGTACATATTAAATTTGCTGGTTGATCCTTTTTATAGACTTCTATATATATATATATATATATATATAAATATGTCTAAATTGAAAACAACGTTCAAACCTATGATTGCGTTGGATAAAACCACAATTTTTATACATGTGCATGCAAAACAAATTTCTTGTTAGAGGGGTCTAAATACAGCACAAACAACATTTTCCAAAAAACCAAAAAAGTTAAAAAGTATATTTTAACAAAACGCTTTTGACTAGCAGGTCGAACAACGGATGTTCTTAAACCCTGCTGACTGCCATATATATATAATATAGGACTTATTATGTCAAATACTTATTTCAGAAGAAATATTATTTAACAGTTCAGTTAGAACATGGAATTTATATCAAAAGTCAAGTTTATTATTGTTTTTATGTCAATCACTGTTTTTATGCCAGTCATTGTTTTTATGTCAATTATTGTTTTTATGTCAATCATTGTTTTTATGATGCCCAGCTGATTCCCATGATTGCCTTTTGTTACTAAGTCTTAATGGATTAAGATCAGGATAAGAAAAAAAATGTCTGGCTGGCTCAAATATTTTTTGGAAGCCCTGCAGAGACATGCCTTATTTTTTTTATATTAAGGAAGCTCTGCACAAAAAATAGGGTCAATTTGACCTACAATTAATGCATGAATTACTAAAGTCAAAATTTAAAGTTGAAGAAATGAGTTGGTTTTTTTCGGCTGATGAATCTGAGCTTTTGCTTTGAGCTGAAGGCTGGACAAATTATACTCACAAACCACCAATGTGGTTTTGTGGAAAGGTGACTACCTGAAGTGTGGGAGGCTGTGGGTACAATCCCAGGCCTGTTTTCTCATTTTATTCAGATGTTTGTAATTAAAAAAAGGTCCCAACAGATTTCATGGTATAATATAAACGAAAGTGTCTACAGTCTCAGAACTGCATATATATATTGTATACCAGTAATTCATATCCCCTTTCACTTAAACACTTTTTATTTCTTTGTTGCAAACAGTCTTTTTTACGAAACATTTTGTCTATCTAATGCTTATACAAAAGGGTTAGCAAATATGACGTCACTTTGCTTTTTAAAGAAAACAGGCCTTTGTTAGTCTTGTATGTTTTTTAATTTTAGTTCATTTATATGTTTTGGAGTTTAGTGTGACATCCATTTTCACTGAACTAGTATACAATTTTATTTAGGGGCCAGCTGAGGACCACCTCCGGGTGCAGGATTTTCTTGCTGCGTTGGAGACCCATTGGTGGCCTTCGGCTGTTGTCTGCTCTTTGGTGGGGTTGTTGTCTCTTTGACATATTCCCCATTTCCATTCTCAATTTTATGTGTATACAAGCGATTATTTGGAGGTCAGTTATACTTTGAATCATTTATTTACCAATCTTTTGAAGCACAACTTTAATAGTATCTGATGATAAATTTATGGCTTAGATATTGAGTGTCTTTAAATTTTAATGAAGTAATTTAAATTTAACAAACAATTAATGTTTACAAAGGGTGGAGACAATTGTTTGTAAATATTTATGGTTCTTCTTTATACTTTAATCAAATAGGATACTTTATATCTACATTGTATATCTTATACTAGTGACAAAGATCTTTTTACCATATGTTTACGTTTCTTACTCCTGTCATATTTATGTTATTTTTGTAGAAATTCCAAATCACAATGCTTGTGAGTCAGCCCATCTGTCTGTGTGTCTGTCCTTGCATCATACAATAACTAGAGAATGCTTGATTCCAATTTCATGAAATTTGTATAGAAATTTGAATATTTGAATCAATGCAAGAAAGCTCTCTTTAAATTTTGAAAATAGTTTGGTTTGTAATTCCAGACTTTTACTGAGCCGTCAGATTTCTGAAATTTTTCATGTTTTTGGCACTAACTTGAGTTTGCTTGGATGGATTGACTTGAAACTCTACACTGTTGTTGAGATTAGTTGAACTTAGCTATTCTTATGTTGTACTGTTTCATCACTGTCCCAGGTTAGGGAGGGTTTGGTGTCAGCAAACATGTTTAACCCCACCATATTCTGTGTGTGCCTGTCCCAAGTCAGGAGCATGTTATTCAGTGGTTGTGGGTTGTTGCTTTATACCATATTTGTTTTTATGCCCCACCTACGGTAGAAGAGGGAATTATGTTTTTCGGTCTGTGCGTCTGTTCGTTCGTCCGTCCGTCTGTTCATCTGTATGTCCTGCGCCAGGTTAAAGTTTTTGGTCAAGGTAGTTTTTGATGAAGTTGAAGTCCAATCAACTTGAAACTTAGTACACATGTTCCCTATGATATGATCTTTCTCATTTTAATGTTAAATTAGAGTTTTGACCCCAATTTCACGGTCCACTGAACATAGAAAATGATAGTGCGAGTGGGGCATCCGTGTACTAAGGACACATTCTTGTTTGTTTATTGTTTTGTTCATAAATCAGGTCATTAGTTTTCTTGTTTGAATTGTTTTAAATTTGTCATTTTATAGACTTTTTATGGCTTATTATTTGGTATGGGTTTTGCTCCTTGTTGAAGGCTGTACAGTGACCTATAGTTGTTGACTTCTATGTTATTTGGTCTCTGATGGAGAGTTGTCAATCTGAATCATACCACATCTTCTTATATTATAGTTCTCTTTGGATCTTTTCAACTGCAGTGGATATTGAATATTTTCTTGCTTTCAGTGATTATGGGACTTAAAATTAATTATTTGATTAAAGTAGATATGTCATGTGTCATGTTCAGGTACTGGATTGAGTATTATCATGCTGAGATCTATTTGCTTGAAACTAATTACATTCTCTTTGCCATTGGTAAAAAAGCTACCTTTCAATTTGAACATTTTCCTGTTTCCTCATTGCAGCTGTATGGGGATGTATTTTTTTATGAGGACAATCTTAAACCTCTATTTTTTTCAACATCTTGTCAACATATTGACTCAAACCAACTTTTATTCCTACCAACTTAAAGATATACTGGTAATTGATACATTCAATCATAAATGTCAAATTCAAAGGTGGTATATTTTATTTACTTTAAATAGAGTTATCTCCCTTTATTTTAAAATGTCAGTGTACAGAGTTTATCATGTGGTAATTATTTATTAATTATATAGATAAGAAATTTAAACAGGTTTGACAAATTATCTTCATTTATCATTGAAATATTTGTAGAGTTATCTCCCCTGATAAACTTGTATTAGAGATTTCAAAGGCATTACATGTGGAAATATACATTTAAAAATTCTGTATTCCTATGGCAGTAAGTGAAATTTGACAATCTTTTTTAACTATAAAAATTCTTGTGAAATTTGTTAAAAATTTATTTTAATGGTATCTGCAATACTGCATGATCTGTGCAGGTTTTTTAAACTATAACAATAATATCTTAAAGTCATATTAGAGGGTAGGAATGCCCTTTATCGTCAAGCGTCAAATGTCTATTTTTCGCTACTGTTAGCATCAAACAAGTCTTAATTCTTTATTGTCATTCTGCAATTATCTCATTTTGTAGCTACCGTTGGTGAGTAAAATGTTTATCATTAACGTTATTTTAACAAATATTTTAACGTCATTCGTCATGTGGGGTACCCCATTCCTACCCTCATTTTAGTTGCTAAAATAAAATTGAGAATGGAAATGGGGAATGTGTCAAAGACAGCTCAAGGCCACCAATGAGTCTTCAACACAGCGAGAAAATCCGCACCCTGAGGCGTGCTTCAGATGGCCCCTAAACAAAAATGTGTACTAGTTCAATGAAAATGGACGTCACTCTAAACACCGAAACATATAAACAAACTAAAATTAAAAAAAACATACAATACTAGCAAAGGCCAGAGGCTCCTGACTTGTGGCAGGCATAAAAATGTGGTGGGGTTAAACATGTTTTGTGAGATCTCAACCCTCCCCCTATACCTCTAGCCAATGTAGAATAAATAAGACCACAGCAATACCCACAGTAAAACTCAGTTTAAAAGAAGTCCGAGTCTGATGTCAGAATAGCTAGGTAACAGAAGAAATTAAGCAAAATGACAATGATACATAAATTAACAAAGGACTACTAGCAGTTACTGACATGCCAGCTCCAGACCTCAATTAAACTGATTGAAAGATTTGTCTAGTGACAAAAATATTCAGTGGTTGCAGTCATATAATGATTGCGTTTTTTCATTTAATTAATGTGGATATGTCTCAAGACAATTCATGATTTTAAAATTGTGATTCCGTTTGGAAGAAATATTGTGTAATAATGAATAAATAAAGTTATTTCCACTGTACCTTTTATAATGTTTAAAGTTTTATGGAACACTAAAGTGTGCCTTAATGAAATTTATTTTCGAGAAACATTTTAATGTCACACTTAAAATCATTCAATTAACACTAATGTACACAAATAAACATGTAACACCTTAGATGGAAATCTCGAGTAATTTTGTCAAGGAACTTGTCACATAGCCTCAAACAAAAGTCAAATTGTGGTTAATATAAGTTTGATTGAAGAGAAAATTGGTGTACTATGGGCTAGTAGTTTTTGTTAAACACGGCTACATAATGTTATTTACTCATGCAATGTGTGCATCGATGGAGAGACAAGTACAATTAGTGTATTTACTATTTTATTAATACCAAAACATCACAAATAAAATGCGTTCTTTTAAAGAGCAAATATTCTACTACATAAATTCATAACAAAAATAATTTGGTATAATTTATGCGATGTTATTTGGAATATAAGTATCAGGAAATCAAGTTCCTACAACATTTACAGTAAGTTGTCTTATTTCAAATTATAAATGATAAAGAATGAATTAAATGCTGTAAAAAGTTTCATATATTACATGTATATATATGTTTTGTTTTTCTGTATTTTATTTGGAAATTTTGCCAATAAACAAAAACTTATCATTTAATAAAAAATCATTTAAACCAGTTTGAATTATTTTTTGGCAAATTCTGAATATACCCAAGTTATAATAAATCTTTAACTATAATTTTAAGAAACCTTAAAAACTACTGTACTTTGTTATTTGATGATTTTTTTCTTATAAACCACTGAGGCACTTGTCTCTGAAAAAAAAACAAGTACATACTAAGATATCTTTTTAGAGACAGTTAGGGCCACTGTGTAATAAACCTATACCAAAATTTCAGTTACATATAAGTATTTCAGAGTGTTGAACACATTTGTAAATTTTGTTATTATCAATCAGCTCTTTTACAAGATACCTTGTTTGTTTTTTTTAAATTATCAACCAATTTACTTATGATTACATATGATTGGTTGTCACAGTTCATTGAACTTTGATACCTGTGTCCATTTTACCTGGTAAAGGTAAGAAATTGAGGGATTTAGTCAATATTTATTTTATGGTGAATTAAACAGTGTAGTTTCAATATACATGGAGTCTAAGGATATAAAAATTAAAAAGGATTAATTTAGGGCATAAATTAAGGACAATTGTATAAATACATGGAATTATAATTCCACAGGTAAGTCAATGTTAACAGATATGTCTATTTCATGTCATATGTCAAATTCAGGTAAAGCAGTTATTTTAGTTTTGGCATATACAATCAACTTTGATATATATGTTGTTTGTTCTTGTATAAGGTAAATGTATGATCTGTGTTTGGTAAATTTCTGTACTATTTTAGTAAATTTGGCATAACTAGTATATTCTGGGTTAAAAGACTCTTAATTTTCCTGTATTGAGATCTCTCTCAAATTAGTCAATTGAAAACTCTGAAAAAAATAGATAATTTATTTTTGTAACAGGGACTAAGCAAGCTAGTTATCACTTAGTATCACTAGCCATAAAACCAGGTTCAACCCACCATTTTTTCTTAAAATGTCCTGTACCAAGTCAGGAATATGGCAGTTGTTATCAAATAGTCCGTTTCTATGTATGTTGGCGTTTGTTTTTGTTGCAGTTCAGTGTTTCTGTTGTTCCGTTGTTTTCCTCTTATAGTTGATGTGTTTCCCTCGGTTTTGGTTTGTGACCTGGATTTGTTTTTTGCTTAATCGATTTATGACTATTGAACAGTGGTATACTACTGTTGCCTTTATTTGAGCTCACTTAAGAGTCTTTTCTGACTTTGGACAGACACTGTCATACACAATTTAGCAGGGTAAAACATGTTTGGGATAGCTCATTATATCTGTTCCCTCTCCCTAACCTGGAACAGTGGTGTTACAGAACAACATAAGAAAAAGCTGTAACAAAAGTTTGATATATGAGGGTCTGGATGGGGTTTACAGAGTAGAATTAGACAAAATGTGCAGAATAAAGGGCAAAAAATATAAAAAAATAGAGAAAAATAGGCCAACAAAATAAAAACAAGGAATTATTTGAATCTGGAATAATTATGAAAAATTTTGGAAAACTGTATGATCATCAAACAAATCCAACTAAATAGGTTTAGCCATTTTAAAGAATAGAGAATAATTGGGTGCTAATATCTATATATAAAAAAAGAGAATAAAAGGCAAAATTTATAAAGAATAGAGAAAAATGGCCTAAAAAATAAAGAATACAGAATACCCCCAATACCCCCAATCTAGATCCCTATATAAAGGAAAGACTTAACTGCCTATAGAAGGGTCTTAACCAACTGTTCCTTGTAAGTCAGTCATTTTTTTTTATCATTACATAAATCTTCAGTCTAAAAATGTCTTTCCAGATTTCATTTTTATTAAATGTCAATTAATAGATGACTATAGTCTAACGCTCGTTTCATGTGTACACATTTTGCCTCTCATTTGTGTAACAATTGTATTTCTTGGGAAAATAATCCATTGTTTAATATTCTCATGAAATGATTCTTCCATTTTGAAATTTTCTTAAAATTGTAGCAGAAGACTCCATGATAAAATATACCTAAATTCTAAGTAAAATGTTCTTTTAAAAAAAGGAAATAATACTTAATAAATTGTTGCATTTGAAGCATTCTTTCTTCTGGATTGTTGCATTTGAAGCATTCTTTCTTCTGGATTGTTGCATTTGAAGCATTCTTTCTTCTGGATTGTTGCATTTGAAGCATTCTTTCTTCTGGATTGTTTCATTTGAAGCACTCTTTCTTCTGGATTGTTTCATTTGAAGCATTCTTTCTTCTGGATTGTTGCATTTGATATACCCTCATGACACTTACCAAAGAGGAAATCCTGGATAATCATAGGTCTGTTCTATGTTCCTTTGGAATTTCAACCAAAGATGAAGAACTGGATCTTCCATCACTGTATTGGATACCTAAACTACATAAGTGTCCTTACAAACAACGGTATATTGCTGGGTCTTCCAAATGCTCCACGAAACCTCTTTCTAAATTATTAACATCTATTTTATCAGCAATCAAAGCTGGGCTCCAAAGTTATTGTGAAACTGCCTATTCTAGAGGTGGCGTGAATCAGATGTGGATACTAAAAAATTCCAAAGATCTTTTAGAGTACATACAATCTAAGACTCTCTCATCTTGCAATAGTATTAAAACATTTGACTTTTCTACACTTTACACAAGTATTCCCAATTCCAAACTAAAAGACAAATTGAAAGAGTTGGTATTACTTTGTTTCATTAAAAGAATGGCGAACGTAGATACAAGTATCTTGTCTTGGGAGGATAAATCCTACTTTGTAAAGAATCACTCTGATTCAAACAAAAATTCTCTGAAACTGACATTATCAAGATGCTTGATTTCTTGATTGACAACATATTTGTTACGTTTGGAGGACGTGTTTTCAACAGACTGTCGAATTCCAATGGGAACCAATTGTGCCCTCTTCTTGCCGACTTGTTTCTTTATTATTATGAGGCTGACTTCATACAGGAACTTCTTAGGAAGAAAGATAAGAAGTTAGCAATATCCTTTAACTCTACGTTCCGCTATATAGATGATGTTCTCTCACTAAATAATACAAAATTTGGTGACTATGTTGAACGAATCTATCCCATCGAACTGGAGATAAAGGATACTACAGATACAGTTAAGTCGGCCTCATATCTTGACTTACATCTAGAAATTGACAATGAGGGTCGGTTGAAAACAAAACTTTACGACAAAGAGATGATTTCAGCTTCCCAATTGTGAACTTTCCATTTCTATGTAGCAACATTCCAGCAGCGCCTGCATACGGAGTATATATCTCCCAATTGATACGATATTCCCGGCTTGTGTTTCCTATTATGATTTCCTTGATAGAGGATTGCTGCTCACAAGGAAGCTATTAAACCAAGAGTTCCAAATGGTGAAGTTGAAATCATCCTTAAGTAAATTTTACGGACGCCATCACGAGTTGGTTGACCGTTATGGAATAACCGTTTCACAGATGATATCGGATATGTTCCTTATGTCGTAACTACAATACCCTTCCTTTTCACGAATGTGACTTACGAATTAGACTATTTACGGTTTGTAATAACATAAGCAACACGACAGGTGCCACATGTGGAGCAGGATCTGCTTACCCTTCCGAGCACCTGAGATCACCCCAAGTTTTTGGTGGGGTTCGTGTTGTAGTCTTTAGTTTTCTATGATGTGTCATCTGTACTATTATTTGTCTGTTTGTCTTTTTATTTTTGGCCATGGCGTTGTCGGTTTGTTTTCAATCTATGAGTTTGACTATCCCTCTGGTATCTTTCGTCCCTCTTTTGAAGCATTCTTTCTTCTGGATTGTTTCATTTGAAGCATTCTTTCTTATGGATTGTTGCATTTGAAGCATTCTTTCTTCTGGATTTACCTTTGTCAAGAAGTCTCATTCTGAAAACAATTGAATGCCAGGGATGTATACCTTTCTAAACATGTGAAGAGCTAAATGATCAAAAGGGGCCTAAAAGAATGAGGTCTTTAAAAAAACAAAACTTCCAACTCTCTCAGGCTAGGTTGTAAATTGTAACCTTGCCTGAGGGAGTTGGATGGAACATTTGGATTTTTTTTATATTATTTATGAATGGATCAAAAGTTAAGATGAAATTTGAAATTATGAATTATATCATATCAAAGTGCTCTACAAAGTAATTCTAAATGATTGCATATTTGAAGGTACTGTTGATTCAGTTATTTTCGTGGATTAAGAAAAAAATGTCTTTTCATGGATATTTGATTTTGTTGTTTTACAAAAGTTTGCATACAAGCTTATAGAAAGTCTGTACTTCATTGAACATTTAAATTCATGGTTCACCTGTATCTACCATTTGTGGTTCACCTGTATTTACGATTCAAGGGTCACCTGTATTTACGAAATCCTTGAAAATTGATATCCCCTGAATATATAATGAATCCACAGTACGTATTCCAAAAGGGAGATAACTCTGACAAATTGCTGTGTAATCTTGAAGCCACTGAAAACTGCATAGTTATAACAGGGCAGATCCAGCCATTTTAAAAGGGGGTCCAACTATTATGGAATTGTGAGAGAAATTTTTTCTCATTTTTTCAGACTTGGGAGCTTAGTCATTTTTTCAAACATTTAAATATAAAAATAAGGAAATGAGGTATGATTATGAATGAGACAACTATCCACCAAAGTTCAAATAAAGTGGATGTAAGCAATTATAGGCAACCATACGGCCTTTAACAATGAGAAAAACCCGTACCATATAGTTGGCTATAAAAGGCCCTGACAAGAAAAATATGAAACAGTTCAATTGAGAAAACTAGCGGCCTAATTTATAACAAAACAATTGACGAAAAAACAAATCTGACAGACATGAACCAACGACAACCACTGAACTACAGGCTCAGTAAAGAGCGTTCTTCATTGTTTAAGAAACATTCTGCTCACCCTGGCCATTTGAGTCTTTGAGATCACCCTAGTTTTTGGTGGGGTTTGTGTTGCTCAGTCTTTTAAGTTTTCTATGTTGTGTTTTGTGTACTGTTTGTTTGTTTGTCTGTTGGTCTTTTTCTTTTTTTTAGCCATGGCGTTGTCAGTTTATTTTCGACTTAAGAATTTGAATATCCCTTTGGTATCTTTCACCTCTCTTTTGATCTATTTTTTTCTCAATTCCATTTCAATTTTCTTCTCTTTATCCATTTACCTGACTGTCAAAGACCTTTTATAACCACTATAAATATTTTACACCAAGATGACAAAAGGATAAATCAATTTTTGGTGTATATAATCAAATCACTTTTCAATCTGATTAATATTTACATACTTAAGTATATAATAATAGGTGCAAACAAATAAATAATGATTTGACCCTAGGCAGGGTTAAAATTGTAAGAGAAACATGTATGTGTCTAAATTACATAAATTTTGTAATGTTTACCACATAAACAACATAAACATGGTTTCAAGGACATAAAAATGCAATTTGGATTTTTAAATTCTTGAGAATATGATGTGGGTAAGTTAAATTTAGTATATGTTGAATTTACATTTAGGTTTCTCAAAATAGTTGGAATTGATTTTTTGGTTCAATTTTTTATATACTTTAGTATATAATTATGTACAATTTTGTATACATTTGTACATTGTGATTTCTCAAAATGATTGAATGGTTTTGGTTCAGATTTTTATATCTTAAAAAAGAATCTACACATGAGTTGCAAAATAACCACAGTTACATTCAAAGATTATATTGTGTAAAATAACTGTAACTGCAATTAACAGCATATATATGAGCAGCATATGAATAGAAATCAACCTTATGCAAATGAATATCAATACATCTGTGAACCTATTTTGGGTTGAAAAAATGCAAAGTTTGTAACTGTTTGAAAAATGGAGTTGTTATAAGAACCCTACAAAACAGACCAAAATTCATCTTTTATTTTTCTATTTGAATGTTCCTAAATCAATCAAATATAAAAATAAGAAGATGTGGTATGATTGCCAATGAGACAACTCTCCACAAGAGAAGTCTTATACATGTACATGTATACATACACTTGCATAAGGTCTAATCCTATCCGAGCCAGCTTATATATGTATATGCTCTAGAGTTAATGGATAAATTTTACTAATGTAAGCTAGTATTCAACCAAATTAACCAAGGAATTTGAGACGCTGGCTGCAGGGACTTACTCTTATATTAGATATTGCATACTATCTCAATAATGGTTTACTCAACATTTTTCTTGAATTAAAATACCAGAGAATTAAGTGGTTTTATTATTTTCCAGAGTTGCCTAGATGTCATTGATTAAAGATGTCTTTCACTGCAAAATTTTTAGAGAGACATTTTGAGATATTGTGTCAAATTAAATGAGCACTGCAATGTGTATTGCTGAATCAAAACTTTTCCTTTACATTTCTTACATAAAGCTAAGCATACCACACAGTCTAGACCAACATTATTAAGAAGCACCAACAGTGTATCATGTGTATTGATATACATGTATGAGGCTCTGGATGGGTTTACAGAATAGAGAATAATGGACAAAAAGTGCAGAAGAACCAAAGGACAAAATAAATTAGAGAATTGAGAAAAAAGGCAAAAAAAAAATAAAGATAAGAGAATAATGGGCAAAATAAATAATGAATAGAAAAAAAGGGAAGGTCTGAAAAATTAAAAGAGTAAATAAATGAGAGAACTCATTCAGACTCTCCATTATGTTTAACATATTGATTTTCTTGTAGGACACAAATTAAATACATGAAACTGAGACCATGTGATAAAATTTTGAGATTTTAAATCATTCAGATCGCAATACATCAAGTAACATGATTTTAAATTATACATATAGCAGGTTTTAACACAGATTGTTGATTTTTACCGATTATAAGTCTTCAATATTTTGACATGTTAATACACCCACTGATTTCTCTTACGTAACTACTTGTATGAATATATAAGTTTTATATCAAATGTTCTGAAAAGATTTGATAAAGTCTGATAATGATTGGGTGCAAGTAAAGTACGAGCTCATTATATAATATTTTCAATCACATATTTTGGGTGGAGTGTATAAATCTAATCTTCTGTGACGTGCATGAGAATTAGTTTTTTTTATCATTATCATTGCAAGGGAAACAGATCTAAATATTTTCATAGAGGCATAACTAGGAAATTAAAACAGGTCATACCTGTACATCTATCATTAGATCAAAATCTGTATCATATTTATTTGTAAAGAAACCTTAGTTATGAACTTGGACACCTGACTGAGATGAAATCAGATTTGTAAAAAAATTAGGTGGCCAAATTTTACTTGTTTTATAGCTTAAGGTAGACAACTGCAATGTATAAAAAACTCAGGCCTATATAATTGTGTATGCCAGAGTTTTTAAGCTCATCAGTGACACTCAAATCAAAAAGTTAAAAGGCCAAATAAAGAACAAATTTGAAGAGCAATGATGAGGACCAAAACTTTCCAAAGATTTTGTCAAATACTGCTTAATTTTCACACTTCCCATTTTTTATTTTTGTTTCACAGCTTTATATTTTAGTGGCAATAGCAATGTACATTTTTTACTTTTAGCTAGCATACCATTAATTTTCACACTTCCCACTTTTAAGTCAAGTTTCACAGTAGTATTTTGTTCACTAAATCAATTATCATTGAAATAACCTTCTATTATCACCTAATCATTTGGTCAATAGAACCACATACTGGGGTGTATGTATTCTAAGTAGTCCAGGAGGTCTCTGGTCATCAAAATTTTACAGAAGGACACGACTTAAACACCTGAATTATTTTTAATTAAATGGTCAAAATCCAGGATTCATTATGTTAAGTCAATAATTTTAGACCAGCCAATGATATAAAGTGAAGGACATTCTACAACAAGTATAAATACACCATTGAAAGTTTTACATCTTGTGGCCCCAATTATGGTCAAATCTGACCTGCAATTTTTGGGGTTTTGGCAGGCAACCTTGTGACCTGATGTCTCATTTAAAAGGACATGTGTCCTTTAAAAGTTTTCAAAACCAAAAATCAGATCAGTTTAGACAATATAGTGTGCTTATAAGTGATCTGGTGGGTGACCTGGAGAGACAGTTTTTAAATATGACATTGTGACCTAAAAGGGGTACCGTACTGGAACAGTCAACATCTGATTAAAATTCAGGGTTTAAGACCGACAATGAATCTTTAATCACAAGTGTTTTTTTTGTCTGTATTTGATGGACAGATGTTCTATCAAACCAAGACTCAATGATGATTTTGCATGGACGACAGATGAAACAATTTGCCTTCATTTACTTTAGGGGACCCTGTATTTTAGGGTTAGGATTCAGATTAGGGCAAGATGTAGGTTAGGGGTTATGACTGAGGGTTAGAAGTAGTTAGGGTTTTTTGTTTAGAGTCAGTTAGTTTAGTACAGCCATTAATGTTTGGTCCCCTCGAGTAAATGAAGTTATTTTAGAATAAAAAAATAATTTGGATATAGTCTATTACAGATTTATGTCCAATTGTTCTGCCCTATATAGGTTGTCTGAATCTAGCTTATGCACTCTTGACTCTTTTGTTCATTATTGATAAGCTCAACTTGCCTGTCAATTTTTATGATTTATAAATTTGAGTTTTGGATGATTTCAGCCACTTATCCTTGTCAGTAAATGGCAAGGACCAAGCAAAATCCATTAGTATTTGTAAGTTTTAAAAAGAAAAGTACATAAAATTTTGTTCAAAGATTAATGTTCCACACCAAAATATGGTAATTCCCTAGATTCTTTAGACCTTTTTTAAGATGGACCTCAATTCCCATTGTCTTACATGCATTAATGGGTAAATTGTAATAATCATATTAAAAAATTCAGGATTATTGGTTTACCAGAATAAGAATCAATCTTTAAATCGCACAATGCAAATATTTTACAACAATTTATGCTGACAAATCATTTTAAAGGCTTACATCGTCTGACCTGGATTTGTTTTGAGTCAGAAAGGTTTTTTTAAGTGTTACCCATGACCGTCCATCCCATTTTCTTTTCCGCACTCTAACTTAAGTTTGTCTTATCCAAATTTTACGAAACTCATACACAATGCTAAGAACCACAACATGCAGACAGAGTTTGAATTTGGACAGCGAGTCATTTACCGTTCTAGAGTTATGGCCTTTTTTAACTTGGAAAATTGCAGAGCTTGAGTGGGGCATTCTTCAACAGTCCTCTGAGACACATTCTCCTTTAATTTTTGTAAATACTTAGTCTATACCACATTTTGATTGACGTTAGTTTTATTTTGTAAATACTTTAAGTCTATACCACATTTTGATTGACGTTAGTACTACTACCTACTTCTACAAAAGCCAACAAGGGGTCTTGTTATTTCTTTGGGTAGTAAATTGGTGTTAATATTTCACTTCTATATTAGCTGCTTTTAAGTCCTTCCATTGAGACCCTCCTTTGGAAATACCTGTTTTTATTGATTGTCAATCACTGGGGATTTATGATCTGTGGTAACCAAATCATTGTTAATTAACAGTAATCCTTGACCTTGCCAATCAAACTAATTAGTAATTATGTCAGTTAATGATTTAATTAATTGGATGAATATGACATACTGGATGCACATCCTTGATAATACAGGTATGACATTTATGATAAATTATCATATGACATGAATAAAATTATCAGTAATATGCTTTAAATAATATTTTATCAACCGTACAAGTAAACAATAATTTTGTAGGATAATCAGATATACAGGTACATTAGCATTAAAATGTCACTGTGGTATTTGAAACTAAGATTTTTTTGTAAGTTATTGTTAAAATATCTAAAACTACAGACAAATAGTATTGAATATGACATCTCTGCTAAAACAAAACCAGCTAACTTCAGTGGAGCTTTTTGATTCACTGTGACTTCATTTAATTTCACCTCTTCCAATTTACAGGATTGAAGAATAATTCTATTTTCGGTAATACTTGATTTCATGGTTTCAACAGATTCTGGATAGAAGCTTATTTGAGATTTGTATTTTGCTGAATACTTTAATTTTGGTTCGCCAATGAAATCCACAAAAATTAATATCCAACAATTATAATGAATCCACAGTTAAAAATCAAGGCAGACTTTTGCACATGTTTAGGTATTTTTCAGAAGCAAACCTATATCCCACAATGCAATGTTTTATAGACTGTTTCACAAAACAATGTTTCAGCCTGCCGAAATTTAAAGCAGTCTTTAGGTTAAATGCAGTATTTGACTTATTTTATTTTTACTTTCAGATGCCAACTATAGAGAGGTGAAAAACTAAAGTCACATAGCTATCCCATAGTGCAATGCTAACAGAACAACTGACCAATCGGCAGGACCTTGTTCAATCCTTAGATTCAGATGCAATCCTTGATTATTTGCTACAGCATGGTGTTCTCGATGAAACTTCCTGTGACAGCATCTTACAGGAGAATAACCGTGAACAACGGAACACAGCTTTATTACACCACTTAGAGTTGATAGGAAGTTCTGCCATTGGTCTGTTTATCAATGCATTAAGACAATCGGGACAGCTGACTCTTGCCAGCTCTTTGGATAAACACCGAATTAAACCAACCTATGGCAAAGGTTGGTCAACATTATATTCTTCCCTTGACAAGGTCGGTCAACATTATATTCTTCCCTTGACAAGGTCGGTCAACATTATATTCTTCCCTTGACAAGGTCGGTCAACATTATATTCTTCCCTTGACAAGGTCGGTCAACATTATATTCTTCCCTTGACAAGGTCGTAACTTGATTTTTGAGCTTTGTTTAACTACCGTTATCTCTTTTGGGGCCTAATATTCTTTTACTTTTTTGACTATTTCTCTATATTTAAAATTGATGTATTTTTACCATTATTCAATATTCTTTATATTTCAGCACTCCATTAATCTCTATTCTATATTTTTTAGCTTATTTTTCTCTCTATTCTTTATATTTTGGCCCTTTATTCTGAACTGTTTGCCTAATATTCTGTTTTCTGTAAACCCAATCCAGACCCTTCTCTAGACAGTTTACAAAAGAAAAATGTGTTTTTTTTTATATGTAAAATAACCAATTTCTTTACTTTGAAAATATGTTAAAATAAATGACTGGGTATACCTCAGGTAAGTAAATGAAAAATCTTCCCATTCTGGTGATCTTGGGAGATTTTTTAGAGTGAATCACCGGCCCACATTTACCAGCATTCACCATGTAGAGTGATTTTTAACCGAATCAAGCACCTTGTGTACATGTCCTTTCAATAGTACATTTTGATATTGAGCAACAAATCCTATAAACATTATTTATTTACTATAAAACCACAATAACATTACTAATATTAAGTTATACAAAAAAAAAGGAATTAAAAAAATGCTGACCACATAAATCTCCATGAATTCCATTATAATCATAAACACAAATACATCTAAAAATAAGAAGATTTGGTATGATTGCCTATGAGACAACTCTCCACAAGAGACCAAATGACACAGAAATTAACAACTGTAGGTCACTGTACGGCCTTCAACAATGAGCAAAGCCCATACCGCATGTTTGTCTTACCTTATAGTAAACATATGAAATATAAATAAAAGTAGATGTGGGGTATAAACATCCATCTGTGAGACAGCAACCACATGACAAACAACATAACAAAAAGTCAGCTACAAGTCAACAATACAGTCAACAAAACAGTCAACAATACAGTCTTCAGTCATAGATTGATTGTGGGTGTTTAATGCCACTTTCAGCACTATTGGCTAATTACAGTGGGGACCTTTGGCAGGAAAACTGACCGTCCTAGTCAATTACGATTGGTCGAGTCATCATCTTTGCTAGCCAAGGGTTAAGATCCATAGTGAAGATGACCTGTCATATATATAAATATGTGAATCAAATTCATTTTGAGGCATAAATTAAACTCTTTTTTTTTTTTTTCTTTTGTGTTCTTCAATTGAAGCTCATTATTTACATATTTTCTCTTTCGCTTCAGGTTATTTAGAGAAACAAAGACACAAAGGACAGATCACACTTAATATACAGGTGGATGCTATAAAGGCTGTTTTTCCTAAATGGGAGGAAGGAGACTCCTTTGAGGAGAAACATGGAGATACTCCAGAAAAGGAGAGGAAACTCTCCTGTTTTGATGGATTATTACGTACGCCCAGGCGAATGCATAAATCCTATGCAGACATGACTTTAATTGATGATCCGGAAAACTTCATGTCGCCTAAAAGTCGTAAAAAGTTAGATTATTCTTATGAAAGTGAACCAGAAACAGATGATGAACAGCCTAAGGGGTTCTGTTTCTGTCTCTGTGCTCCTCGCAAAAAGAAGCGACGGAAACCTTCTAACAAAACACAACAAAAATATGTTGACAAAACGAATGATCGTAGTGCTAATGATGAACTGCTCATGAAAGTTTTGAAACAACAACAGTCATCACAAACACCAGTTACATCGACTCCTAGCAGTCAAAATATTTATACTGATTACCGTCTGGTCAAGTCTGACAAAAAACAGGGAACCAGTGCTAAAACATCTGAACAGACAAGAACTAAATCTCCATTAAGGGATATATCAAATGAAAGGAGAGGTGATTCCAAAAACAGACGGGATTCCCCTTCTAAAAATAAACATGATGCTGGAGCATTACCCAAAATGCAAAGCAAAACAAACAGTCATGTGAACACAAGTGACAATAAAGAAAATTCAACTTCATCAATGAGGACATCTGGATATACTGGATCAGCACAGAACTCTAATGCTAATATTTCATGTGATTCCTTAAAGTTAGAAAACTTAGAACCAATTGAACATTGTGTTATGTGGAAAAAACGTGGACCAACTTTCGATGGCTATGAACAAAAGTTTTACGATATTCTTAAAACAAAACATCATTTAGAAATAATAAAACATTTTGAACAAATACGTGGCACGTTGGTGCTTCATATTTATACAGAAAATGGTTTAATTATTGGAACTATATCTATGACCATTGCACAGCTTAAGTCATTGAAAACGGACATAGATAACGGTTTAATTTTAGGTCTGGTAGAGAAATGGTTGCTATCTCAACAGATCAATGATGAAATCGGTGTCAGCGAAATAAAATTGAAAATTATGATTGATGATAATGAGTTTGATTTGGCTTATGAAGAATTGCAGTAAACAATACACAATGGAAATAGATATTAAATATACAGTGGATTCTTTTATTTTAGTGGATACATGTACCAATTTTTTGTGGATTGAAGAAAAATTACATTTTCGTGGATATTTATTTTGGGGTTTTGCCAAATTCTGCAAAGATACAGGCCTATAGGAATTTGTTATTCATTGGACATTCATGACTTTTAGATACTGTAAATTAAAAAATTATTGCAAGTTTTTTATTATTGTGAATAATGCGACCAGGTGAGTCTCGCATTAATTAAAACTCGCATTCAGATATCTGATACATACATCAGTATGCAGATTTTCCTGAAATCGCAATAATAAGTCTTGCATTTTTGTCCATTCTTCAAAAATTGTAATAATAAATGCACGTAATAATTTCTGAATTTACAGTATGTGGTTTACCTATAGCCAAGAAATCCACGTAAATTGGTATCCCACAAATAATAAAACCACAGTATCCATGGTAACTATTAATATATTGAGTGAAAAACATGATAGAATAATGTATAATGGTAGATACCATTGTTGTCCTAAAAAATTTTATATAATACTTTAATACTGGGATTTACAGGTAATATAATGTGATTCAGTATAAAATTTTCTTTTTTATGAGCGATTTGTATAGTTAAAACTAAATATACCTTAAGTCCTGCATTTAAGCAATCTGATAAAAATACGGATCCTGACTTTCCACCTTTTGCTTATAAGGATTTGACAACACTCTGTTCTACTTTCTGTTCTAGTAACTAGTACATTGACCAATGAAATTTCTGCCTTCAAATTTTTGAAGGTGTGCATCATAATGACAAAACCAGAGGATCCCGAAAGGTTCTTGAAAACAGAAAGTAGAACAGAGAGATGTTCGATAACTGTAAGTGAAGCATCGACACAAGATATGTTCATGTATTTCAATCAGATTGGTCTAAAAGCAGGGGTGGATCCAGGATTTATAGTGTAATTCTCGATAATTGAACATATACTGCCAAGCTGAGTAAGGGAGCAACCATTTAACTTCAAGAGGGGGTTATGGTTTTTTGTCTGAATCAGAAAAATTTTTTCACACAAAGCGTGATCAATTTTATTTAGTTTTTCAATGCTATCAATCAAATTATTTTTTTCAGTATTTAACACTATAAGGTATGGGGAAAATCTGAATTCAGAATATTTTTTTTGTCATCTGCTTGACCAGAATATTATTTTTCATCAAATTGGGGATCAGAATATTTTTTTAGTAAAAAACCATAACCCCCCCCTTGAAGTTAAATGGTCTTTCTCTAAGGCAAACATTTTTTTTTTACTATCTTAAACTAAAAATTTATATATACATGAATCGTGAAAAACATAAAAATTTTGTCAATCAGGATCCGCCACTGAAAAGGTACTAAACTTCTTAAACAAACCACAATGAATATACACAATCTAGTCATTTCAGGGCTGTGTGTACAAATGCTTGCTTAATTAAACATGGAACATTCCTACCTGCAGATGTTATTACATAATGTCATAACTCATGATAACTTTTATGTCATTTTTAAAAAGTTTCGTCCATTATTTATAATATATTTTTTTGCTGCAGTTTTTATATATATCTAATATTTTATTTTGAATTATGGACCAGTTAGAGAAAATGTTTTTGAGTTTTGAGGGATGAATCATGTTTTTTTTTTGTGTAATGTAGTACATATACTGTTTTTACAATTTAGTATAATCCTTTTACTTATGATAAAATACAAATGTTCCGAATATATATTTGAAGTAAAATTTATGTAAATTGACCTAATCATTATACATAACATGACACAATATTTTTTAATTTTTAAATGTCCATTATATGCAATGATTGTTTTTGCTAAATGTCCAGTGGCAAATATTTCATGCATATTGAATGCTTTCTGGAGTTAAATACAATTATGGTGTACAAGGTATGCTTGTAATATTTCAATATTTATTTTCATAGTAGTGGTTAATATATTTCCAATGTTTTGAATTGAAGTTGATGTGGTCAATGATGCTTGAGTTCAGATACAAATCAGAAATTAAATCCTTGAGATTTGAGAGCCATATAATAGTATATTTCTCTATATGTTTACCAAATGTGGTCATTGTTGATGTATCCGAAGGATTTTGTCTAGTTTCATTAAGATGTTCTAGTGTACTAGAATGTTATCCAAATCATTTGTCCACCGGTTTCTTTGAACTGACTTGCATTTAATTTTTGATATAATTGTATAATCCACAATGCTTGATTTTTGCAGTCAAAATTGAATGACCATATAAATATTTGTATAAAACAGTCACTGACCCTATAAAGCTTTGTTTGTGACATTTATAATGTGTTTTCCTAGAGTTTTATTCATGACATCTTGAAACAATGCAGGTCTGTTGTATTTTTACATTGTCCACTTCAAAAGTCTTTGCTTTTACACAATATATTTCATTTGTTGAACAGTTGTAAGAGTTGCAGTATAAAGAGAACAACCTCTATACATTGTGTTTTGCTGTTACACCACTGTCCCAGGTTGGGGAGGTTAAAATGAATGCTCATAAATATGTTTAATCCCACCCCATTCTTTATGTGCCTGTCCCAAGTCGGGAGCCCGTATTACAGTGGTTATTGTTAGTTCTTGTCTGTCATACTTATTTTTTGTAAATTGTTTTGTTATAAATTAGGTCGTTATTTTTCTCGTTTGAAATGTTTCACATTTTACATGTCAGGGCCTTTTATAGCCGACTAGACGGTGTGTTTTTTTTTTTCATTGTTGAAGGCTATACTGTGACGTATAATTACAATGTATATCAACATCATTTGTTGGATGGTTGTCTCATTGTCAATTATACCACATCTTCTTATTTTAATATTGTCTCAATTAAAACATCTACCTATTTCTAACCCTTGTAAAATAAATTTAATATTTTGAGACAATGTATAGTTATTCTATGTGAAAATATAGTTGATTCTTTGAATGTGATTTGTTCAAATTAGTTTTTTTATCAAATTCTTACCAGTAATTATTGTTTTAATGGTACTTTTTAAAATTCAGATTATTTTTAAAGAAATTCAGCTTTTTTAATATTTGAATTTGTCATAAGAAATGACCAAGACATCACTTTTATATTGTATTTTTTTAACGTGTGCAATTTATGACGGGTTTTGTAGTACATATACTGATGAGTGTTCAAATGCTACTTGCTTCCAAAATATGATTACTTCAATGGTCCGGCAACTTTTGAAGTCAAATCTTGCAAAGTATGTGCAATTTTGTCATATCATGCCTTAAATTATGCATTCATATTAAATTAATATAAAAACATTCTAAGAATTATTTACTTATTTACCAATTGTATCCTTGCTTTACATCAAAATGAGAATGGAAGCGGGAATGTGTCAAAGAGACAACAACCCGACCAAAGAGCAGAAAACAGCCCAAGGCCATCAATGGGTTTTCAACACAGCAGGAAAATCCCGCACCCAGAGGTGGGCTTCAGCTGGCCCCTAAATGTATGCATCCATCTGAGCTTCTGCAATGATCTCCTCAATGTGTGGATTTGTTCAAATTTTGTAATATTACCCAGACTTGTTGGAACTGATTACATATTTTTATTTTCGATTTGAGTACACAAGGAGAGATAACTCTGTCATTAAAAAAGAATTTTGGACTGTTAAAAAAATCAATATACAAAAAGAACTAATTCTATTTATATCTGAATTATAAAAGGAGATGTTGGGTATGTGTCAAAGAGACAACAACCCAATGACAAAAATAGTCAAAAGACATCTAGAGAGCAAAATACGTACAGACGGACAAGGGTAACATTTGATACCACCTCCGCTGCGGCGGTCCATAAAAATATGTAGTGGATTGAATCAGTCAACCAAAATAGTTCTTCCTTGTGGCTCCCTTGTTTCACTTTACAATGTTGATATAAAAGTAAGGAAATGTGGTATGATTGCCAATGAGACAACTATCCACCAAAGTTCAAATGAAGTGAATGTAAGCAATTATAGGCAACCGTACGGCCTTCAACAATGAGAAAAACCCATCCAGTATGGTTGGCTATAAAAGGCCCTGACATGAAAAATATGAAACAATTCAATTGAGAAAACTAACGACCTAATTTATAACAAAACAATTTACGAAAAACAAATATGACAGACATGAACCAACGACAACCACTGAACTACAGGCTCCTGAGGTCTTTCACAAAAAACAGGTGTCTATATAATATGTCAAGCAATCACAGGGTATTAAGTTATGATTTGACAAAAAATTAAAATGCTATTTTTTTTGTTTCACACATTTATAAAAACAGAATTTTGAAATAATATCAGCCCATTAGTTGTCAGTTTGGTTCAATTTTGTAAATATACTCTATATTGCTGGTGTTTATTGGTTTGCAAGTGAATTCAACCTCATTTTAATCCTTATCCATTCAACCTTCAATTTGACCCTAAGCTGTAGATTGGTAATGCATATGCTTATCATATTCAGTTGTTAAAAAGAAAGGAACGTCATGTAAGGGCCTTTTATAGCCTTTTATAGGGTTTTTCTCATTGTTGATGGCTGTATGGTTGCCTATAATTACTTACATCCACTTTATTTGAACTTTGGTGGATAGTTGTCTCATTGGCAATCATACCTTATTTTTATATCAACATTGTAAAGTGAATCAAGGGAGCCACAAGGAAGAACTATTTTGGTTGACTGATTCAATCCACTACATATTTTTATGAACCGCTGCAGGAGGTGGTATCAAATGTTACCCTTGTCCGTCTGTAAGTACGTCCTGAAATTGGTTTCTGTTCTCTTACTTTAGTTTGCCTCAACCAAATGTTATGAAACTTATACAAAATGCTTATTAGCACAAAACACAGAACAAGTTCAAATTTGGGTGGCTTCTTTTTTACCAATCTTGAGTTATGTCCCTTTATAACGTTATATGCAAAGGAAGGGGGGGGCATCATCTGTGTCCTATGGACACGTTCTCAGTTTATTTAAATCTATGACGTAGAATCTAACATACCTAGAAAGGGTCATTTTAAAATTGCCACAGGCTTGCTTGTCTGTATATATTTATGTTTACCGGTATATCGGGTCATAGCCCATCCACATTCTTTGGAGTTCATCTCTATGGTTAATTTATTGGTGTCTAGTCTAAAATACACACAAAATGCTGATACATTATAACAAGTCCATTGATTGTTAATTTTTTCTTTTGAACTTTTTGTAAATTGAACTCTAATCCAATTTCAGGAGATATATTATATGTCTTATTAAAAATACTCTCATCTGCTTTTCACCATTTATGAGGATCTAGATGGGGTTTACATAACAGAGAATAATGAGCAAAAAGTGCAGAATAAAGGGCAAACAAAATAAAGAAGAGATGAAAATAGCCAAAAAAAAAATAAAGAAAGAGACTAATGGGGTTCTAAAATATAAAGAATAGAGAATAATGGGCAAAATAGATAAAGATAGGTCTAAAAAATCAAAGAATAATTAAAAAGCTAATGATAGAATAAACACAAGACAAACTTGTTTAATCTGACGACAGAGACATATATAGCATGTCTCAGGTAAAGAGAAGGAGTTACCAAGTGTATATATAAGTTGATCTTTAATTTGCTGATAGACTTTTAAATGGTAATTTTTAACTAGCGCTGGTACTAGATATGCCATATGGGTAAAAGTTCATTGAGACAGCAAACCAAAGACATCTATAGGATAACATAGTTTTCAACAATAGACAGGTGTTCATATGCTATGTGTAGCTCTAAATATACCTAAGCTATCTCTATTTGCTTGCTGTCTACTAGTATTAACCTTCACAGATGTTCCCCTAAAATTTTGACGTCATAAGAGAAAATGTCAGTCCCAAAATTGCAAAAGATATCGTTGTATGACATTAATAGTTCAAGTGTCACAGATTCTGAAATAGCAATATTGTCTATTGATTCAAGACTAAAAATAATATTGTGAATAAATTTGATATAGACTAACAATCAAAGATCTGCCATCAGAATACATTCTACAAACAAATTAAATATTGACATTCAACCCTCCTTTTATACATTTAAATCACATTAAAATTGAAGTTATAATCCTTGAAAATACCATTCTGCAAAGACAATTGGTGGTGTTGTGCTGGCATAGTCACCTTGATTTGGAGAAGTTGTGGTTCTGACCCCTGGTTGGGTCAAAGACTTACATATTGGAATTTGATTTCACATCATGTAAGCAATATCTTGGGAGAAAGAGGAAAGACTGGCCATATCTGAGTCTAAATAATGTGTCCTGGTAGGTCGTCATGTCTTCCTTTAGTATTTTCATACTGCTTGTGAACTATATAAATAGTAAAATCTGGCTCAGGTTGTATGTCCAGAACAATTAAAACATGCTTCATATTCAGATATCAATGATGTTCTTGTCCTGACATACATGTAATATTTGCCACTGGTAGTTGAGAACTCCATCCATCACTTTTTATAGCTAAAAGTTACGCTTTTATGATACATGAAGAATATTCATTGAATATACATTTATTGTCTAATGGAATATATCAGGTAATGGGATATTTTTGGCTGACATTTTGAGTATCTGATTTGCCGGACGGAGTCTACTGTAACAACTATTTCTAAAAACTATTTCTGTAATAAAAAATGGCTAATTTAGTGTGAATAAATGAAAAATATTATCATTCTTATAATTAATTCTAAACACAAACGTTGATATCACATGACTAAATTTGTCTATGGGCTGATAAACAAAACAACGACAGCCAATCAGAAACGTGTTACAATATTAAATTATTTTAGAATAAATGATAAAACACAAATACCACATCATTGTTGTTGTGTAGAAAGTGATAGTAAATTTCTTCAATGAATAAATAAATTAGCTATTCAAATGAAAATCTGGATAGAAGAAATCTATTTCAAAGTTTATTTTTGTTAGTCCTTGCATGACAATGAACTGAATGCCTTAACATAAATTTCTCATTAACTCTCCTATCATCACTACATTAGCTACATAGACAGAAGTAAATGTCAATCTCATAATATTGAAAATTCAATAACAGCTATATAGACATACTATAAAATTCCATAGTGTCAGCATAAAACTACTACATGAACTTCCAAGGGGAGCTTGAAATGAATAACTAAGTACATTTAAGTTTTGTAGTGTTTTTTTTTTCTTCAAAATAAAAATTTAAGTACTACTGACAAACCATGAGAGTTATGCAAGTTTTTCGAAAAAATCTGAAAGTATCGAAAAGAATACATCAATTGTTTGGGGTTAGAACCCCAAGGATCAATGCAGTGGCAGATCATGGGTTGGGAAGCCCCCTTTTAAAAATGGCTGGATCTGCCCCTGGGTGGCAAAAAAGAAATTAACCCAGGAGAAACCCTGTAGTTGGTCATGGTAGATGCATTCAAAGCTTATCACTATACATATACAATGTATATATCAAAAGAGGGGTCTGGTCGTATGAGTGGTCAAGCTAATTATAATGTAGTTTGAGAAACTTTAACCCGCCACATTATGTATGTATGTGCCTGTCCCAAGTCAGGAGCCTGTAGTACAGTGGTTGTCGTTTGTTTATGTTACATATTTGTTTTTCGTACATTTTTGTACATAAATAAGGCCGTTAGTTTTCGTTTGAATTGTTTTACATTGTCATTTCGGGCCTTTTATAGCTGACTTTATGGTATGGGCTTTGCTCATTGTTGAAGGCCGACGGTGACCTATAGTTGTTAATTTCTATGTCATTTTGGTCTCTTGTGGACAGTTGTCTCATTGGCAATCATACCACATCTTCTTTTTATATTGATGGATTATGGGTAATGCAATCGTTTGTACAACAAAAAACTACTTCCAGGAAAAAATTTACTATTATTTTGACCAATTGGGTTACAGAGGGATTAGATAAGGGTCTGGATGGGGTTTACATTAAAGAGAGTATGAGCAAAAAGTGCAAAATAAAGGACAAAAACAAATAAAGAATAGAAAAACTAGGCTTCAAAAATAAAAAATAATGGGGTACAAAAATATACAGGAATATAAAAAAAAAAATACCCTAGAATGCTTAATACATCCTTATATTCTGAAAAAGACCAATTTATGACTATATCTTGTCTTTTGTTTTCTCTGGAAGACATGGGAGACAACTCTATGAAAATCTAACACAAACATGCAGTTGTCCTTTTTTATGAAATTTTTTTTTCAATTTAAAAAAAAACTGTACTTGTTTTCATATATATTGCATTGTACGAAATTATTCCTTGATTTTGTATGTTACATCAAATAATTTCACAGACTTAAATATGTACTGGTTATTTTCCAAATGAGGTGAGGAATGTACTTTAAATGTTTTTGCTAATATACTAGTATATTACCACTTTAATCATTATTAAACAGAATTATATATAATCAGTAAAAAAAGATTAATAGATTGATTGTTCGTGGCTAAACACAAACTTTGTACTATTCAAAGCAGAAAAAAAGGCAAAAGAGACCTAAGGGACATTCAAAACCTATAAGTCAAAGAGAGTACTGACAATGCCATTGCAAAAGACTGGGGTGATCTCAGGTGCTCTGGAAGGGTAATTAGCAGATACTGCAGCTTCTCGTGTGACATCCATCATATTGCTCATATGAAATACAAATTTGAGGATAACAACAGATACGGATCCAGGATTTTGAAAAGTTGGGCCCTGGGGCCCCCTCCCTAAATCTGCCTTTGAACAAGTCTCATTGGGTGATATCACAAGCGAGGAAAGAGGACAGAAAGAGTAGCATTCTTCCAAAAATGCAGATGTATATGCACATGCTAATTACACAACCTTTACTGTCCTGTAAGATAAAGGAGGACTCATACTTCATCTTCATTTGTACTAGTATACATGTCAGTTGGTCTCTTGTGGAGAGTTGTCTCATTGGCAATCATACCACATCTTGTTAGACTGGTGAAGAGTTGTCTCATTGGCAATCATACCACATCTTGTTAGACTGGTGGAGAGTTGTCTCATTGGCAATCATACCACATCTTGTTATTCTTATATTTACATTTAAAGATTTTTATAAGTTTTCTTTTTCCATATTTTCAAACGTACATTTTTTTTATCTTTAGGGAGCAACCATTTAACTTCAAGGGGGGTTATGGTTTTTTGTCTGAGTCAGAAATTAAAAAAAATTTTTTTTTAGTTTTTCAATGCTATCAATAAAATTATTAAGGTATGGGGAAAATCTGGATTTAGAATTTTTTTTTTGTCGTTTGCTTGACCACAATATTTTTTTTCATCAAATTGGGGATCAAAATATTTTTAGGAAAAAAACAATAACCCCACCCTTGAAGTTAAATGGTCGTTCCCTTATTGATCATACATCATATATACATATGACAATCATTATGTAAACATGTATTCAATACAGATACACACATTTATATACAATACATGTATTATCACAGTTTGAAAATGTGGATTCAATGTTACACTTATATACTCTTATATATCTTACTTTCAAAATTATCTCTCCCCCTTTTCTTTTTTTTTTTTTTTTTAAATTTTTGATTTGAATAAAAAATACTGTCTCTAATCAAATAAAACTTTATCATTCCTATTCAATTAAGTTCAAACATACATGCCATATATGATTTACTTCTTCAGAGTAGATCTATTATATAATAAGTAAATGTTGATATGTGGTAAAATGTTCTTCTTTTAATAGTCAAGACCTGGAGAGTTCTAATATGCTTCCTATTTTTTGGAAAGAGTCTGTCAAAATTGTGACATATTTTGATTGTGTTTTTCTTTTGCAACTAAAAAAATTGACAATGCAATAAGGCTTTCAAAATTCTCATTTCAGAAATAAAAAGTGGTTAAAGGGAGATTACTCTTGATATTTGACATTCACTAACTATTTCAAAGATAAAAAAAGCTGAAGTCACTTTTGTTTAATATTGTGCTCAAATACATCAAAAACTTTCACAAAAGAATCTAAGGATGTCAATATGAATGTTATTATGAGATCAGATTTTATAAAGTTTCACATGAACTTCCACTCACTTGGTTAATAATTTGCAAAATAAATTGACACTATTTCATCATGGTAAAGTTGATAGGAAATTTGAACATATGAATCTGCTGATATCTTTGCAAAAGGGATAAGACAACAAAGTATATCCTGATGTGTCAGTCAACAAGAATGCTTCAGGCTGCCACATTATTGTAAGTAGAAGATTTTCTGGGAATTCTTATGAAAGTTGAGGTGTACTTGTACATACACTGACCACCACGTGGACATAATGTTCATAGTGTGGCTAATACAGCAAAACTGGTCAACTGATGCTCAGACTTTGCAGATTGTTTGCTGATGTCACTTTTGTGGCATAATCTAATATTCACTGATATTTTAAGTCTACAAAACATGGCTCATAAGGATATTTAAAATATTTCAAACTTGGCAAATAAATGGCTTGTCAAGTTAAACCCAGGTAAGACAGAAGTAATTTACTTTAGCCATAGAAGAATTCCAGATGGATTGTGCTTCTTCAGATTTACAGATATACCCCACAAACATCTTGGTGCTACACTTATCTATATGACAGTAAATGGACAAATCATATGTGTGGCCTTTTATAGATTGCTTTACAATATAGGTCTTGCTCATTGTTGAATGCTGTACAGTGACCTATAGTTGATAACTTCTAAGTCCTTTGATTTTGTATTGAAGCTATAGTTAAAAAAAGCTTCAAAGCAAGAGGCAAATTTTAGAAAGGTAAAACTTATGATATCTAGAAAATACAGAGAATAGAAAATTATTCCCATTACTAACCAACCAAACAAAAAAATCTGCTTCCCATTCAAAGACTAGGCCAACCATGAAAACAAATTTATTCAAAGCATGTGATTTCATTGCAAACTTATTAAAATTACTTTCATAACTTGATTTTTGTGCTTCATGATGATCTTTCAGTTATTAACCGTCTCCAACTGATTTTTACCACATATGTCCTTATGTTGTTAAGTTACAACACAGTCCAAGGTTAGGATTGAAGGTTAGGAAACATGCTTAACCCCACGACTCTATGTGCCTGTCTCAAATCAGGAGCCTGTAATTCAATGGTTGTACTTGGTTGCCGTCCATATTTATTTTTTGTTGTAGATAATCATAAATCAAGCCTATTTTCTCTCAAATGTTTTTACATTTTGTCATTTTAGGTCCCTGTTATACCTTACCTTAGTTTTATAGCTGGCGTGACAAATTATAAGCCTGGTATCTCTGATGAGCCTTACAACCACTTATGGTCGATGCCATTGCTGGTGGACATTTTGTCCTGAGGGTGTCACCAGCCAAGTAGCCAGCACTTTGTTTTGAAATGAAATATCATTTATATAAACAAAAAGAGATGTGGTATGACTACCAATGAGACAACTATCTACCCAAGTTCAAATCAAGTGGATGTAAGCAATTATAGGCAACATACCTACCAACTTTTCAAAATCTCCATGGTGGATTTTAAGCGAAAGAGGACCTAATACTTCTCTCATATTGTCATAAGTGTTCTTAATCTACTACTATACTATTCAGGTCAACACCTCTCATGGGGGATATCCCCAATAAATTGGGATAGTTGGCAGGTCTGGGGTAACGGTACAGCCTTCAACAATTAGAAATACCCATGCTGTATAGTCGGCTATAAATGGTCATTTTCTCTGTTTATAAAATTTTGAACTTCATTGTATTTGACCCCATGCAGGGCTGGCTATGCTCAACATTTTATTTTATTTGGCCTCCCAACTTGTTTTATACTGCAACTAGTTGTGTTTATTTCCTTAATATAGTAACACAGCTATATTTAGTGCAATGTCAATTTCATCATGGATTACTTTTTCGTATTTGGAACAAAACTGGGAAAGGGCTTGGTACAACCTCGCCCTTCCCCAGTTTCTCAGCCTCATACAAAAAGTTTATCTTTTTCTGACATTGACCTAATATTGTATATTTATTTGAGTGGCAAACTGACGAGTCTTATGTAGACTTACTAGTTGTCCAGCATACAATGATGGTATGGAGATATTTTTCAAGGAGATAAACAGTATTTGTCATAATTTTCAGATCTCTCAAATGAGGCAAAATTTGTTTGGATATATACTGATGAAAATTTGTCTGTCCTAAAATATTTAGGGAATTATGTTATTAATGTCTAGATGTTAGACGAAATGTAAATTAATATACACAATGACGATGATTATTGTAATGATTTTAAGGTTCTGTACATTATTTATATAAAATGAAGAAACGTATATAGCTCTATCATGTCTATATCTATATGAACCGTTAATATTTCATTTCGGTAAAAAAAAAAAGTTTTTCTGTTACAAATCACAATGTATTGTTTTGTGTGTATACATGTCATGCTACCCATCAAGGGCCCTTGATTGGAATGATAAATATTCTTATTATGTAGATGAAATGAGTGTCTGATGTGACATATCTTTGATGAGTTTTAACTATAGGGTATGGATTTTGCTCATTGTTGATGGCTGTGCAGTGACCTCCAGCTTATATCTTTGATTTATGACATTTTTACCTATTTGCTGAGACTTTTTGCTCACACATTGTTGTCAATATAATGGAAATCTATGCAACTGTCATACAAGTGAGAGTTCTAGCAAGCTATAAAACCAGGTTTTTTTACTTGGATGGAGAGTTGTCTCATTGGCACTCATACCACATCTTCTTATATCTAATTAATCCACCATTTTCTACATAAGTCAGGAATATGACAGTTGTTTTCCAATCGATAGATGTGTTTGAGCTTTTGATTTTGCCATTTTATAAAAGACTTTCCGTATTTTTGTTATTTTACTTTTTAATGGATACTATTAACTTGGATATTTTTCGTGATTTTTATACTTGCCCTAGGGTTGAAATTGTGCATCGATGACAAATTCCTATACTTTACAATGTTTGCCATAAAAATTAATTCGCAAAAGGTGTGTTTCTTGCATTACATGAATTCCAAAATAATTTTTGTGCAAAAATGTTTCTGGTTTACGGTAGTTGTCTCATTAGCATATAATCACATACCTGCCAAATGCAACAGGTCTTCTTGTGCTTAAATCGCCAATGGAGATTTTTAAAAGTTGGCAGTTGTGAGAGAACATGATTTATTAGTTACCCGTAGTTGTAATTGGCTTTGAACTAGCTTTCAGAAGCTGCGAGTACTCTTATATCAGTGATTTGTGTCTATCGTTTTTATGTTTATTGTTTTTGCGCCTCAAACCAATCTTTTGAGTTAAGCCAATTGTAACTGATTTTTACAATGTATTTTTATGATGTGCTGTTACACCACTGTCTGAGGTTAGGGGAGGGTTGAGTTCTCTCAAACATGTTTAAACTTCAACCCCAACACATTCTTTATGTGCCTGTCCCAAGTCAGGAGCCTGTAGTTCAGTGGTTGGGTTGGTTCATGTCTGTCATATTTGTTTTTTGTAAATTGTTTTGTTATAAATTAGGTGGTTAAAATTGTTTCACCTTTTTCATGTAGAGACCTTTTATAGCTGACAATATGGTATGTTGTTTTCTCAATGTAGAAGGCCTATAATTGCTTACATCCACTTCATTTGAACTCTGGTGGATAGTTGTCTCATTGGCAATAATACCCATTGTGCAAGTGAATGGTCCAGTAGGTGCCAGTTCCAGCAATACCTAATGAATGAGATAGAGAAAACACATGACTTGATTGAATTTTAATGTTGATAATATATCAAAAATTCACAAAACAAAAAATTCTATCATAGAATGTAAAATCTAGTGTACCAGTGTAGTATTGGAAACAGACTTTTTTTATAAACTTATCTTTATAAGACCACATCAGTTTAATTTTTCACTTCTTTGAATTACTATTAAATAGTTTTACAGATGAACACTTGGTAAAGATACTAAGTATATGAAAAAGGACATACAGTTTTAAAAAAGAAGTTTTTGCATCTACAAAGTTTTGCTATATATTCCGTATAAAACTACCTTATTTTTTTTTCAAAAAATATTGTGAAGTCATTTTTAGTTGGATTTGGTACTATTAGAAGCAGGATTATCACAGGTTTATTTGTTTATTTGTTAATATTTTTGTTGTTGAAAAGTTCTCACTTTCTGATGATATAAACACACATATCATTTTTGTCCTTAAATTTGCTCTATATCTTAATGGATTTCAAACAAAATAAATTGTATTTTTTTTATTCATGTTCACATTAGGAAAAATTAAAAGACTGAAAACAATATAATGACCAAATTACCAAAATATACAATAAGTCTAGATCTTTCAACATATGATTCTTTAAAATCCAACAATAAATGCCTTCAAAATAGTTTATTAAACACATCTGTTTTTATATGAAATACCATAGCAAAAATTATAGGTTACAAATACTTATATTGCATAACACTGTATTTTAAAAGAAAGAGATCTTTTTGATATTAATTTTTTTTTTTTTAAATCTTTTTATTCTTGTCTCTAACATGTCTAAACAAAGAAAAACATCTTTTGAAAATTGTTATCAGATTTAAAAAAGTAGAATGCAAAAATTTATGACAAGGGATCACATTTTTCTTTTATTCTTAAATATATTGAGAGCTTCTATATCCCCCTACATCTTAGTTTTCCTACAACTATAATTAATTAACTTTAACTAGATAAGTTAAAAGTTTATTGTTTGAACTCATTTTTTAAAGACATCCTTTGAGCTTACAATCAAATTGAAGTAGCCTTAATTAAAGTAAGCACTGTTTTTTTTTTCTCATTTAACAAATGAATTCATATTCAAATATAACAAGTAAATAATTTAGATTTAGAAAAAACATGACTTATACTAGATTATCTTTCAACTTGAAAAAATTCAGAAATCTTAATTTTGTTTTCTTTGTACAGAACAGAATAAAAATTGAAAATTTTTCTTTACATGGAATTGGGGATGCTGTAAATTCAGAAATTGTTGCGTGCATTTATTATTGCGATTTTTGAAGAATTAACAAAAATGCGAGTGCAATTATTGCGATTTTAGGAAAAGCTACATACATGTATTTGATATCAAAATGCGAGTTTTTATTATTGCGATACTCAAATAGTCGCATTATTCGCATTAATAAAAACCTCGCAATAATATCTGAATTTACAGTAATTGGGATGAGAAGCGTAGAAATTATAATTGTCTGACCTTAACTTCTGTAAAATAATACTGTAAAACAAAGAAAAATTTAGCAGTTACATATTTTCTTGTTTTTATGACTTTAAATGCATTTCCATCATTTATCTACTAAGAAATTTTCTTCATAATAATTTCAAGACTTTCCTTTTGGAATTGTGATCCATAGATAGACCTTATCACTATTTGGGAATCTGTGACACTGAACTTGAGAATTTGCAACACTTAAAAATATTGACTTCATAAAACGTTCAATTTTCCTTGTGAAATTTTCCTTGTAATGTCAACTATAAACATTATCTATTGTGACGTCAAAATTTTACGGGGAACCTTTTTGATGTCCAGTAATGGCGGGCTAAGAGCAATAATGTGCATCAAGTTTTATATTCACATTTAAGAATATTATTAAAATTGAACCATGATTGTGGAATAAGATTTTATCAAAATTGGATAAAAATATGATTTCCATTAACTGAAAAGTTACTATCAAATACTAATTCAAAACAAGTCAGACATGGAACTAAAAATTCTCATATTTATAAATAAACAGTCTAAAATAAAGTCCTGATTAACGAAAGGTCACTTTTACACAACAGTCTAAATTAGGAAAATTTTGGATAGTTGTATTTATGGTGGTACATAACACTACAGGGAGATAACTCTGTAAAAATCAGCTGGACGTTTTAATCACGTTCTATTGTTAAGGAAATATTAAGCTTTTCAATGATCAAAATTAGTATTTGTCAAACTGCAATATATCCAATGAAATTTTTCCAATAAAGTGTGTGGTTCAAGTTTTTTGAAATTTTTATATTTTTGTCAAAGGGTCAAAGTAAATATTTTGTCAAAATTTTATGAAAATTAAACGAGCCAAATTAATTTTAGTCAAGGTGTTTGGTACCACCATATATACCTATAACTTTGTCATTTTAAAAGATATTTAGACAAATGAAATACCATATAAAAGGAGAGATAGCCAAGAATTGTTTCCTAAAGCGTTGGTAAAACCACTATTACTTGCATGCTTATAAATGACCATATTTGGAAGAAAATTGGAAAAAAATACAGCATTCTTATTTTTTATCACAGCGAAAGAGATACTAAATGTATGCTGTTTCATTATAAAAAGCAAAACAAATTCAACATAACCTAGTCTCAGACTTTCGACATAAGGTCCAGTGGCTCATTTCACAAAAAATCTTACGAAAAATGTACTTGTTAGGCATTTACATTTCATTATTATTATCATAAGTTTTTTTTGTGAAAAGAGTCTATTCTAAAAATAAAACACTTTTGCATATTTGTGAATAACAAGTTCATTCGAAAGAAAATAGATCCAGTCATTATATATCCCATAATAGTAGAAATCTGAGACACAGTTCTGGAGTTTTGTTTCCTGTGCTTATTTATGCAAAATAAAACTACTTGGTTGCTACAAAACTGAAATTGCTAAATACGAAAATAGGAAGTTACGAAAAATATTCAAATTTTCTCTATATATGGCATTTGTCTATTATTTCCTTATTGATTATATAAGTAATAGTGCATTTTAGCAGTAGCTCATCGATCCTACTTTTTTCAGTACCTCATTTGTGAGGGTCTGGATGGGGGTTCCTCATTTCTGTATTCTTCAATTTTTTAGGCCTTTTTACTCTATTCTTTAGTTATTTTGTCCATTATTCTCTATTCTTTATATTTAAGCATCCATTTTTTTTCTCTATTCTTTATTATTTTTCTCTATTTTTATTTTTTGGTCCATTTTTCTCTACTCTTGCTCCATTATTCTTTATACGGTAAACCCCATCCAGACCCCCATTTGTCTTTATATCTCAGCAGATGACAAGGATACAGCATTTCAAACATTAACAGTTGAATTTTCCAAAAATAGACTGTTGGGCTACTTTTTAAAAGATCAACATTTTTTTATTGTAGAAAAATCTTCTTGCTTATTAGTAATTTAGTATATTAATAAAGATAACTCTCTTATCATTACAGATGTACAAAAAATAATGACTTCGGATAATGATTATTTTTTTCATGTTCAATTTATGCAATTTTACTACTCATTTTAGAGAACTCAAATTAAAACTTCTCTATCTTGTCAATTAAAAAATAAGATAATATAAAACTGTCAATTTAACCCTAAGTCTGATTTGTTAATTAGTCATTTAGTATATCAAGAAAGATAACTCTCTTATCATTAGAAAGATTTCAGATAATTGATTTTTTTTCATGGTCAAATCTATGCAATTTTACAATATTTTTTTTTTAGAATCAAAAACTTATCCTTCTTGTCAATAATAAAACAAATAATCATATAAATCCATGTCAATTTAAGCCCATGTCTGATTTGTTATGAAATGTTGACTCGGCTACTTAAAAAATAAATAACTACTCACTCATGATATGATGTCAACACCCACTCAGTGCTAGAGTATATATAAAATATACATGAACACAAAAACAATCTGCATAAACTTATAATTCTTTAAGTACATTGCATAAATTGTCTATTGTTAATAAAATATTGCGTCACAAAAAAGTATTGAGCTATCACTCCTTTCAATTCCCTTTTTTTCATCAATATTACATATTTGTATGTTTGAAAAAAGCCTTTTCATCTATTCCTGTACAATAGATAAAAAAAGGTTTGCCTGCTTACAGACAATTTTGTCATGATGACTATAAATAAAGATAAAAAGAACAAAATTTCTTTTCACTAAAATTTGTCATATATACAGTTATGCCACAAACTCACGTAGACTGAGATTTCTTCCTTTGAGAATACAAAGACAGAGAAGATTTTTTTAAGCAAAACATTTTCACAGTTAATCTCCCTTTAACCTGATTCTTGAATCTTTCATAGCTGTTTTCAAATGGTTTTTACTATTTTCAGTTTTCACCATTAACAAAAATTGCTATGGTCCAGGCCAGTAAAAATGTAGTTGGGCCAGTAAAATTTTCCTGAAAAGAGGCTTCACAAGCAATATAAATTTAAAGATATTTAAAAATACAGATTTTTTCGGGCTCGGTAGTTTTTCTTGAAGACAGCATTTTAACATACTTTTTTCAATTCCATTACATTAATCATTTGCACAAAAATGAAAAATAAACAACTGCAGAAAATTCATGCTATCAAACATCACAACATGTACAAGGATTTATTTTTTGAAGAAACAGAATGCTTAAAAAAATACTGAAATTGAATCTTTCATTCTTAACATGCGCTTTCATATCCACTCTCTATGAAAAAAACACCAGAACAGTGGTTAATACTATCACAATACTGAGAAAAGCACATTTGAAGGAAGAATATATGACAAAATACCACTGCTGACAAAGTTAGTTATTTCAAATAAGAGTTATCTCTCTTTGTATGTTAAGCCACATGATTTTTAAGATATGATGTTAAATGCTGATTGTCACATGCAAACAGAATTATGCCAATAAGATCAAAAATGCAATCACTAAAATGTAAGGAAAAGAGAAATCGTATATAAGAAAAAATCTTTTTAACATAAAAAGTATTTCAATTAGTTACAGATACACTGTACACTGAATACAGGCTATTCCATTAAAATAGATGTAGGCGGGTAGGACTCACAGTCCAAATAATAATGACGTCTTGAGAGGCTTTTTAAATTTTTTACAGTGACGCCTTCCTGCAACGTAGGAAGGAACAGCCAACATATAGTAGTGAGTACTTTCTTTGAGTGATTTTGCATACATCAGTGGACAATACTGCTATAAGGAATTACACCACTAATTCATAGCCCCCTTGCTTTTTATGTTAAATTCTGCAACTTCAGGCATTCATAGCTATTTTGTATTAAGTTTAAATAAAGTGATAATTTCATGTCAAAACTATACCTTATCCTGACTTGTGCTGAAAAAATCAATATACCTTTAATTGCATATTAGAGTGCATTGGTTCCCGGAAGTTGAGCAGTACAAAAACAGGTATTTCTGATCTGAGCAACAGAGCAAATATGCCCTCCTATCTTAATTCCATACATCTTTTATTATTCAAAAGAAACTTTTAACAAGGATTCTAGTGATCCCAATTCCTTAAGTTTTCATTTAATGCCAAAATTACCCAAATACTTTACTTATTGACAAAGTTACAGCTATGTGTAGGAACTATTTTGTTTAAAATATGTACTACTTTCTTGGATGTTCTTTCTGACCTGGCCTGAATTAGTGGTTCTATACCATAAACCTTTCCTACACTCCCCCATTCATTTAAATGGAATAACCCTTATATTTTGTTTTCTGTTTTATCACATATTAATTCCTGATAATGATTTATATAATATAATATAATATTTTCTATCTCCTTTATCATTAGGAGAAAAACTTAATTTATCAAATATTACAAAACATTTTTTCTACATACCCTGAAAACATTTTTTATTAGTTTTTTTTTCTCTACTTATGTTTCAATACAAGGCTGTTTTACTTTCCTTGAAAGTTAGTAACATGCAACTCGAAATACATTTTTATTGATATTTTATCTAAATGTCTTTTTCATGAAGAACTGTTCAAATTTATGTTACTAATCTTTTTGATAAATACTTTTAAATTTAAAAAAAAAATGAATATGAGCACAACAGAGTGTTTCTAAACTATTTTCAAACTGTAAAGGAGAAATTCTTAAAAGGTCTGCACCATTTTAAATCATTAACAATACAGAAAAGAAAATTATTCATTTACAGCAAATATACTTTGAGTGTGTACAAGGACAAAAATGTGAAGTCTTCATGTCTGATAGGTGAACCCTAAAATTCATATTACCCATAATTTCCTCTTGAAAGGATTACATTAGTTATTTCTAGTCATGGGACTGAAAACAAAAGAATGACTGAGAAATCTATTTTTATCTATTTTTACAATTTCAAGGTTAACCTAACACACAAGAAAACTTAACTTTTATACACAAAGCACACACTCAAATGGTTCAGCTGTAAAAATGTTTCAAAGAACAATAAATAAATGGCTAAATCAAATATAATGAAAATTTTAACAAAACTAGGTAAAACTAATAATTTATGGTCTCAAATGGCTTACAACTGGCCAAAGAAAGTGAAAACAATGCATGGTTTTACAATGAAAAATGAACATTGCACATTGGTCATCAGCGTACTGTTGTCATTTTGATTTTAATTGGTTCTGTTTGGCCACTGTCAGTCTGTTTGTCATGTCTATAACTCTTCTCTTTGTGTCCTGTGTCTGTTAAATTGTAGAATTCTGAAAATACAATAATATACAAGCCTGAAAGAGTTCTAGAAATGGACAAGAGTTATCTCTCTTTACACCAAACTTGACACTCATTTTTTTATCAACTATTATAAATAAATATGTAGGGGGTAGGCAGAGACAAATCCAGGGACGAGGGTGGGTGGAGGGTTAGAGGGTGTACACCCACTTTTGATTGACAAAAAAACTCCTGTTTGAACTTTCATTGCAAAATTTGTGTATTTATATTATTTTTCAGTATACATTTTATGTAAAATCATCTAAAATTTTTGGCATCGCTCCGCTCAACTGTATATACATGTATTCAGTTTTATTGAATTACGCCCCCTTTCAAAAATCCTGGATCCACCACTGGTATGGATGATGGAATGAATGTGTCTATAGTTTTATAATATGTCAAAAGGATAACAGAAATTACCAAAAATATTGGACAGCACAAGATACCACCCACCAACACCTCTGACAAATAGACCAGTACAAACAACACATGACAGTAAGGGTAGCCGGTACAGGTACAAAATGTAGAAGGGTTAGACAAGTCTTACTTGTGTACAAACATTTTTCCAATCAAAGACAAAAAATCCTGATTACTAAAAAGTGAAAATCATCTATATATCTAACTAGACCTCCATTTGGTCATTGTTGGTTATCAGTATGACTGTAACAATACATAAAAATTTGTAAATTAATTGAACAAGAGTTCATAATCATTTGCACATAAAGAGTTGGAGCTGCTCACCCACATTTTCACCTCCCTGTCTGCATATCCACCCCTACCCCAAATCAATAACCAGATTTGTGTCAGAAAGCACAAGGTGACAAGCATATCTATGAAATTTATATACCAAGAAAATCAATATATTTTATTTATACCATTCTTTATAGTTGGTATCAATTAATTTTCATAGTTCAAAGAAAAATTGCTGTTTAATGGAAACTTTGATTCAGAATAGCAGTGCTATTGTTATTCATGTACTGTAATTTCAGAAATTATTGCTACGTTTTTATTATTGCGAAAAATGCTACAGGGTTATAATCTCAATAATTGAAACTCCATTCTGAAATTTTTTATATGAATTATACAGGATTTATTCTCAATTTCGCAAAAATTAAAATCACATTTTAGTCAAAACTGACAAAATCACAATAATAAATGCACACAATAATTTCTGAATTTACAGTACCTAGTGGTGGATTCAGGATGGGGCAGCCTAGAAGACGTTGCGCTCCTCTAATGAGAATTTTTTTTTTTTGGCAAATAATAGTCCTAAAAAAATTTCCTTCGTTCTGCTTGGTGGAATATATTTCGTTTTCTGTAACTACACCCCCTTTAAAAATTCATGAATCTGCCCTGGCCTTGCGGTCATAAAACTTTTGAGCACGATTTTCGTACTCAGACTCAGAAATCAACCAATCAAAATCATGGATTTGGTGTTTCGAGCACAAATTTTGTACTCCGAGTACTGAGTAAAGTTTTATGACCGAGAGCCCTGGTATCCAAAACTTTAAGGGAAGTTGATACCTAATGGCTTACTATGTTCCACAATACTACGTTTTAGCAATATGTGTAAAGTTCAAATCCTTTTGTTGTTGTGAATATTATTATGTATGTCCTTTTAACATGTTTAATACAAGGAACAAGGTATAAGTCATGTCAATCTGCATTCAATCTATTTTTGACTGTATAATGAGTATTCAACAATGTATATAAGGAAGCAGATAAAATGAAGATATATCTAATCCTTTAAATAAACCTGGTGCATAGTTTAAAAAGAAAAAAAAAATCATTGCACATGACTCAAAACCAACTAATGTATGAATAGGCTACCAATATATTTTTTTTTGCATTCACAAAAATTTTAAGATGCAAATAAATTTTCTTTTAGTAGTTGTAGAGCAGTTCATTTACAAAAGCTGGCAAATAATTACAGGATGAAATTTACAAAAAAAAAAAGGATTTGAATGACTTTGATCCTAAGAACTCACATTTAATAATTTCCCCTGCAGGGACATGAAAAAGTAAGTGCACCAATTTGCATTGGATAAAATGACATGACTTTTATTTTTTTTTATTTTTTTCCACCAAAAATTAAGTTTTACATCACTATCTCTGAGCATGCATGGTATGTGTCTTTCCATGCTTGTGAAGGTATTTAAACAGAGTATCCCCAATGTCACGATTCTTTCGATTTTTCTTGTTTATGTATATTATCTTTTGACTGCCATTTTTTATTTTGTTTATTCTGTACCTTTTTCCTATCTTTTAGAAATTGAACTACATTACTTAGTCTTGTTTTTCATAAAGATTAGACAGTTGGTTTTCCTGTTTGAATTGTTTTACACTAGTCATTTTGGGGCCCTTTATAGCTGGCTGTTCGATGAGAGCTAAGGTTCCGTGTTTAAGGCTGTGCTTTGACCTATAATTGTTTACTTTTTACACATTGTGACTTGGATGGAGAGTTGTCTCATTGGCAGTCATACCACATCTTCTTATTTCTAATTAATTATCTGTAAAACCACAAAAATAGTTTGATTGTATATTTGGCATTTTTTCATATCTATCAGAAATGTATTTACCTTATTTATAACGATACTTTTTGATACAGTGGTTGCCAAGGTCAGCCACATAAACATGGTGGTCGGTTGTAGTTGCCAGCCCACTTGGTCGCTTCAGTTTGTCATGGTGGCTATCAATATTAAACATAAGTCGACCACTGGAATTCAAAACTTGAACATAGCTCTGGGTTTTCTCTGTTTTGGTGGCAAGAATCAAACCACCAGAATCCACATTCAATCCACAAAACTGGCCTCTACCTTGGTCTGGTATCACACGGGAAAATTTCCCATCACGGCTAAAAATTTGAACTCGGTGATCAGCAACAAGGATTTCATCACATTTTCCTATGACTATAGCACAAATAAGTTTAAATTGTCCTTCTTTACTTCCTTTGCCACCAAATGTTGTCAACAGTTTGCCATTGGGATCAAACATGAATACACGGTTTGCTCCATTATCCGCCACGATTATCTCTCCCCGACTATTAACGGCTATATCTATTGGTTCCATAAAGTCCTGATGTGTAAATTTGGAGAGAGGATCTCCATCAGGAGTCATCACAGTTACTAATTTAGTTCTCCAATTTATTACAGCCAAGTTTTTCTCTGGCGTCAAAGCGAGACCCGTACCTCCAGAACTTTCTAATCCTAACGGTCCTATATGACTTTTAAATTGACCAGTATTGTCAAGACATTTGATCCTACAATTGCCAGTATCTAAAGCATACACAATGTTATTGTCATTATTTGTAACCACCCTAACTGGCTGTCGTAAATGCTCCTCTCCCTTCCCCAAAGAGCCGAATTTCATTACTGGATTATTGTGTTCAGAGACATCAATCACAAAAGGACTTCCCTTGACAGGCCGATTAAAGATACTGATGAACATTTTCACTTTACCCGGCTTTGTTGGTACATATTGTATTTCGTATGTTCCATTTTCTTTGTCCCGAATTTTTGATTCAATGATTTCTCCCTTGTCTGTCCTGACCTCTGCACCAACTGGATCTGCCCCACTTGTACGAGGATTTCCATGGTAATCAACTGTCAATAGAGTAACAGTTGATTTTAAATGTGTAACAGCCTCTCCAATTTTCCCTGAGCAGAGAGCGGGGAATGTTGTACTGGTTTTGATCCTCCCAAAATCATTCAATAACTTTGTTATATCTTTCAGTGCCGAGTTATGTCTATACTCATATTTCAAGAATGAGTTTTCCCGTGGTTCAGAAAGATTCGAAGTTGCATCTAGCTTCTCGTTTAGATCACCAATTTTTTTCGTTATGTTTCTAACTTCTACTTGATATTGCAGCCCGTCACATTCAGACTGAACTTTTTCTTTCTCCGCCTGAATAATCTCTAATTGTTCTCGTAAGTTCTTGCGTTTCTCTTCCCGTATTTTTCTCACCCACTGTAAGCATTCGTGTCTCCTTTTATCAACCAATGCGATGAGATCTTGGAATGATCTATTTATACCTTCGATAGTCTTCTCTACTGATGATTCTAAATTCTGCATTTCACTAGAAACAGTGTCATAAGCATGATTCAGATTTTTAATGCACAAATGTGCTTTGTATAGTAAAATTTCTGACATTCTTTTAATGGCAATAGAAAAGGGAATTACCGTATGTTCACTTGCCCCTCGGCCATTATGCTCCCCACCTGCACAAAGAGTACAAAATACAGAATCACAAGTCTCACAAAAGAGAAGTTCTTGGTTGTTATGAGTTGAACACTTTGGTATAACGTCACGTCTTTGTCTCGACATGAGATCCAATAACTGATTGACCAGAAAGCTTGGAGGAAATGTTGCTACTCCAGATCGTGGAATTCCTATGTGTTCTCGGCAGATTGGACAACGAAAGTACCCAGTGTCATGTATTTGAGATTCAACAATTCTGTCGAGACAACTACGACAGACTGTATGAGAGCATGGCAGTAGTTTTGGCGAGTGTTCAGTGTTATCGTACACACACAAACAGGTCCCACATGTCAGGAAACTATCATTAAAATCTTCATAGTTAATAGATACAGTCTCCACAAGGGTTGATGACATCATAGCTAAAAATAGAAAAATAAAATAGTTTAAAATCATGAAAATAAACTCGGCAATATCTGATATGATTCTTATTATTTACATATTGTGGATTCATTTATTTTCGTGGATTCCAATTTTTGGTGGATTGTGAAAAATTGCATTTTCGTGTATATTTGATTTCATTGTTTTGCCAAAGTCTGCATAGAAGCATATAGATAATTTTTACTTCATTGAACATCTTAATTCTTCACTAAATTTTTACCTCATTGAACATTTAAATTATTCACGTGGTTTACCTTAACCCATGAAATCCTTTGAAAATTGGTATCACACAAATGATAATGAATCACCTGTATGATTCTTACTATGTACATCATTGAGAACGAAGGAACACGGTGTACATCATTGAGAATGAAGGAACACGGTGTACATCATTGAGAATGAAGGAACACGGTGTACATCATCGAGAATGAAGGAACACGGTGTACATCATCGAGAATGAAGGAACACGGTGTACATCATCGAGAATGAAGGAACACGGTGTACATCATCGAGAATGAAGGAACACGGTGTACATCATCGAGAATGATGGAACACGGTGTACATCATCGAGAATGAAGTAACACGGTGTACATCATCGAGAATGAAGGAACACGGTGTACATCATTTAAATGGAATTTCCTTTCCTTCTCTAAACAAAACCCAAAGCAAATTTGGGACAGGTGTCTTTGCTATTCAACATATCCATTTACAGTAAGTCCTGAAGTTAAGCAAAGAGAAAGCTCCCACCTCTCTCAGAAAAAAGTTGTATGTGACTCTTCCACAATTCTTCATCTTTAGTTGAAGTCGATAAAGCTACTACCGTGAATCAAGAGAAACATATCAACAAATTATAGATAATAAAGGGCAGGAAAAACATACTCAGTCAACTAAAAAATGTATTCAATGTTTCCGTCCTGGTTCTAAATTGTTTAGTCTCAATAACATTATGAGAAAATTGAAATTCTTCCCTTTCTTTGTCTAATGAAAAAAGTTCAAACCACTAAGAGACAAAGGGGCTATAATTATCTGAATCATGTTTAACATGAAATACTTACATGTATATCCTTAGAGGCCAGATCATATTAATTTGCTGTTTTTTTTTTTTTTTAAACTTGACAAATACTAAAAATAGTCGACTAAAATATGCTGAGGCAATAGTTGTAACACCCAATATCATATTTCATATTTGAAAATTCTGTTTATGATCATTTTTAAAAGGTATTTAGTGTTTGTCTGAATTGGACAATTAAAATTATGAAAAGGAGGCAATGAATTAGAATATAAACATTTTTGAATTTATTACGATTTTTTTTTAACAAAAAATAACATAATAATTTGGTCTGGCCTTAACGTTTTCAAATAACTGTATATTTCCCTGTTCCTTTAAATGTTTTTTTTTTTTTGTGATTCATCTTTTAAGAATTTCTTGTTTGTCAGCAGTTTGGTAAATTCATGATATTCTAGATCTATGACCCAAACAAATCAGACATTATATTCTGCTGCTCTCTGGCAAGTGAGAGAGTCAACCACAAGGAGTAACTGAATTATATGGGTAATATAGGTAATCTAGACTGTCTAAGGCGAACCAATTTTCGCTACAGATTATTCCATTAACAGATAACTAACACTATTTTTTTTTGCAAACAACCAAAAGCTAAGATAGATGGTTACAACTCTTTATCAGATAACTTTGTGAATTTTGTCTTAAATTATGAATTATGAATTACTATTTTTTACTTTTATTTGACAGAATAGAAAGATAAGGATGATTTGAAATATATCAGGACTCAATTTCATAAAATAACATTATAATAGGTAATGCTAACACCCCCACAAATGTACTTTTAATCACGGTACATTAGGTACTGTAATTAATCAAAACTTTACGGAAAAACATAAGTGCTGGGAGCGCCTCACTTAAAAGTCAGAGATTTTAGTGTTCAATCATCACAATTTCAAACTAAATTTCAAAAAAAAAATTCCAAACATCATGATCCTTGAATGTTTTATCTACGTGCCATTAATCAGCTGTTTTCAATAAAAACATAATCAATTATTCATATGATCATCAATTTTAACAGATCTGAAGATCAGTTTGTATCAGATTTATCCAACCAACCTTTCCATTAGAGTACAGTGGTTTAAGTTGAATGGTTATATATGACAATTCAGTTTAAAATCGATCTATTTATTATACATCCACTGTCAAATTGATCTGACTATTTCACAAGAAATCTAGTACCATAACTTAAGAGCACCACCACATATCGAAACAATTCCTTAAAATCTGAACTGAGGTGCTTGGGGCCATCTAAGGTGTAATCATTGGCTCAGAGTTTTAAAGGTTGGACGCTTTGAGATGATGAACAGCAAAAAGGCACTGTTCCCAATCGCTTTGAAATTTGCCATTTGTGCGTTTGTGAACTGAATTATTAGTGCCCGTCTTTGTAAGAATCAGGCAATTTTGAAAAAAAAACAAAACATGACCCAAAAAAACCCACCGACCTAACCATCCTATTTTGAAGTTACCTCATCCTGAGTTAGAAATGGTAGGGCTTAAATTCATTTTTGCGTGTCTGGTAATTCGAGAAATCTCTAAATAAGTTTTGGTTAGAATGATAGCAAATTACAGAGTTAGCTCCCCTTAATTTCTAATTTCAAGTGCATTTCAAACAAATTATATCTTGAATTAACAGAACAGGAAAAGGAAACAAATGTTATATTCCTGCACCATTATACATTTTGAACATAAATTAATGCCAACTTGAGTGGGTTTTTGTTTGTCATGTTTTCACCACTGCCTGATTCTTAGGCAGATTGGCAATTAATATGCTAACTTGGTGTATCCCTTATATCTGTTACAAAAGCAGGCAAACCCATCCTATGCACTGAGTAGACTGCATGTGGCTTCTTGCATTAGGCAAAATCTTCCACCCCCATCAAATATCCCCTTTTTCCAGTCACAGTTAGAAATCTCCCATCCCTTCATCCCTGTTGCTCAACTTTGCAGAACAATATTAAAATAAGAAGATGTGGTATGATTGCCAATGAGACAACTCTCCATAAGAGACCAATTGACATAGAAATTAATAACTATAGGTCATGGTACGGCCTTCAACAATGGGTAAAACCTAACTTATTAGGATTCAGTCATTTTTTTCTGATCTTGAATATGCATAAAATGTTCGACACAAGATGTTAAGCAAAGGACAATCAATCAATCAATCAACTTACACATGAAAGATGATAGTGAGTCATGCTGCCCTAGTGCTTATATAAAATTTTAAAATTCATTATCTGAAATTTTTGTTAAATGTTGCATTCTTTGATGTACAGTAAAATATTTAAAATTTTCTGGTTAATGAGAATTCATCATCAATATCATTCGTTGGATACTAATTTTGGTGGATTTAGTGGGTATCGGGCAAGGATTTGTAAAGTCCTTGGTATAGGTGAACAATGGTTTTAAATGTTCAACAAAGTACAAATTTTCTATAGGTTTTTCTCATTGTTGAAGGCTGTATGGTTGCCTGTAATTGCTTACATCCACTTCATTTGAACACTGGTGGATAGTTGTCTCATTGGCAATCATACCACATCTCCTCTTATATTGTATGCAGACTTTGGATATAGATGTAAGCATGAAATCAAATATCTACCACCTCAAATTACGAACATTGATACCCATTTTCATGGGTACAGGTGAACAATGAATTCAAATGGAACAACAATTACAAATTTTCTATAGGTTAGGAATGCCGAGATTGGCAAAACCACGAAATCAAATATCCACAAAAATGCAAGTTTCCTCAATCCCCGAAAATTGGTAACCATGAAAATAAATGAATCCACAGTAGTCGAAAAATTAGCAAATTTTTCATAATTTGTAAATACAGTAAAAATATTTAAAATTTTCTGTTAAATTTAGACTAAGAACTTACCCATTGTAGAACAGTAAATTTAGACTAAGAACTTACCCATTGTAGAACAGTAAATTTAGACTAAGAACTTACCCATTGTAGAACAGTAAATTTAGACTAAGAACTTACCCATTGTAGAACAGTAAATTAACTACAACCTTGTAAAAACTTACACTTTCTTATTTTAACAAACATGTTATATACATCCTGTTATAAGTGCAGCTTCCTGATTTGAAGGAAACTTTATCAAGACACATCTACTAGTTTGTTTCCCTTTTTATAAACTTGTTTCCTTTGCTTTTAATGAATAATCGTCATTATCCAAGTCAAGAAAGCAACAACAAAAAGAGAAAGAAAGTTAAAGAAATTGTTACTATTTTTACATATCTATAAATAGATATGACTCAGATCTGGGCTTAATCCAATGAAACAGCAACCTAACAACACAGGTTCACGAAAAATAAAAATCAAGAGATGACCTTACTTGCTTTTTCATAAATTGTTTTGTTATAAATTATGCCATTAGTTTTCTTGTTTGAATTCTTTCACATTTTTCATGTAGGGGCCTTTTATAGCTGACTATATGGTCTATGGTTTTTCTCATCATTGAAGGCCGTACAGTGACCTATAATTGTTTATTTCTTTTTCATTTGAACGCTAGTGGATAGTTGTTTCATTGGCAATCATACAACATCTCCTCATTTTCATATATTGAGTGGTATAGACCTTATCGCTATTTGGAAATCTGCGCCTCTTGAACTATTGACGTCATACAACAATCACTTGTGGCGTCAGATGACGTCAACATTTTATGGGAACCTTTGTGATGTCCAGTAATGGCGGACATATAGCGATAAGGTGTATTCACATGTTGGACCATAATAATACTCATCAAATCAAGGCCCAATGACAAAGGGGACCAAAAAAAAAACATTAGAGCAGCAGGTGAAAAGTGGGTGTAGATTTCACTCCCTACAGACATGATAAACCTGCATGATGCCGTGGAGGCAGAACACTAAGCTGTGGTGACAAGGTGGTATGGCAAACACCTAACTGTCCAGTTCATATAAACAAAATAAACTGATGGTAACAATTTTAATGTGTATGACACAAACTTCTACAATATACCTCATCAGGGCCACTCAAAGTTCAAAGTTCAGCCAGCTGAATACGATATAACATTTGCATCAAACTGTGTTTGAATTCAATTGAGAGAATGAAAGATCCAGTATCAATGCCAAGTTCTAGTAATTAAGCTACCAGTAGATGGACTTAAGAAAACCACTAACTGCATATCAAAGATCAAAGGGAACTACCATCAGAAATATTGAAACATGACTACTTCTTCTACTACAGGGCTTTTTAAAGACCTTGACTACCCATGAGGGTCTCAAACGGTTGGTAAAAAAAAAAAAACATGACTAGAAAATATGTAAGTGCTGAAACATCAAAAGATGATAAAATTATGATTCTCTTTTTTGCCTAAGTTTGAAATATCTGTCACCCATTCATGTTAGAGTTGTCCTTGTCTGATAATTTTGTTCATCCAATAAGTTTATTCATTTCTTTAACAAAGCATTAAATGAACAGATTTACCGACAAACTAATTTATAATTGGGTAAGCATCATATATTTTCTAAAAATAAATCATGTATCTTTACAGCCTTTTTTATTATTATATAAGTGTACATAGATCCCTCTGTTTACAGAGCACCCCTCGAGAGCTGTGAGGGTACAGTGGAATCATTGTACACTCCCTATCGGGATTAATGGAGATGTTTCACTAACGTATTTATAATGTTCAATATTTACAATCCCCACCCCAACACCAGGGAGTGTTAGGACACTGGGCGGATCTGTTATTAAAGTGGAGGAAGCCGATGTACTCGGAGAGAACCACCGGGCTGCTCGGCGGGAACAGACAAACCGAAGAGATATTAGCAGATTGATCTCCAGGTCAAAGTTGGGAGCAACTTTGACCAACCAAGGCCCCCATAGTACCCATTCTAGTTTAAACTCCGGTCTGGGTACCAGAGATGTGTGTGAGAGGGTGATTTTTTCTGATGTACTGATATTTTTAGCCATCAGTATTAACCACTAGACAACGAACTCACATAAATTTTTTCATAAAAATGACTATTTTATAAAATGCCACCACAGAAAACAATACAATGGCTAGAAGATTTTCAGATTTAAAAAACAAAAATTTCAATCAGGGATGGAGCAAAAAACATGATGATGAAAGTACCAGTCATGTAAAGTTACAGGATCCCTGTTCTCATTTTCTTCAACAGTTACTTCCAATAAAATGTTTTTAACATAAGTTGTCTTCCCTTGTAGCAGTGTGGCCCAGAAACATAATTGTTTGTAAACACAGCAGCAAATTTGAAAATCATACATATGTATATATCTATTGAAATATTACAGATTTTAACACTTACACATGACTTAAATTAATTCAAAAGTTGCAAATTTCATTTAAAAACTTTTTTTTAAATATGGGAGATAACTCTAGAAAAAAAATGAAATTGAAAACTCTTTAATTAAGCTAATTTATATAGCCTTCGTTGATAATTAATAAATCATTTTAAATATCATCAAGTTTCCCAGCAACAAACAAGATAATAATACTCCTACATATATGGAAATTTTAATGGGAAAAAAATCTAAGCAATATGAAACATTTGATAGGCTTCCCTAATAAATAAATCATAACATAATTGTAGCTGAGAAAGCAAAACAAATACTCAGCTCTTACCAATCAATGGTTGTCATAACACTACATTTCCTAGAATTGAACTTGTTATTGGGATGTAGAATTATTTGTGTGTATTCTTAATCACATTATTAAACAATAAAAAAAAAATTTGGACATAAAACAAAATTTGGTAATGGGTTCCATGGAACCCTGTGTTCCACCTTTCATTGCTCAATGCTGCTGTCAATGTAAAAGTGTAATGTTGACTTAAAAAGTGAGTCCATTTATCAGTAAAATACAGAAAATGAAAAAAAAAAAAAACTCAAACTTTTTCTTTACATGCTATTTCTTGGTCTTAAAGAATTTTTTTAAGATAAGCTTCTGTCCAATTTTCATAACAATCCATGAAGGTTTACAAATGTATCATGTCAAAAAAATTTAATCCCAGACTGTCTGTAAACGTTAACTGTAAAAAACTAAGTCCATCTATCAGGAAAATACTGACAACGAAAAAAATATTTTTAAGTCTACTTCAAACATTACTCTTAATCATAAAAAAGCTTCTGCCAAATTTCATAAAATTCTATGAAGGCTTGACAAAATATTTGATGTGTAACAAACTTTAACCCCAGACTGTATCTACTTCGTTGTTAACTGTAAAAAACAGTCCAATAGGGAAAAATTTTCAAATTTTGCTCTGGATCATAAACAAGCTTCTGTCTAAATTTCATACAATTCCATGAAGATGACTGAAAACTTTAACCTCAGACTGAATGTGATTGTTAAATGTAATAAAACCCAAGTCCATTTATCAGTAAAATACGGATAGCTTGGAATCTAAGATCGCAATGTGTATCCTTCATGATCCCTTTCTGTACAGGGACTCCTCCTAATTTCTGCATCAAAACCTAATAACAGAACTGACCACATCATTGTTAAAAAGACCTTCGGATGCAAAAACTTTATAATACAACTTCTGCAAATTTAAGGTTAAAATTAAGGAGGTTTAGCCATGAAGGCATTGCAAAGGGGGTTAGTTAGTTCATACTGAAATACCAGTGAAGTAAAAAGAACCTGTATATGAACCTTTAACCATGAGCATGGCTAACCCTACTTAGTTGGGATAGTTTTCATCATACATTTCTTATCAATTTTCCAGAATTTTAAAGTAATTTCAAATTCAAATAATTCCTTATCTAAATATAAGGAATTAATGAATTTGATTTTTTTGGTAGAAAGTCGATACTATTTCCTGTCACATTCTAAATGACTGACCGTGCGAGGGCTTATCAGCCAGTTTCTAAATGACATTCACCATTTTTAATATTTTCTGCAATACACAACAATTTTTTTTTTTAAAAACAATACCAATTCAAAATATAAAATAGTGCTCATTATTAATACAAAAAACTGTTGTTAGCTCAATGTCTCCTTGAAATAAGTTAGTAGTGCTGTTCAATCATGCGTAACTGTTAATTATTATAGCAAGTGAGCAGAATGGAGAGTTCAAAATGTGAAAATACCAAAGTCCAAAAAACAATGTCAACTCTTTTGATCAGTACTTACATTTTACACTTGAGCAAATTCACTTGAACTCCTAAAGATCCTGTTAAAAAGAAGTCTGATCATGTAAAACAAAACTGGACAAGTCAATTTTAACTGGAGGGTAATAAAACTATGGTCAATGATCTCTAAACCAGCTGTTGTGATAGCCAAGGGGGGATAATCCTTCATTAAAAATGACAGCTGTTATTTGGTGGTGAATGAACAGTTAAAAAATAAATGATGCATGAACACATGTCCTGTCTATGTGATTTTCTTTCTAGCTGTAATGTGCACCAAATGCATTATTATTGACTCATTTTAAATAAAACATGCAACAACCTTGACTTTTTTTCTTAGAAAATGATAAAATGTAACTTCTTCCTCTTTTCTGAAAAAAGGAATCAATAAGCACTATTAGAACTTAAATAGACGGAAATCTTTTTTTCCCCACAGATAATGATGAGAAATCAAATCTGTGTTTAGAGATTAAATTTTCATCAACCTTTTTGCAGAGAACACACCTTTTTCATATTACTGTAAATTCAGAAATTATTGCGAGGTTTTTATCAATGCCAATGATGCGACTGAGTGAGCATCGCAATAATTAGAACTAGCATTAAGATATCTGATACATATATGTGTATGAAGATTTCCCTAAAATCGCAATAGCTATTCTCGCATTTTTGTCCATTCTTCAATGGACTGTTTCTGATGATTTTATCTTGTAAAGAAAACATAAGCTTGATTTTACTTCTATTAGTTGTTCTTATTTGACTGAGTACCAGAATGTCATACCACTGAGTATGTAACCTGTAGATACTCCCTAGTCAGAAGTCAGTAATATGAAAATAGTCTATTACATAAATAACTTGCCTTAAATGGACCCCTCTGATTTTTGACAACTCTTTCAAAGACTTGGATGAGGAGTCATTACAAATAAATGGGGAATGTGCCAATGGGACACAGATGATGCCCCCACTTGCAGATCATATAAAGTTATAAAGGGACATAACTGAAGAACGGTAAAAGTGACACTACCCAAATTTGTACTTGATCTGAGTTTTGATGTAATAAGTATTGTGTATAAGTTTCATATCATTTGGTTGAGGCAAACTTAAGTAAGAGAACAGAAATGAAAAATTCAGCAATTTTTCCGTTTGTAAAGGAGCATAACTCTAGAACAGTAATAGTGACACCACCAAAATTCAAACTTTATCTGTGTTTTGTGGTAATAAGCATTGTGTATAAGTTTCATAACATTTGGTTGAGGCTAACTTAAGTGAGAGAACAGAAACGAAAAATTCAGCATGATGTTGGCGTCGTCGTCGTCATTGTCCGAAAAACACATTGGTCTTCACACAATAACTTTAGTTTAAGTGAATGAATCTCTATGAAATTTTACCATAAGGTTCAATACCACAAAAGGAAGGTTGGGATTGATTTTGGGGGTTATGGTACCAACAGTTAAAGAATTAGGGGCCAAAAAAGGGCCAAAAATAAGCATTTTTGTAACTTCCAGACAATAACTTGTGTTAGTTTATGGATCTCTCTGACATTGTATCACAAGGTTCCATATCACAAAGGGAATGCTGGGATTGATTTTGGGGGTAATTGCCTCAAAATTTTAGGAATTAGGGGCTAAAAAAGGGGCAAAAATAAGCATTTTTCTAGTTTCATGACAATAACTTGTGTGTAAGTGTATGGATCTTTCTGAAATTGTACTACAAGGTTCAATATCACAATGGGAAAGCTGGAATTGAGTTTGGGGGTAATTGCCCAAAACGCTTAGGAATAAGGGGCCAAAAAGGGGCCAAAAATAAGCATTTTTCTAATTTCCAGACAATAACTTGTGTTCAAGTGTATGGATCTCTCTGAAATTGTACTGCAAGGTACCATACCACAAAGGGAAGGCTGGGATTGAGTTTGGGGGTGATAAATCATAAGGAGGTTCAAAAAATTGGGGGGGTGGGGAGGTTTTCTATTTTAATACTTTTATGATGTATTTAAATGGGTTTTTATGGTTGCAAAGTCCTAGCTGTCAATTTATTTTTAGAAGGTACTTTTAAATGCTGATGAAGGAATTTTATTTTTAGATATTACTATTAAAAGTTGCTGATGAAGGTTTTTTAATTTTATCCATTACTATGATGTCATTTTCTATTTTAATACTTTAATGATGAATTTAAATGGGCTTTTAAGGTTAAAAAAAAGCATTTTTCTAGTTTCCAGACAGTAACTTGTGATTAAGTGTATGGATCTCTCTAAAATTGTACTACAAGGTTGCATACTACAAAGAAAAGACTGCAATTGAGTTTGATGGTTAATGCTAAAAGGGGGATTCAAAAAGATTAGGGGGAAGGGGGGGTTTCCAATTTTATTTTAAAAGGGTTCATATTTTTTTTCCAAAATTTTCAAAATTTCAAATTTTTGAAAAGTTTCAAGAAGAAATCTTCAATTGCACAGTATTGCGCATTAGATTTGTAAGATCTTTTATCACATTTATTTTGTGTCAGAAACCTATATTATGTCAAAAATTTGATCACAATCCAAATTCAGATAGTATCAAGCTTGAATATTGTGTCCAAATTTGCCCCAACTGTTCAGGGTTCGACCACTGCGGTCGTATCAGGCTGCGCTCAGCAAAGCATTTTATTCCATTTGTGAGGGGGCATAACTCTAGAACAGTTAAAGTGACACACCCAAAATTCAAACTTAATCTGTATTTTATGGTAATAAGCATTTTGTACAAGTTTCATAACATTTGGTTGAGGCAAACTAAAGTTAGAGAACAGAAACGAAAAATTCAGCAATTTTTCTATTTGTAAAGGGGTGTTTCTCTAGAACGGTTAAAGTGACGCCACCAAAATTCAAACTTGATCTGTGTTTTGTGGTAATAAGCATTGTGTATAAGTTTCATTATAAACTTTTGGTAGAGGCAAACTAAAGTTAGAGAACAGAAACAAAAATATAACTCTAGAAAGGTTAAAGTGACGCCACCAAAATACAAACTTGATCTGTTTTGTGGTAATAAGCATTGTGTATAAGTTTCATAACTTTTGGTTGAGGCAAACTAAAGTTACAGAATGGAAAATAATTTTGGGACGTATGGACGGACGGACAAGGGTAAAACTTAATGCCCCCTCCGCTACTGAGAAAATTTCCGGATCAATAAATTCTACTCAGAGTCAATCTATCTAGACGGACGTTTAAGCCTGAATACAATCTTTATAATGATCAAGATTTGTTTTTTCTCAAACACCTTAGGCAATAAAAAAGGATATATTTGTTTGCCCTAACCCTACCTACCAAGAAAATAGCTGCCTACTCAAATCTTTTATTGTCTGATTTGAAAAAGTTTTTTTTTAATCAGCTAGGCATGAAGACTAAAAAACATTTGACACTTCAATTTCTCTTTGCCGAAATTAAAAAAGAAAATGCCTACCTACCTACCCACTGTCTCTACCTTTAGGTACGGTTTGGGCAAACCAAAAAATGTTTAAGTGTGGCCTTATTGAAAACTGATGATATCAATAAAACATGTAAAAGGATATGCATTCATATTGCTACTGTTTGTTATTGGTTCCGTGTTTTATTGATTTGTGAACTAAATATCTCCTTCGATTTGTAGTATTCATATGCAAGTGTTGCGGTAATAAATGACCTTCCGTATCAACTAACCAAATCAATTGTGAAGTACATAGCTTCCATCCCCCCTTTTTTTTCTTCAACAAGACAATATACTATTTCAATTCCCCTAACCCCCTTTGCATAAAAACACTCAAGTGTGTACATTGAGAATATCTTTATATAATACTACATGTACATTTAAAATTGACTGACCTTCCTCTGGTGAAAATGTGGCCATCATTTTTAGAAGTCAATATCACTAAAAATATCAGAAAAAGATCCAAATTCTTCATTTACTCCAAATATCCAATAATACATCTAGAGAGGTCAGCTAGAGTTCAAATATATTGTCAGCCTCAGCATTGTATTCAATGTGATGACAATATGGCTGTAAATAATCACAATGAAAATCTAATTGTCTCCGACTGCACATAAATATATAAATATATATCTACATGCGTCAGAGAATTACAAGTCTCTCTTTCAAGTACAAGGGTTCTCTGGAAAACTGACGAAGCTTGCATACTAATTCTGTACAGTCGATAATGCTAAACACTTCCCACTAGTATAGTTTTGTTATTGTTGCATAATTCTAAAGAATACTGTCATTCGGTAAAAAATGATTGATTTATAGTGGGTCTGTTTGGATTATTCCTAAAGAGACTGAAAAACAATTTATTGCTAAAGTAGGCAAAAATATCAATTTAAAAATGTATTAACATGAATTTTCTTCCGTGACAGTTATTTTGAATTCGTTAAATTGCAAAGCTAGGAATTCAGGAGTCAAAAACAGAATAAAAAGGAAATACCATCCTTGTTAATTAGGTTGAAATATATGAGCAACAGATTTTAATAACAGGCATGAGTAGTTTTCCAGAAATACCAAAAATTCGACACTCAAATGAAAAACGAGAAAATTTCTTGCTGTCCTGGCAAGCATACCTTTTTTCACCAAGAATCAAAATGACTTCCTAAACATTCTTTAGTAAATATAGAAAAAAAATTAACATGCCAAAATTTAATTTTGAGAACAAGCCATTTTGAAATAAGTGAACTAACGTTTTTCTTAAAACATTTTCCAAAATGTGATCAACTCAGTTACATGGAAAGCCTTTTTTAGGCTTTATAGTTGCATTGGACAAGGTAACACAGAGGTTACAACGGTGGAGGTGGCGGTAGGAGGGTGTGTGACATCCCTAATTGACAAATTTACTCTGAATCTCGTTTTCAAGAAGAAATAAAGCATTGTCTCCTGAATCCAGTAAATCAATCATCAATTCCAGAGTCCCGACAAGTGTAAATCCTGAATTCCCGCAAAAATAAAGGCCCAATCTTGACATCCTGAAAAAGGTCCTTCCCTACTTTTATAAAGTGCTCACCTATCAAACAAACCATGGAAAAAATCTTTAAAAAAAACTTTTAATGTATATATTTTTGGATCAAACAGTTTACAGGTTCCTCAAAATCGATAAAAATACAGAAAAACAGACGTCATACATCAAAAAACTCATAGAACTAATTCTGGTTCAAATGCCTGCGAGACAGTAATTACATAATACGGTAATGATTATTGTAAACAATTAAGAAAGATAAAGCCTGGAATAGTTCAATATCTATGGAACGCCATGAGAGAAATCAATAGTTTGCATCTGTTATATAAGACAAATATAAACAAAAGGCTTATGGTTATTTTCATTTAGGGTTTGTTTTTTCTTAATTCAAAACAGATGCTTTAAATTTTTCCTTGAAGTTATATAAATAAATTTTACTAGTTTCTTTCAATTTCTTGAATTTGACCACTTGAGTGAAAACAAAAATAATTATGAGCCTGACTTATTCATTGGTTGCCATTGCTTGTTGTCTGTCATATTCATTTTTGTTTATTGCTAAATCATATTAAAGCTGGTAAGTTTTTTCGTTTGAATTATTTTACATGTTGTAATTTTGGAGTCTTTTATAGATTACTTTATGGTGTGGGTTTTACTCATTTTTGAAGACCGTACCATGACCTATAGCTGCTTTATAGTCATCGACAACATTTGGTCTCCAGTGGATAGTTGTCACATTGTCAATTATACCACATTTCCTAATTTCTAGTGGGGCTCTGGCGGCTCGAGTCTGGCCATACCTTCTTTTTTTGACAATACAGTATAACAAGGCATAATTAAGTTTTTTTTTCCTGGAGGAAAGAATGGGCTATCAGGTAACGGTCCCCAATTTACAGTTCATGTTAATCCAAAAACTAAATAGATTAAGATCAATATGACCTGCTACTTGAAGCCTTACCGCTTATTTTGATCATAAAAATGATTTTAAAATTTCATATCTCACACAATAACCATTTAAACTTTTACACCATTCAATAAAACAATGAAGAAATTTTTAAATTATTAATATAAAATGTGTGAAGTTTCTATCTCTTTTCTCATCAGGATGCTATTTAACATTGATTTTAAACCATCTGAACAAGTGAAGTTTATTATGAATATATTTTCGTCGATAGAATGTGAAGTTTTATAAATGGGCTTTTAATAGAACAATTGTCTATACCATATTGATGTTAAACTTGTAAGTATCACCATAAATGGTAGATCAAATTTATATCTACATCAATAAAATTTTATTCATTTCTCTGAGCATGCGGAGTACATACTATACTATCATAAAATATTATTTCAAAAGATCTTAATGTCCGATGCCCTAATGTCCAGTTGCAAATTGTTCAGAAAGTTTTAAAAATATCAATTTATGTGATTTTAAAATTAGTATGGACTGATAAAGGGGCAGACAATTTGGATTATCCAACTTCTCTTTCCAAAATAAAGGAACAGCTTTCCATTGTCCCCCATTGCAGAGCACATTTTTCATCTGTTCAAGTGAAATAACTTCAATATTTTAAACTTTTTGCAATAAAATTCAGAAGAGAACTATTAATTTGAGAGCCCTTACAATGCAATTTCCCATGTAATTTCTATTTCCAAGGGACACAACTCCAGTGAAAAAGTTATATCTTGTTTGAAAATTGGCAAGATAAATCTTTAAACAAGAGTGCACATGCTGAAATGTCTCGCCTTCTTTACTAATCATTGATATTATGTTGATAGTCCTAAATGTAAAGCTTTATTACACTGTCACTTAAACTTAACATTAACCAAGAAAACTAAACATTGACCAATGAACCATGAGGTAAGGGCAGATGAACCATGCCAGGCAGACATGTACAGCTAACAATTCTTCCATACAACAAATATAGTTGACCTGTTGCTTATAGTTTAAGAAAAACAGACCAAAACACAAAAACTTAACACTGTTCAATGAACCGTGAAAATGAGGTCAAGGTCAAATAAAACCTGCGCGACTGACATATAGATCATAAAATATTTCCATACACCAAATATAGTTGACCTATGGCATATATATAGTATTGAAAAAAAGACCAAAACTCAAAAACTTAACTTTGACCACTGAACCATGAAAATGAGGTCGAGGTCAGATGACACCTGCCAACTAGACATGTACACCTTACAATCATTCCATACACCAAATATAGTAGACGTATTGCATACAGGATAAGAAAAACAGACCAAAACTATTGCACATAGTATTAGAAAAAAAGACCAAAACTCAAAAACTTAACTATAACCACTGAACAATGAAAATGAGGTCAAGGTCAGATGACACCTGCAGTTGGACATGTACACCTTACAGTCCTTCCATACACCGAATATACTAGACCCATTGCTTATAGTATCTAAGATATGGACTTGACCACCAAAACTTAACCTTGTTCACTGATCCATGAAATGAGGTCGAGGTCAAGTGAAAACTGTCTGACGGGCATGAGGACCTTGCAAGGTACGCACATACCAAATATAGTTATCCTATTACTTATAATAAGAGAGAATTTAACATTACAAAAAATCTTAACTTTTTTTTCAAGTAGTCACTGAACCATGAAAATGAGGTCAAGGACATTGGACATGTGACTGACGGAAACTTGGTAACATATGAGGCATCTATATACAAAGTATGAAGCATCCAGGTCTTCCACCTTCTAAAATATAAAGCTTTTAAGAAGTTAGCTAACGCAGCCGCCACCGGATCACTATCCCTATGTCGAGCTTTCGCTCGACAAAAATGCCTTACAACATGTCTTAAGTAAAAGCAAATTGAAGTTGTTTATTCAGTTCTTTCAATGAGCATGGCGACTTCCCGACACATGCCTTGATCTGAATGACCCCTGACAAAGCTTTTATATTTACAGCCACAACAACAAAATAAATGCTCCTCAACAAGGAAGATTCATATTTCTGTAAACCAGTTTACATTTGGTGGTTCCCTTAGATTGAAGAGTTAAACAATCTGACAATTAAGAATACTAAAACAAGAAGTTGGACTATCCGTAATGTGTGAGTCCTTTATAATGTGACCGCATCCCAGATTTGTAAACTGCTTTTAGGGACCATCATTATTATTATCATTATCATTATCATTATCAATATCATTATCATTATCAAATCATTCCATATTACAAAAGCCCAGTAATATGTAGCCCAAGTTATTTGATGTTCTAATTTTTGGAGTGAATTTATTCGTTAAGATCAAGTGTCGAAGTCTACATCAACATCAATGTTCAGTGTAACTTTAAAAAAAAATTGAAGTTAGAAATTGGCCAGGAGATGGTCCAAAACAAAAATTTGTTTGGGTATGTAAAAGTCAATAAGCCAGATTTACATGGAATGTAAATTCTTTCATAAAGAATAACATGTTCTTAAAAAGTAGTTTCTACAAGAAGAAAAAAATAGCAAATTTAATGAAACTATAGCTAGCACTTGGTATGAAAAAACTTTTTGGGTCCAAAAATTTAAGTCTAGTACTAGAAATATAAAGCTATAGAACAGGTCAAATTAATCATTAACTCCATGCTTTAAAAATATTCAAGTTAAAAATTTCCCTGCAAATTTCTGATATCTAAAATTTTGACATTAAACAGAATAAGAACTTTGAAACAAAAAAACTATGAATATTACTTTTTCTATTTGTCAACAATCCTAAAAAGAAAAGAAAAGAACCCTAGAAAATAATAATTTCATATAAATAAAAAATATTATAAATAACTTACAATTTGCAACTGACTAAACATCTCATTAGTAACGATACACAACTTGCATGGAAAAGAAAGTTATTGAGTTGTTATAAGTAACCTTCTGATAGTCACTGTTATAAGTAACCTTCAATAGTCACTGATAGTCACTGTTATAATTGGCCTTCGCCTGGATTACTCTTGATTAAGCCAATAGTAATATTGATTCTCCATCAAAACGTTCAACTGATATGAACTAACACATAAAACTATTGACCACAATGGCACGCTGTCCAAACAAGTCAAATGTTTGTATCAGACAAACAAAAATTAAGTAACATCCTTTGTGTGAAAGTCATAATAATTGTTTTTATTTATAATATCTATTAAGTCCCTTGTCCGAATTTTTCATAATTATTTTATCTCGTTTACGAGAGAGCTAAGAGAGTAAACATTTTAATCAATTTTCATATCCCTGTCCAAACAAACAAATCTAAATTCTTTTCACCTTTATCATGTAAATATTAAAATATAAAAACATGCGTAATCTTTATACTTCGAATGAATGGTATTTTAGGAAGCATTAATATCTTGCTACACAACAAAACTTGACCAAAACACTGCTATCAAATGTTCGGCTAGATTCATTAGAAACAACATTAACTTTCCCTTACAACTAAACTGCACACAGGAATGTAAATTTAATCAGTTCAAACATATTACTAATTTTAAGATTAAAAATTCCTTTTAGTAATAGTTTTTCTAGGAGTATCACAATTTTTTTCTGTAATTTAAAGTTAAAGTGTGAGTCAGGTTAAACCATGCAAGTCAAAAGTTATTAGGAAAAGTCTACGCCAAGTTATTAAGATGAGTGACAAACTATTTAATACTGTGAAGGTTGGATCTTTATTTTCCTCTGATGTGGAAAAATCCTTTTTATAACCTTAAAATTTAAGGAAAAGACTTACTTCTTTCTTGAATGCAAAACAGTACATGTACTTTACAGTCAGGTTATCAATTTACAAACAAAGCAAAAAAATATTGTTTTCTCTTTAATCTTTTTTGTCTTTTCTTTTTAGGGGAGAGGGGGTTAAAATTGGATACATTTTGTCCAGGCAAAAGTTTGGTTATTTTTCTTATTACCATATAAATCAAGTTAAATCATTGCAGATCCCCTCATAGTAAAATGATTCCCGCCCTCACTGAATATTCTGTTTTTAATAAATCCTTTACACTCACTGCAGTTTAGGACAGAAGTTCATGAAATTGTCAATAACGTTAGGCATGGCTGTCATTACCTTCCTAGATTAATTTTTTGTACCATTATCTAAAGTTCAAAATGATCATTTTTTTATTCTGTTGTAAATGTGCATGTTTTATGGTTATTGGTTTTGTGTATACCTGTTTAATACATTAAGACCAATACATGAATAGCATGTACTGACTACAAGGTTAAATCAATGGCCGATCTTGAACACTACATGGCCTTTTTCCCTATGAAGTCACAAAATAGAATTGTGAATCTATTTTCATTAGACAGAGTCTGAATTGATTGACAATTACATAGGCTTACCTGAAAATTATTTTGTTGGGCTAGGAAGCCTAAAGTGGAAGAGTTAGGATGATCCTGATCATCTGGGTAGCAAGAATGCTTTCATGGTAACCAAGCAAATAATTGCAATCTGTTCTAGTGGTTCTTCTTATCACAGCAATCAATATCAATTTCTTATCATCTGACAAAAGAAAAATTAAATCATCTATTATTTTCTACTGATATGTTGTTTGAACAAACATGATAATTGTTCTATAACAATATACTGGATACCTGTTTATCTGGTTTCCAACAAAGTGAGAACTGATTTGAGAAAAATGGCTACAGATAAATAAATGCAAACTGTTCTTCATAGTACTGCAATGATAACTTTTAAAGCAGCTCTTGTCAACTTTGATGCTGGCTTTAAAAAATCTGGTTGACTGACTTCTAAAATATAAATGTACAGCAAGTATAAATTAAGCACATTTTATGCTGATTAGGGCACAAGTTCCATCCCCGAGGACTTAAAGCTGACCCTCCCAAAACATCAAACACATTAAGTACCATCATTTCAATGGTACAAAAATATGATATGCAATATTTAATATGTATGTGCTGTAGATGAGTTGGATGCCAGAGTTTTCAAATTTTTTCCCTGGTTGTCCTTGAAAAAAATCTGCTGGTCCTCATGCACTATTATTTCTATTGCAAAATACCAAAGTTTTGTCTGTCCTTTGCAAAATTTTGGTAGTCAAAACCTTTGGACCACCACTTTTCAAGAACTCAGGGATGCAATCCTGTCCACTTTTCTATAAAATGCAGAATAAAACTTAATTGTTTTCGTCCCCCACTTAAAACACTTTTTTTTAACCTCTACTTACATTTACAAGCATTCAAACAGATTTCAGAATGTCACTTAAATGTCTATGCATGAAGATCATCAAATGTTAAGAGCTTATTCTGATCCTACATTTCCAAGAAACAAATATAAGAAAATTGAGCCACAATATATAAAAGTAGGTTAAATGTATTTCCATTAAAGTACATGCCTGTAGCCAATAAAAATGTAACTTGATCTTTATAAATTCTTACACCTATAAATCTGTGAAATATGCATTACAGCATTTAGACTTATCAAGGCAGGTATAATTTTGCTTTCCGCCTTACCATTTATTTGATCTTTGTCTAAAATACAACTGACAGTTTTGTGATAAGACCTTATATTATAATGTTATGTAATTCTCTAAATATTGCATGTCAGATCAGCATTCAGACCTGGGGGATGGAAGAAAAATACAAAGGTTTTATAGATGATATAGGATATAATTTAACTCAGACTTATATGACAATAGTATTTTCCTTCAAAGTCAGATTTAAAGCTTTATCTACATTTAAATATCAATCAAATTGTAAATGCATACTAAAAGCTTTTCTTCCAAGCTCCTAATTGAATTGTAATGTTCTTCCAAACACTTTAGTTCGTAGCAGCAGTTGCAGGGGATTATGGGGAAGAAGAGGGGAAGGGAGTCTGAATCCCCAGACACAGCAGAAGAACCAGTGGAATGGGAAAGAAGAGGGGGAGGGGGTCTGAAACCCTAGACACATCAGAAGAACCTGGGGAATGGGGAAGAAGAGGGAAAGGGAGTCTGAATCCTCAGACACAGCAGAAGATACAGGGGAATGGGGAAGAAGAGGGGGAGGGGCTGACCCAGACACAGCAGCAGAACCAGGGGAATGGGGAAGAAGAGTGGAAAGGGGTCTGAAACTCCTCACTTTTGATTTATTTTTGAATACCAGATAAACAACTACTCGTGGATTCATTTATTTTCGTAGGTACCAATTTTTTTTTTGATTGAAGAAATTGTATATTCTTGGGTTTTGAATTTGTGGTGTTGCCAATGTATGCATACAAGCCTTAATTTACAGTATAGAAAATTTACACTTCATTGAACATGTAAATTTGTGGTTTATGTTTGCCCACGAAATCCATAAAAACTGGTATCCCACAAATAATAATGAATCCACAATATTATTCTATAAAAAGTCAGAAAACTCAAGCTGTACAAGTATATATGTTTTTTTTAATAAAAATTGTCTAGTTGTCCAAGAGATCAGAAACTTCAATTTTCAATTTGCTTTTTAACTAAGTTAATCTATTTATTCCTCTTCTTCCCCATCCAACATCTATTTCTATACAATTAAAATGTGTTTTTTTGTTGATGTGTTGCTGCCTTATTAATAAATAGCTGAACTACTTTCTTTATTCATATCCATAAACCGGGTATATGCAGTCATTATCGTCATAAACATGCATGCAATATTTCCCGCTGGATGTTAAGCAACCAACAATCGAGTCATTATTTCTTGTACAGAAAGTCACGTCACCTGCATGTTACCCAATTCAAAGTTTCCGTTAATCAATGAAGAATTTCACACCTCACACAAGACTTGAAGTTTTCCTCATACAACATAGACACTTTATCTAATTTAAGACATAAACCAATGTTTTACTGTTTAAATTATTCATTCTGAGATGTCTTTATGTAGCTCTTTCAGTCTATTGATAATTGAATATTTATATATGTTTAACAAGATATAGAAAGCTAGCACTTTAGTAACAATTTTTTTATAATCTTAAGTAAAACTGAAAAAAATTACAGCCTTTTTACATTATAGTACATGTATATTATTATTGATGGATTGTAATACTGTAAATTCAGAAATTATTGCGAGGTTCTTATTAATGCGAAAAATGCAAGTGGGATAGTATCGCAATAATTAGAACACGCATTCTGATATCTGATATATGCATTTGTATACAGATTTTCCTGAAATCGCAATAATTAATCTCACATTTTTGTCTATTCTTCAGAAATCGCAATATATAAATGCACGCAATAATTTCTGAATTTACAGTATTTGTGGGGCACTGATGATAGCTCAGCCAATACCTTTTTGATACCTCATTTTATTACTGTGGGTAAATCCTTTATTTTCTTGGATACAAATTCTAGTGGACTGAGGAAAGATTGCATTTCTGTGGATACTTGATTTTGTGATTTTGCAAAAGTTTGCACCCAAGCATTATAATAAGGAACTGGTACTAATTTATGACAGGGTTCAATTTGCTTTGAATAATGAAAGGTCCAGGACCATTTGAAATTTTCAGTGAAAGGTTCTCTGTAAGAAATAAAGGTTGTGTATAAAGCATCTGTGTAAAGAATGGTAGGTCCTTGACTTTTGTAATTCAAAAATGAAAGCCCCTCCTAGAAAAGACAGGTCAATGGCCTGGGACCCACACTTGAACCCCTGTATAATGAACACAATGTTCACCTTTCCCTATGAAATCCATTAATTTGAAATCCTACATGGCCTAGCTAGTGTCTGTCTTGTATGTGGCCTAGCTAGTGTCTGTCTTGTATGTGGCCTAGCTAGTGTCTGTCTTGTATGTGGCCTAGCTTGTGTCTGTCTTGTATGTGGCCTAGCTAGCGTCTGTCTTGTATGTGGCCTAGCTAGTGTCTGTCTTGTATGTGGCCTAGCTAGTGTCTATTGTATGTGGCCTAGCTAGTGTCTGTCTTGTATGTGGCCTAGCTGGCGTCTGTCTTGTATGTGGCCTAGCTGGCGTCTGTCTTGTATGTGGCCTAGCTAGTGTCTGTCTTGTATGTGGCCTAGATTATGTCTGTCTTGTATGTGGCTTAGCTAGTGTCTGTCTTGTTTTTGGCCTTAAGCTTAGTGTCTGTCTTGTATAGTTTTCTTTTCAATTCCAAAGATTTTAGAATCTCAAAATCTCTTGTTCAGTTTTGCCTCATTTGATACCCTTTCCTGAATTTAAGTTGATTTTCAAATCCCCACCCTCAAAATCCTAAAAATCCTGTTCATGTGTGCCTCGATCATGTTATCTTAAATTCTTGCCGAGTAATTGTCACCTCATTTTTAGTGATCACATCTCAATATTAAACCACTTCTTGAAATATGACCTTGGAAATGTATCAGACCTTGAGATGTAAAATGCTAGACAGATGCACTCAACTTTGGTTAATCAAATTGTAACTTGACAAATGACAAAATCCTGAATCAAGGTTATTCAGACAAATCAAAACAAATGATTGTTTTTTTCCTTGCCGCAATTCTATCAATTTTCTTCAAATGTCTGATTTTATATATTTTTTAAGTGATTTTAAGAAACAAATATTTCTATCAATTTATCTTAAATAAATGGAGAATAAGTCAATGGGACACAGATGATGCCCCTGCTTGCATATAACGTAATAATAAAGCGAGATAACTCAATAATGGTTTAAGTGACGCCACCTATTTTCGAACTTGATCTGAGTTTTGTGGTTATACGCATTGTGTATAAGTTTCATAACTTTATGTTGAGGCAAACTTAAGCTAGAGAACGGAAACAAAAATTCTGAAATTTTCCATTTGTAAAGGAGGGACAAAAGATGCCAGAGGGACAGTCAAACTCATAGATCGAAAACAAACTGACAACGCCATGGCCAAAAATAAAAAGACAAACAGACAAATAATAGTACAGAAGACACAACATAGAAAACTAAAGACTAAGCAACACGAACCCCACCAAAAACTGGGGGTGATCTCAGGTGCTCTGGAAGGGTAAGCAGATCCTGCTCCACATGTGGCACCCGTCGTGTTGCTTATGTTATTACAAATCCGTAAATAGTCTAATTGTTAAGTCACATTCGTGAAAAGGAAGGGTATTGTAGTTACAACATAAGGAACATATCCGATATCATCTGTGAAACAGTTATTCCATAACGGTCAACCAACTCGTGATGGCGTCCGTAAAATTCTGAAGGATGATTTCAACTTCACCATTTGGAACTCTTGGTTTAATAGCTTCCTTGTGAGCAGCAATCCTCTATCAAGGAAATCATGATAGGAAACACAAGCCCGGAATATCGTATCAATTGGGAGATATATACTCCGTATGCAGGCGCTGCTGGAATGTTGCTACATAGAAATGGAAAGTTCACAATTGGGAAGCTGAAATCATCTCTTTTGTCGTAAAGTTTTGTTTTCAACCGACCCTCATTGTCAATTTCTAGATGTAAGTCAAGATATGAGGCAGACTTAACTGTATCTGTAGTATCCTTTATCTCTAGTTCGATGGGATAGATTAGTTCAACATAGTCACCAAATTTTGTATTATTTAGTGAGAGAACATCATCTGTATAGCGGAATGTAGAGTTAAAGGATATTGCTAACTTCTTATCTTTCTTCCTAAGAAGTTCCTGTATGAAGTCAGCCTCATAATAATAAAGAAACAAGTCGGCAAGAAGAGGGGTATTACTCTAGAACGGTAAAAGTGACGCCACCCAAATTCAAACTTGATCTGTGTTTTGTGGTAATAAGCATTGTGTATAAGTTTCATAACATTTGGTTGAAGTAAACTAAAGTTAGAGAACAGAAACCAATTTCAGGACATACGGATGGACGTACAGACAGACAAGGGTAACACTTAATAACCCCTCTGCTGCGGTGGGGGCATAAAAACTTATCAGGATTAAAGGGAAAATAAATTAATTGAACACAGGAAGTGTAAATTAGAGTCCAGGTCATTGAGGGGTCATATTGCAATCTATGTTTTTTGTTGTGTGTTTTCATTTAACAAAATATGGGTCTAGATATCAAAGGGAAAGCACTTGTGCTGAAGTAAAACTGGTTTGACCCCACCACAATATGTGTTTGTATCAAGTAAGGTTATCACGGACCATGTGTTGTTTGTTCTTGTCTGTATACTTACGTTGGGTGTTGGTGGTTAGTTGGGCCTGTAAAGTTCTACCAAATAATTTTGCTTCTCCTTCAGTTTTGGTTTGTGACCCAGATTTGTTTTTGCTTTCCCTCAGTTTTGGTTTGTGACCCGGATTTGTTTTCACTTAATTGATTTATGACTATTGAACAGTGGTATACTACTGTTGCCTTTATTTACTTATTTACGTAATCTTTTTTATATATCTACCTAGGAAGAGGGTAATGGTTTACCACATCTAACTGTAAAATGTCCACAAGTTTCCTAGATATTCAGCGACCATAACGATTTACTTATATAGAGGGCAGGAACGGGGTACCCTGCATGACGAATTAGGGTAATATTTGTTAAAATAACATTAACAATAAATATTTTTCTCAATTTGACACTAGCGATAGCTATAAACATTTGAGATATGAGGAATGACGAAAAATTTATGCTCATTTGACGCTAACGGTACCGAAAAACGGGCGTTTGACACTTGACAATAAAAGGCATTCCTATCCTCTTATAAGGATTTAAATACTGCAATATAAAATTTTCAGCAATTCAACAGGCTGTTAATTCAAAAACTGTTGTATTAGTAATGCCAGTTCACACTTGAACTTGAAAAAAAAAACCATGTATATCTGCTGACCTCACTATGAATTAGTCTCTATAAATCATGGTGTTATAACATTAATCCTAATCTACAGCTTTATCATGTAGACAAGTTATTAGAAAATAATGTAAATTTCAACCCTCATATAGATTAAATATTGATAAAACTCATCATAAAAAACTTATTTATAACCCTACACCTGCAAGTGTAAAATAACATTATACTGTTTTGAAATTTAAGGTAGTATGCATGCATGTCTTCTGGTGGAAAAAAAGCTGAGAAATGCAAAATCATACAGTGTACTTTAAATACATCGTGGCTTCATGTTTTCTTTTCAATTCATTTTCTCCTTGAAACTTGATAAAATTTCAAATATTTTATCAGCTTGAAATGTGGATGAGCATTATATTTGACATTTACAGTTTGTTAAACGGTTATGTAATATGTGTAAAGTTATTTAAACATTATGTATTACAGTCCTATCATTGTTTTCATCACCAAATTTGAAAAAATTTTTCAAAATAAATTTTCCTCAGAGTCACTGTCTTGTTGATATAAAAAGAAGATGTGGTATGATTGCCAATGAGACAACTCTCCACAAGAGACCAAATGACACAGAAATCAACAACTATAGGTCACTGTACGGCCTTGCCCACTGTGATTGGCTGCTGCTTGTTTAAAAAGATATAATTATCAAATCTTTTTGGGAACAAGGAATGATAGAATTTGTAGAAATACATCTCCAGTTTTATATGCTATCTAATATAAAACTTCTGTAAACCTTTCTTCAAAGACATATTATTAGAACAGTGTTTAAAGACTATAGAGTGTTTGCAAAAAGAGTAATCACCAAGTTTAAAATAAGGTTTCTACTGATCCCTTTTGACCGGGCAAATAAACACCTGTCTAGCTGCAAGTGAAAATCAAAATTTACGCATTGAAATATTTTTGAACTGCAATGTATTTATAATAGTTCACCTCATTTTTTTTTCAAAGTATTTATGAATATAATTGGCTATATAATATAAGCATCTTATAGTTTGGGCCGCCAGAAAAAAATTAGTATTGACCTTGTCCAGTAGGTGGAGACACTTATTGTACAGTGTTTTACAGTACTAGTGTGGTATATAACAATTCTTTAAACGCAAGACCTGCTCCATGAACCAATATGTTTGTTTATTCTACGGGCGAGAGGAATAGGGGAAGGTTGACATCTCACAAAACATGTTTAACCCTGCTGCATTTTTGTGCCTGTCCCAAATCAGGAGCCTCTGGCCTTTGCTAGTCTTGTATGTTTTTTTAATTTTAGTTCATTTATATGTTTCGTAGTTTAAAATGACGTCTATATTCACTGAACTAGTACACATTTTTGTTCAGTGGCCTGCTGAAGCCCGCTTCTGGGTGTGGGATTTTCTCGCTGTGTTGAAGACCCATTGGTGGCCTTGGGCTGTTTTCTGCTCTTTGGTCGCTTTGTTGTCTCTTTGACACATTCCCCATTTCCATTCTCAATTTTATCTATAACTTTTTGTCAAGGCTTAGTAGCATAATAAAGTCTGAAGGCAAAACATTTTTCTAAAAGGGAGGCTTTTTCAAGCTCAGAAAAAAAAAATTAAAGCAAAATAATCATTTAATTTCACATTAAAGAATTTGCAAAAAATAATCAAGAAAAGACAGAGGGGTTTCTATTAGACAAGTGAACATTTCAAAAAAAAAGAACTTGTAACTTTGATCATGAACAAACAAATAATTTGCTCATCAAAGAAAAAAAATAGCCTGATTAGAAATTGCTATTTGTAGGTAAGTTAATCAATCTTAAAGTTTTCATACTCAATTAGACTTAACAAGCTGTCAGTCACAAATAACTGTACCAATTACAAACAGATACAATTAAAACCAATGATGCAAAAAAGCAAACAATGTTTTTGATGTTATTCCAGAATTAACATCGAACAGTAATTGCTTTGGTATTATGTTACTATTTTTTTCACTGTTCTATTGTTGTGGCTTGGCAAAGTCATGTTTGCCAAATTTAGAATTTGGCAGCAATGACCTATATAAACATGAACCCAGCTGATTTAAAGCTAAGATCTAGATCTTGATATCAAAGGGTTGTCTATTTGGAACTATTTTGCTAATGTTTGAATTTAGAAATAGCATTTAGGTTAAAAAATTATTATATTTTAAAACACAATTCTTTTTTTTAAACTAAGCTAGACTTAATGCTTTCTTGGTGTTTAAATTATGCATGCATAAGCCTTTTTTTTTTAGATTTCATCATTGACTTTATTATAGAGAAGGGTCATAGATGGGGTTTACAGAATAGAGAATATTATGGACCAATTCTGCAGAAAAATGAGCAAAAAAAAAAATTAATATAGAATAATGGGCAAATTATGCACAAAAATGGGCAAAAATAATAAACTAGAGGCTCCAAGGACCCTGTGTCGCTCACCTGATATATCTGACATTTGACCTATTGTTCGGGATTATAGTTGTGACATCATTTTCAATGTAAAGAAAGAAACACCATCATCAGGTATTAATGTGGGTTTTTTTTCATGTTATAGAATTATCAATTATTTTTATTGCCAGTTCATTAGTAGATTGTTTTCTATATTGATTTTCTACTGCAGTTTCAGAAAAGAAGATTACAAAAGGAAACATTTTGTAAAACTTACCAAAATTTACCAAATTAATGAAAATTGTTAAAATTGAGTATAAAGGGCAATAACTCCTTAAGGGTCAACTGACCATTTTGGTCATGTTGACTTATTTGAAGATCTTACTTTGCTGAACATTATTGCTGTTCACAGTTTATCTCTATCTGTAATAATTTTCAAGATAATAACCAAAACGCCAAAATTTCCTTAAAATTACCAATTCAGGGCAGCAACCCAACAACCAGTTGTCCAATTCATCTGAAAATTTGAGGGCAGATAGATATTTACTTGATAAACAAGTAAATCCCTGTAAGATTTGCTTTAAATGCTTTGGTTTCAGAGTTACAAGCCAAAATCTACATTTTACCCTATGTTCTATTTTTAGCCATGGCAGCCATCTTGGTTGGTTGGCTGGGTCACCCACATATTTTTAAACTAAATACCCTAATAATGATTGTGGCTAAGTTTGGTTGAATTTGGTCCAGTAGTTTCAGAGGAGAAGATTTTGTAAAAGATAACAAATATTTACAAAAATTGGTAAAAATTACTTTAAAGGGCAATAACTCCTTAAGGGTCAACTGACCATTTTGATCATGTTGACTTATTTGTAGATCTTACTTTGCTGAACATTATTGCTGTTTACAGTTTATCTCTACCTATAATAATTTTCAAGATAATAACCGAAACGGAAAAAAATCCTTAAAATTACTAATTCAGGGCAGCAACCCAACAACCCATTGTCCGATTCATCTGAAAATTTCAGGGCAGATAGATCTTGACTTGATCAACAATTTTACCCCATGTCAGATTTGCTCTAAATGCTTTGGTTTCAGAGTTATAAGCCAAAATATACATTTTACCCTATGTTCTATTTTTAGCCATGGCGGCCATCTTGGTTGGTTTGGCAGGTCACGGACACAATTTTTAAACTAGATACCCCAATGATGATTGTGGCCAAGTTTGGTTAAATTTGGCCCAGTAGTTTCAGAGGAGAAGATTTTTGTAAAAGTTAACGACGACGGACGACGGACGCCAAGTGATGAGAAAAGCTCACTTGGCCCTTCGGGCCAGGTGAGCTAAAAATAGAGAATGATAGGCCCAAAAAACACTTCGCCTAGTGTATTTAAAAGTATAGAATCTTATACATTAGTTACCAAGGTCACAGATTTATATCAACAAGGTCAAAGTCAGAATTAGGTTAATGATTCCAATCCAATTACTTCTTAATAATTAACAATTACCTCGGCTCAAATTATTTATCAGTTGTTTCCCATGTGAAATCACATGTAAAGGCATGTTTAGTACAAAATTATAGCTGATAATTATATCCATTCTTATTATAAGTTTAGTTATCATTTCATGTCAACATTGAGTTCAGACAAGAAATCTGACCTCTATTAATACTTAACTTTTCTTTTTTTACAAATATCTTTTCACAAAAACCACACCAAATACTTATTACATGTAGGTAACATAATAATCTATAAACTATTAAATGAAAAAGAAAATACTTATTTTTCATACAAAGATGATTAAATTCCATGATTTAATTTATTTTAAACACTAGTTTTCAATCCCAAACTCACAAAATCCCTAATTCATTCTTATTTGCATGTACCTTTCCACAGTTAAGTCCTTTCTAAACCATCACAACCTTCAGACACATAAAAAAAAATCATGATTTCACAGTAACTACTTGAATCTGCTGATTCTACACACACACCCAAAATCCAGTACATGTTACTAGTAGATTGAACAGTAACAGTTCTCTAACATTATTAATGAACCAAGACATCTTAAGCCTTAAAGTCAAGTAGTTACGCACAAACAATTACCTGCTGTGTTAAATAGAAGGGAGGACTATACAGCTATGGACCCCTAGGGTAAGGAGATTTTAACAATAGGTGTAAAAACAACTATGTAATAATACGCCTGGTAGGTTTAATTCAAAGATGTTAGAATGAAAAAAAAACTAACACTATGTTAAATCACAGTATGAACAAAGAAATGTAACAGTACGCTCAACAATACCTTGGAGGCGGGGAACGGAAATAGGTATTTATAATCAGAAAACTTCAATCACTAAAGGTATGGTCTAAGTAATGGGCTTAAGACATTAAGGCATACTTGATTACCCCATAAAGGTGTACTTGATTATCCTCTATGTTTAAATCAGGAGTAAAATAATGGATTTAAACCATAAAATATTGTATAATGGTGTTGACAATTATTATGTGTTATGTTATAACGACCATATAATTACATGTTATTAAATCAGCTACCATGTAATTACAAGTTAAGTGTTAAATGCTTCAGTGATTGCCTAAACTGGAATTGAATAGTTATTTTGTGACAGAAGCAATACATATAAAGGTACCCTTCATTTTGTAAAGAGCATCAGCATTTTAGGTTTGTATAAGCTGGTAAAAATTTTTCTAAACATCAATTGATTTGTCAAATCCTCATTGATTTTGATGAAACTCGGACAGAGGCTTTTTTTCATGATCAAAAGAATTTTGATTTTTTTTTCTTATTTAACTGATAAAGAGACTTAAGTTTTTATTTTATGTTAACATTAATATATTATTAGGTTAAAGTTTTTTATAAATCAACAACTTTGTCAAAATTTCATAGAATTTTGGGACACTGATAAAAATTGAAATCCAGATAGTCTCATCATAGAGCCATACTATTACTGTATTCATATTGTGTCTTACATGTATATCTTAGCAAAAACTACACTGATGCTGGGGCTATTATACTAACAAGTATAACAACCACTGAAAGCACTTAAAGAAGACCTGTTTATCTTTTAAAACTCTCATTCTGTCTACAATTACAAGAGTAATTTCATATCTAAGTTTCATCATAAAACTATCTTATTTACTGGTTAAATACTGTTACAAAGGGATGACCACTTCAATGTCAATTTTCAGATAACTGACCATAATTCAAAACCAATCCAAGATCTTGTTTCTATTTGACTATTAGTAACAAACTGACCACTTGAATGTACACTTAACTGGCAACTGATAATCTTGTTCTTGACCAAAAGGTTGTAAATGGATGATTATTGACCATTCTTGTTTCCACTTAGATAAAACTGATTAGATTTGAGCAATCTCTTTCCCAAACAAAAGGTTAAAAAAATTCCAGTCAAAATTGATTGAAGAAACTATAATAATGTTGATAATTTATTTCGTGATTTTGTCAAAATCTGCATACAAGCCTTTATAAAATTAAAGTTAAGCATTTTAAATTTGTTGTTGACATGTACCAACGAAATCCATGAAAATTGGTGTCCCACGAATTATAATGAATTCACAGTATATGACAACCACAGATGGCCTGTCTTGTGACAGGTATATTATTGTGTCAAGGGTTAAAATATATCTCAACACTCCTTTCCTTTCTGTTTTTAGGTAGAAATAAACCTACCTTATTGACATATTGTTATTTTTTTAGGGTCCCAACTTGTATTTTACCAGAAATATTTGCCACTGAAAATAAGCAAACAGCAATTACCTTACTGATATTTAAAGATATCCAGCTGATGGTCTGTCATTCTACTACTACTCCATACATATATCACCCTGACATTCTGTCAATCTTATATTCCATACTTGACATTTCACTCTATTTACCTTTCCAAGCTGAAGTGGGGGAGGGATATTGCTTGACTGCTAGCTAATTTACTGGTCCATAAATTCTACACTGAGAAACCTTGATATGACTAATTTACTGCTCACTAAGCCTCAAGGTCAAATATCGGTCAGGATCAGACTGGCAATAACTTCCTTTAGGTTTTTATTATTAAACAATTTCTGCTTCTTATTTAACAGTTTAATTTCATGGTTCATATAACGATATTGAGAAAATATTCATTAATTCTGATAGCTGCTGATAAAAACTAATTTTCCCTGGCTTTGAAGTGCTTAGCTTGACCATTGGGCATAAAGCACACAGCTGGAATTATCATATCTTCTCTAAGTACTAAAAGTGGCAGTTTTATGTGGAAATTGCATGTTTATGAGAAAAGTTCACTTTGATATACTTTTTATAGAGGGCACTGTCTATACCAAAAGTGTATGGCACATTACATGCTCAAGGTTAATTATTGCTGACTAAGCATGAGAATAAATTGGGGTCAAAAGGTAAATATTTGGTTCAAATGTAAAGGAAAGCAGCATATTTCAACCTACTCTTTAATCTCCACAATTAAAAAAAATTTCTAGAAGTACAAGTTCTAAATTTTATTTTCTAACTGTGCATTATGATCTAGGGTCAAAAGTTGAATGTTTTTTTCTTACTTGATTTTGTTTTTTTAAACTATAAACAGCCATCTCAGTGATATTGTTTTTTATCAAATATTTCACATAGACTTTTTATAGTGAAATGTTCCCAGGACTTAAGGATGTACTTAGGTTAGGTTAAGGAATGTGTGTCAGATGTTCGGACTCCTTGGTTTTTGTCCTTCGATACAGGGTAAAATATTTTGCCCCACAACACCCACTTTTCTTTTCATATGAGACTTCAATAGCTGATAAAAGGCCAGTTACCAAATTTAAGCAGATTCTAGATTTCTTTTCTTTCGATTTGAGACCCAAATAATACCAATGCAAATATAAGGTAAAAGTCTGTAATTTCACCTTTGTACATCCTTAAATGCAGGTTAATAAGCCAGGTCCAAAAAATATGTTAAGGTAGGTATGCAAATTTAGGGTAGATAAATTAGGGAGGCAGAGAACAAAATCATATTTTTTTGCCATAATGTATGTATGTATGTTCTGTATCTCCCTCCTTTATTAGGAGCACCACCATGGGTTATGGTGTAAAGGAGGACATTTAACACACTGTATCGGTACAGATTTAATGTGAGCATTTGCCTACCCAGTTTCCCTGAGACTGGCCTTGACGGTTCTTACTACCATATCTTCCTTACAACTGTAGCTGAAATGAGGGAGCCTGTATTGTTTTAGTGATAACTCAAAACAGCAAAAACTCTAGCACCTCAATGATTTATAACCCAATCCATTAAAACTTTTGTATCTATATCATTATATCAATGAAATTAAGCCTCCCACAAATAATATACAGAAAGTTATATTGTCATCCCAGAATACTAAATTCATAACTCAGATCCCACTGATCAAGTTATGAGTGAATAATTATAATGGTTTAGTTTCCAGCTATACGGCACATTACAATGTCACTTATTTATTATTTATTACATATCCATTAAGCCATCAGACCAAATAAAGCAACCCAAGAGCAGTTATTGTCCTTCAAAATACAAGTTATCAGGCCAAATATTGGTCATTGGGGGAGACAACTGCCGAGAAATAATAAACTGACCTTAATGATCGTCTAGCCTTCAATTATTCTCAGTCCTCTGCGGCTAATACAGTTCGTAGCAATGGCGACAGAAAACTGATCATGAGTGAGCCCTCAAAAATAGGAACTTTCAAAAATATATACAATATAGTTAATGTAACAATGTCATTATATCAGTCTGGCAAAAACACTTTATGTTGTATGAATGAACTTTTTTTTTGTTTACGTCTGCTTGTTAGGTTTTCATCTTTTGTTGCTTAACTTATTTTTCCAGGGTATGCATGGTATGATCAATCCTAATGATGAAAGAAAAATAAGTGGAACGTCCTCTCTGTAGTAAGGGGCATTTATATGAGGGGGACTATTTAGAATAGACTATTTTCATATTACCGACTTTTGACTCCGGATTATATAATTTGTCGACTGGTTACCTTGGACATCATGGTACTCTGTCAATAGATATAGGAAGATGTGGTGTGAGTGCCAATGAGACAACTCTCCATCCAAATAACAATTTATAAAAGTAAACCACTATAGGTCAATGTACGGCCTTCAACACGGAGCCTTGGCTCACGTCGAAGAGCAACCAAAATAAGTAAAATCAAACATATAATCGATGTAATTTGAGGGGAAAGTTTACTGTTTTCCGATGATTTTGTAGTGAAAAAAAAAATGTTAAGCGAGTAATTTTCCCTCAAAATTGTACCGATTGAACGCTTGGTTTTACTTCTTTAGCTTGCTCATACCTGACTTGGTACCATGAAGTCCAAGGTAACCAGTCGACAAATTATATAATCTGGAGTCAAAAGTCAGTAATATGAAAATAGTCTATTAACCTATGATGACTCCGGGTTTTCAGAAGTCAGAAGTCAGACTTTCAGCCATTTTTTATCAGGAATTCTGATTCAATTATCTATGCAATCATTTTCATCAGAAATTTCTTTACAGCAGAGATTTTATTGCTGTTCCTTATCTAGATGACACAATAAGGCTTTTTAACTTTCACAAGTGCATGAAAACCAGAAGAGATATCACAAAAAGCTTGCACATCAAATTGTTATCTTATGATAATGTTCACATTCTAGATAATTAAACACATGGTACAAATATATCATGTAATAATTGCACTATTCTTTCAGCACTGTTTTCTAAAACCAATAAATTAAACTATCATAATTTCTATATTAATGCCAATAAAAACAGACCTGTTTCTAAGCCAGTATAGTGTGTGTGGTCAGTATCTTTAATGGTCACTACCTGGTCATTGACTTTATAAATCCAACTTTAACTTTTAACACAAATCTCTTAATCTGTCAACATATATTTTTATTGTGCAAAAACACAATGAACCAATTTGTCACCTTGATTCTAATTTTTAAATTACAAAAAATATGTTTAAAATTTAAATAATTGGTTAGTCTATAATTTATCTGATTTAGCACTTGAAAATTATTTGAATGAAATAACAAATACAATGGCTTCATTATGTATCAATAGTTTTTATATGCCACTTGCAAAATTTGCTGATTGGCAGTTTTTTTTTAATTTAATTTATTGTTGATAATTCAGTGATAAAATACAAAAGAACTAATTTATCACACAAGTTTAAATTTATTTGAGTTATAAGAAATCTGAACTGACTGAACTTATTCTGAGTTAACATTTAGTCTGGATCCTTGACATCTCTGATTTCATTAATTAATCTTTAATTATTGACCTTTTAACCTTAAGTTTATTATATGTGTCAAAAATAATCTTGTCACTTGAGAACTCATAATTTTTGCAGAATTATTTAACAATCTGACTCATGAATTAATTACTTGTGACAATTCTTTTTTTCATATAATTATTATATAACAAGTTTAATTATAAAACTGACTCACTGCCTCTTTTCAGTATTTTTTATATTTTTTCAGACAACCGCTTCTCGAGGAAGAACATTTTTGTATTGCTAATCTTAAGAAAAATCTATTTTTTTGGAGAGTAAATTTCAGCGGAATTGTAAATGACTATGTATATATATTCCAGAAAAAAATATGATTTTTATGCTTTCAGCAAAATTTAAGCTAAAAAACATTTTTTAAATAAATCATAAAACACAAACTCAGACCTTTTCTTAACAACACATTTGTTTCATTATGCAACTCAAGAGATGATTTTTATCTGCCTGAAATTGAACAAAAAGAAATTTATTTTAAATTTAATCTTACCTTTAAAAAGTAAATCTGTCAGTTAATTTTGCGGTTACCAGTCTCTGAGACAAAATTGTTGTGGGCTACTGGTATAACATCATGTACTAGTGCTGCTGGTTTATGTGACCTGTCAAATAAAAGTCTGATATGAAAATCAATTAAATACAAACAAGACAATTTCAATTCTGGAAATGTTCCACATTAAATGTATTTCATTAATGTAGACTTGTCTGCACTTTTTAATGAGGAACTGCAGAAAAGGAAATTACTTATTAAGCTAAAGGGAAACAACTCATGTATATAACACGGGAGAAGATTGCAAAATACAATTAATTTCTCAATAAATGACAATAAAGTAGCTTTTTGCAAGTACAGAAACTGAGAAAGTTGATTTTTAGAAGGAAACTTTGCTAGAATTCAAGAAAATTTATCAGAACGTTATTTTTGATTCCAAAATATATAGGTTCCCATCATGTTTTTTCTTAATGCAATTTATACTTATTTCCCTATTTCTATCAATTCTGCACTTAGAACTTAGAAAAATGTGTCTCATCACAGCATAGAAAAGACTCATCTCAGTTCCTTTGGGGCTCAGGAAAATATGTTATTTAGACTTTGGTATATTGCATAGTGCATGAATTGTCAAGTAATAAAAAATATTGGCTGCACACAATGACCATTCCTTCATAAAATGGCTGCACCCCATAATACTGAATAGATTATTGAAACCTGAGTGAAAGCATGCTGTCGCATAAATCATTCCTTAATACTGATTCAAGATATTCTTTCTTTTGTATTTGATCTTACACAGTTACAAGTTAATCCTACAGTACATTATAAAGGTCATATGAGGTGACACATTATAGCTGTTGTATGATTACAGAGACCAAATCTGATCAGGTATGCCTCATTTAGTCAATGTGATGCCTCATTTGGCTAACCATTCATTAATCTGTCTTCTATATCTCAGTTATGTCAAAGTCAAACAAATACTACAAGGCTTGCTAAATATACCAGTTATAATGACAGGGAAGTCAACAAGACAATCAACATACCAAGTATCCAGACGATTTGATGAGTAATTTGTAGAATATAATGGAAAGGAACAAGGGTAACAAAATTACCAATGTCTACTTAATAACTTAATACAGTGAGTCTTTTTATAATGAACCCGACCCTTTCCCTTGATTCTAAAGATCTGTACTAGGGTTATGCAAAGAATAACCCTCAAGCCAGTGTTAGGGGCTGTCTTAAACTTGCAACGAGGTGAGAGTTTTTTTGCTACGTGTTGAAGGCCTAACTGTGACTTTGAGATGAAGAACAGCAATAAAAGCACTGTTCCTTTGCTTATCGTGTTTTTTTTGGCTGTACATGATGTACTGATTTTGTGTCATGGATGGATACCCCATATCCTTTGTTTTCCTATTATGGTCTACATTAACCAAAATAGAATAGTTCTGTTTCCTGCTCAATACCCAACCTTACATTTCATGCCTACCCAACACTTTTTAATTTATGGACATGTTTGGTTAAGCTGTGAGTTAGCACCATCAAATCCATAACACTTTTCTCTACTGGTATATCGTCTTCTATGAAATTTTTTTTTTTTTTTAATTTATTTATTTTAAATTGTTCATTGTTGTACTATTGGAAGTACTATAGCAGCATGTGAAAACACAGAACACATATTTAAGTATATATTCTTTAGCCTGATTGCATATAGCTAAATAAATAGTATTGAAATTATAAATAAACCTATTAAAAATGCCAAGTCAGCAATTCACCTACTTATACTATAGTAAATTACTACTAATGTAGTAACAAGTTGAAACAAACACCATTTCCAAACAGATCAAGTAGACTTATAATAAACTGTTCCTTTGATAAATATGTTACAAACCATTTGAGGGCGAAATTGACATCAAAAAGCAGGAAATGTACACCATGTATATATATATACCTACCACAGGTAGAACTAAGAAAGGACCTTTGTTTTAGAGACCAGTGAATGGAAAGTGATCACATAGACATAAATACAATCATTAACTGGTATTAACATATTTACACCAAAATGTTCTTATTTGTATCATTCAGACACTGTATTTGTTTATAAAACTTATTCTCATTAACAATTCTAGATTAATGGAAACATATTTTCTTCTATGCTTTTGGAATATTAAGGTTGAATATAATTTTTGATTTTGATAAAAAAAAATTTTTTTTTTGTATTGTGCTACCTTAAATGTGATTGGATATTCAGCATTTATCATTCTTTACCAATAACATATATAGTATAAGGTAAAACAGAAAGACCCCTGTCCTAAATTATTGAAATCTACCTTTTCGCAACAACTAAAATAACTTAATGTAAATAAGACACACTCCTAAGGGGCTAACACCCTCATGGACCAATCTAATACTTGTACTTTACAATAAAAGTATAATTATGTCACTTTGGAAGATTTAGACCAAGAAAATAACAATTGATAAATTTTGTGCGTTCAAAGCGCTTTTCTGGAACTACCTTCACCAGGAACGTTCAAACATAACCATTTGAAAGCCATGGATGTATAAATGTGCAGAAATTTTAGGAGCTGTTTATACAAGTATGGAATATGATGATGATGGATCGCTGCTTAACGTTCAGCAGCAAATTAATATGCATATTCAGGACAAGAACATGTTAATGTAATATGAATATTAACCCTGCTTTGTACTAGACTGACACGCTGAGCCAGATTTAAAACGTGCTAGTTCACATGGTAACAGTCCGCAGGAAGACATGTCACCTTACCCAGACACATTATTCTGACTCTGAGCCGACCAGTCTTTGCTCTTACTCCTTTAAATGCCACTTGTTTAGCGGAAAAGCAGCAAATACCAATTTCAAAGTCTTTGGTTTGACCCGGCCGGGGTTCGAACCCATGACCTCCCCCACTCGAGGCGAACACGCGAATCAAATCAACATTATGGTTGAAATGCAGACTGATTGCTTGTTGTTGGAATATTGCTGCATCAACCCACATGGGCTATATATTTGTCATAGGAAACATGGACAATTTTTTTCTTTCATCTTCAATATCTTGCCATTTTGGCTAGTGTTTACATTCATACATACTTACCTTACCTCCTATACATTTCTAGGAATATGATTGGTTAAAAGCGACAATGTGGAGACCGTGTATATTTCAAATGGGGTTAGTAGGTGTGGTTTATTTCAATACACAGTTAGTAGTGGTGTTACGTCCCTTTATAAAAACAACACGAAGTTGTGGAAAAATCTGAAACGTTTTGCCCGGACAACAGAAAATAAATGCATAAAACACATAAAAAGCTGACAAGTTGTTATTGTTGGCATTTGTTTTTGTATAGACCAATGGAAGTAGGTTCTTTATATTGAAGACTTGATCACTTTGATGCCACATGTTAAGATAGTCGGTAAGATAAATTCGTTACACATGCAGTGTGCTAGTGACCTAATACGATATATATGGGGTCAGTAACACTGACTCACCCCATATGAAATTTACTGACCCCATATATATCGTATTATGTCACTTAGCACACTATGTAACTAATAATACACCTTTGATTAACTAATATGACTTGTGACCAAGCAGAACCAGGAAGATAATAGAAACAATACATTTAAACAGAACAAAATAAGATGGTTCAAAGTAAGGTCATGTTCAAATATCAAGGAAGTTATATATTTGTTTGGCATTTTGTCATGTTGGGGCATTTTATAAAGATATATTGTATGGTTTTGCTCTTTGAAGAACAGGCCATGTGATGACCTCTAGTTGCTTAAATCAAGGTCATTTGGACTTTGGTTGATAGATGGCTCATTAGCAATAATACCACATCTTCATTCTTTATTTTAATTGTAAGAGACAACTTATATATACATTTGCAATTCTAAGAACTTACTGCATGAACTTAAATAGAACAATATTGATTTATCATGTTACCCTGACGATTGAAATGATTGAAACGCATTTAAAAACAATTTGAGAAGTTGAATACCACTGTAGTGCATTTTCAGATAAACATTCAAACATTGGGAAAAAGTACAACATAGTTGACTCATTTGAAATCATACCCCATTTCCTTATTTTTATGTTGTCAGAGACAACTTACTTTTGTGATTCACAGAACTTAACTAAGGTTAACTTAAATAAAGCAAATACCCTAACAATCTGAAAGCATTTAAATCCAATTTAAGTAGCTAAATTCCAATTTAGTGCATTTTAAGATATAAACATTCAAACATAAGGAAATAGTAAAACATACCTTTACATGTACTAGACAGAATGTAAACATTGATATACCTGTGTGTACTCTACCTGTAATTATGTCACCAGGTAAACAATCTGTTATATAACTCAGGAGTGTGAAATATGATAAACCACAATTTTAATAAGGTTATAAATTACCATATCTGTACAACCACAACTTATAGTGTTCATGTAATAGTAAATCTTTTACTGTAGAGTACTCTGACCTTTTGGACTAAATTCACAAGTGTAAAAAAATCAATGACAAATTTTTCCATACGATTTTTTTTTTCTGACAATATAAACATGAGAAACACATACACTGAATAGGAGGAAGATATCTACACAAAGACATTTCATAAAACGAAAATTCTACAACCAGAATGAATGTTACTTAATTTATTCAGAGATGACAAAATGCAAATTTATGAAAAAAATGTAAAACGAACATTCATGCAAAAAAAGTATACATACTATAAACATACCATGACGGTTTTATTGCACATTTCAATAAAACATGAGTTGAGTGAAGATTTCTTTTAATGCCAGGAGTGAAAAAAAAAATCCCCAAAAAATCAAACACTGTGTGTGAATGAGTAATTATATCAGTTTACCATGTGTATATAATACAATATGACCATCATCTAATTTGTTGACCCCCTAAGGGTGACTGAGGAATAGAAATATGGTCACTACGGGTCTTCTTCCGACCGGCAGTAGAACCCTTGCCAAAGTGGGGTGTCCGTTTGGTTGTGCGGGATGTATCAATTATGCAGCCACGTCCGGTCAGAATGGGGACATTAAATCCGATGCCTCATCATCATGTAGAGAGTGTGCCATGCTCTCTGCACGTTAAGAACCCTTGCAACAACTCTTTGAGGGGTCCGTTGGTGGCCTGATGCAAGGCCAAATTTCTGTCCCTAATCCAATATATCCTCATTTTCCAGTGGCAGTCTAAATTTCCCCGACCCTCATCCCAGACAGCCTCACTTACTGTACCTACCTGTTAATTTTTTCTCGTCCTGAATATGCATGAAATATTTGCCACTGGACGTTAAGCAACCAACAATCAATCAATCTAATTTGTTGTATGCCCATTGGACAATAAAATATTCTATTCTTCCCTTATATGAATATAAATATAAGATCTCTTTCACAAAGTATTAGTCTGAGCAAACAGTTCTTTAAATAGTGTAGTTTATTCTGATTGTGAATGGCAAAGAAAGTAATTTTCAAGTTTGACAATTGTACTTCTGTGCAAAGCTAGGTATCTATGTACCTTCATATATCCTACTCAGTAACAGTCTATATAACTGTATAAAGTTCAGGAAAAGTTGACATCAATCAATGATGATACATATATATATATATATTTTCGTTTGGGTTTGTATTATTAATCAGTCCCTATATATCTTTTCAATACATATATAAAACATACTTAAAATATCATAAACTAAACAAACTTGTATAATCAATACAAAAGTAATAGATGTTTTTGATTAAATATACATAAATGTCATCATATGGTTACGCATGATTAGACAAAGTACTGTTCCATTATTGTAATTAGTATGGTGACTAATTCTGGTGACATTAATTTCATCTGATTGATGAGGTTTAATTGTTTCTGTGGTATAATGTCAGTTTGATGGAAAAAAGCTTGTCTTTCAATAGGCATATATATATATGTTTAAAATAACAGAAATTGGCCTTAAAAAACATCTTCCTAAGACCTTAAAAATTTTTGTGTTCAAGGTTCAAAGAACCCATTAAAGATTATGTATCCTTTTGTTGTTTCATTGCTTAACATATGGAAATTTTATAGAAAATCCACAGCCTTTCCCTTGTCAGGGCTGCCAAGTCTCACGCAACAAGCGTGAGACTCGCGCATTTTCATGCATATTTGGCGGCATTTTCCTTTGATCTATTGTTTTTTCTCTTTGATCTTTACAATTTTGGCCAAATCTCACACATTTGCTTCATGAAAACTTGGCGGTACTGCCTTGTACTCTAATATTTGGCAATTCGGTGCTTGATAGATATAGGATTATTGCATGCAGTGCTAGCAAACAAGTTTATAAATTGAGATATTGGTTAAAACAAGTATAAATATGGACCAATTCAAGTACACCTTCTAGGGTGGGCTCGACTTTAGTGACTCAGCACAAGGGTTTTTGGAAGGTAAATGTTGTTTATGACTTTTTGTAAAAATAAACGCTAGCACATTATGAACAAACATTAGTGAGTAATCTATGTTTAAAATTGTATAACAAAAAATCTCTGTATTAAAATCTGTGGATTTTCTGCTAAAATCTTGGCTTCATTTGCCATAAAATTCCAATTTTCTATTAAATGCAATAAATCAATAAATAATATTGCTTTGAACGAAGATTCACTTTGGTATATGTACAAAATTGCACATCTCTATTTCTATTATTCATTATCTTTGCTGTTTTGATATTTAAGTACTTTGAAAATTTCGTAATACACATGGCTACAGAAGGGGTCATAAACCTTAAATGAAAATTATGAGGCCAAAATAATCATTTTGATGTCCAGAAGTTAAAAGTCCCCTCCTAATACCGTCTTTAAAAAGACCAAAAATTCAAAACTCCTTATTGTCAGTTTGGCCCAGCAAACAAAATTTTAGCATATTCAAAACCTAAGAGGTTCTTCATGAAGACTGCTTAGATATTTCCATCGCCTCAACAAACTTAGTCCCATCCTGAATGCAGGACAAATGAATCATTTAAATGAATGACATAATTAAAGCTAGTCTTAGCCATTGAACTTGATTTAAAAGTAATATCTAAATATCAAGGTTGGTCCTGTCAGTAATAAAATTATGAAGGATTGCTTCCCTTGATTAGTAGATACTTAGCCAGCTTAATCAGTTGAGCTAACCTGGGAAGTACTTCTCAAGTTAGTCAGTAGAGTGCTGACTTAGAACACAGAGGTCAATCGGGTTGGAATCCTGGAGGTGATAATGTTATTTTCTGCAGGATGGATAGGGGTCACTGTTTCCCACTCCCCTCTCCTTACTGCAGCTGGTACTCCAAATTCCCAACCTCCTTACTACCAGAAGAAAATCTGTCAAAGAAAATTTTCCAAAATATTGCTACTATTTACTCCCCCCCCCCCCCCCTTCACCTAGTTTCTTCCTATCGTTCTTCTGGTTCCCACTTCCTTAGCCCCTCATTCCCAGGTTCACTTATCCCTTTCAAACCCCTCTTTTCTAATGATAATCATGCTCTTAGATAAAATAAATTACAATTAAAAAAACAACAACAAAACAAACCTATGTAACCACAACTAAATTGAATCTCATCAAACAAAATGTTGCATTTGCATGCTGACTGAGGATATGCACTAGATAATATCTGGTATCAAGAGTTATGAAGACAATTAATGTTCTAAATCAAAACAGACAGGTGTTGTAAGCTAATTACTAAACCAAATCCTACAAGTATTTTATTGATATTTGATGTATGATAGATCTACAAACCACATCATGCACTGTAAGTATATCTGTACTGAAACAATCATAGAGTGCATTGAATAACTAGGCCATATTGTATTATTAAGAGTTTGAGCATCTGGGATGACAAGCTTTTGGCATTTTGGATATAAGGGGTAAAACAAGAGGGGATGTGGGATGGGATATAGGTTTAAAAAGTGGAGATTTGGGAGATAGGGAGTAAAAAAGTGGGATCTGGGAAAAAGCAGGAAAAAAGTGGAGAGTGGGAAAAATTACCAATAAAGCTGGATTTTGGAATGAGCACCCCGTGACACCCCCTCTACTGTGGATTCATTACATATTTATTCATTATTCCTAGGGTCCCAATTTTTTTCTGTGAGTTTACGTTGCTTTGACAAAATCACAAAGGGGTTTACGTTGCTCCCCAATGAAGGATTGCTGAGACAACTATTTACCTGAGACCAAAACATCTAAAGGTCACCCACACAACCTTCAACAATGAGCAAAACCCATACTGAAAGTATACGTAAGAAAAGTCCAAAACATGACAAATGTTAAAACAAGAAACCCAGCAGCCTCATATTTCTGTACAAAACAATTAAAGAAAAAAAATATTAGTGAGATATACAGCAACCAAAGACAACCAAAGAATCACAGGCTCTGATTAATAGGACAGGCACTTACAGAAGTTGGCAAGGTTAAACATACCTACTTTGTGTCTCAAACATCCAAATGGCTATAAAAGTTATGCCTTTTGCTGCATCAGCAAGCCCTAAAAAGTGATTACAGTTAAAGCCAAAGATGAATGATTCAGATCAAATTTAATACTGTCAATTGGCTTTTCAGTGTGAAGGACTTAACACCTTAATGAGGTTTGTGACATCAAAGTCTGAGGGAAACACCACCCTATCTATTATGACACCTGAACTTGGTGCAATTAAGCCTGACAAAGAACACCTGACAGGGCTGGACTGATATAACTATATTTGTATCCATGATTCACATGTAATCTACATTTTTGGCATTGTGATTATGTGTACATCTAATTATATGACTGTGAATTCAGAATTGAATGGACACTACTGTGGAAGTCTGTTAAGACATCTGAGATCCGAACATGAGCAACATTTTTCTCATTTTTCAAAATCTTGACAGATACTTTAAATTGTGATTTAATCTATTTTTCATTGACTTGGAACTTCATTATAATCACTGATCAAATGTCTAAAAATTAACAAGACTTTCAAACAGGCCTTGATTCCTTTAGTTAAGTGAATGGGTAAATGTTTAACACATAGCAATTGGATGCATATTCTACAGAAAGTTTTTTTTATCAATTTTTAAACCTCTGAGATCAACCCTGTTTTTGGTGGGGTTCCTGTTGCTCAGTCTTTAGTTTTCTATGTTGTGTTTTGTATACTGTTGTTTGTCTTTTTTCGTTTTATTTGCCATGGCATTGTCAGTTTATTTTTGACTCATGAGTTTGAATGTCAATTTTGTATCTTTTGCCTCCCTTTTACACAGAAACAAGCCATATTATCATCAAGACTTCAATAAACCTGTGTCATAATAAATCCCTAATTAGGAGATGAATTCTAAGTCCATCAAATAAATCCATTTGACAATCAACTTCTGACAGTCATTCTTTCTTTAGATTTAAAATCAATATCTTATAATGGACTGCTGTAATATCTTTACATTCAATTCTGGGTGCACCATCTGCGGTCTAGGATGGTACAACTTACAGATTAGCCATGGTGTAACCTTTACTGGTTATATTTCATTCCGAGTTAGTATTTAATATATAAGACTTGAAACAATGATGCTAAATAATTTTTTGCTGCTTTTTGTAATGTTGTTGGGTTGTTGTCTCATTATGTTTATATTCCACATCAGCTCTGATTGTCTACCTTCATGTGTTGCACTATTGGAAGATCTGGAATCTTTCTGTGGGACCTAATGGGGGTACCTTTATGACAAATTACAGTAAAAAATCTTGCCAAATGACGTTAACAGTAATTTTTTGGTGCATGATGATAAAATGTACACTTTCCTAAGACAATAAAAAAATCGACTTATTTTGACGAATCAAGTTAAATTTTTTCCAAAAATAACGGTAACGATAATTATTTGAGACCTATAACGAATCATGATAAGGATATTTTGACGAATCACGGTTAAAAATTTTGACCAATTTGATGCTAACGGTAGCCGTTTGACACCTGACGGTAAAGGGCATTCCTACCATCCTTTCTGTGTGTAGCTGCATAGACCATCAGAACTTCTAATATTTCAATAAGGGAGCTACCATTTGATTTTATGGGGCTAGGATGAAATTTGAAAAAGGCAGGACAGTTTTGAGTAAAATAAAAGGCAGGATGAGCAACTTGGCAAAAAAAAAGGCAGGATGACAATTTATGTAAAAAAGTCAGGATAAACTAATAAAAAAATGCAGGACCGAACAGAGTGAAAAATAAAATGGCAGGACAGAGATTACAACTAAAAAAATACAGGACAAAATTTTTCATCCTAGTCCCCATAAAAATCAAATGTATCTTATCTCATATATCACATTTGTTAGACAAATGTATCATAAAATTGCTTTTCAAATGTCACTCACTGTTGTTTTGTTCACACTGGTTACACTTTACATGAATTGCCTGTACTTTATCCATTTCAATACTTTATTTTTATTTGATTTGAAAATTCCAATTTTGGGAAAAGCATGAATATGACAAATTCTTTCTCGAAGTATTGGGTTCCTTACTACTTTAACTTGTTTTCTTTCTTTTATATTGTTTTCTGGAAACAATAAAGCAGAATCAAAATATAAATAAAAGAAAGCATAAATAATGTTCCATACCTGACAGCTATCTGAATCTAATTTGCTAAATGTCAATTTTCCTAAATGTTTTTGTTGATTCCCAGAGGGACATGGAAAATTTTTCAATTTTCAAGGCAATGGAATTTATGCATCAAAGTTGCTCAAAGCCAGTTCATTGATGAGTTAATTATTAAATTCACATCTGGCAAATGTACAGGAAACAATTTACTTCCTGGTTAAATTAGATGAAATTAAATCTCTGAGAAACATCTTCCTCACAGCAATGTTAATTAGTGTACATAGTACATGAAGCACATGTAGACAAGCTATTAAGTCACATTTGCTATATATGATAATTATATGCACTATTGATCAAGAGATTTAGCGATTGCTGGTTCAGTTTTGAGCATCTATCCTATTTCTATAAAATTTATTCCCATAATTATCTTAATACAATACATATATCTTCATAAGGGTCTCATTAGGGTTTACATATGGCATAATCAAGAAAAATAGGCTAAAAAACAAAGAGTATAAAAAAATGAGGTGGTGATTCAGGGGGATGAACACACTGTGGGCACCCCACCCAAAAACAAAGAAAATATGTAATAATGTTAAATTTATAGAATACTAGAACATGCGACATTGCACGTCCATGACTGAATTAAAGTACCTATGCCTTATTTTTAGACTGATTTTTTAGTATTTATATTGTCATCTGATAAAGTCATGCTGATTATAAGGTGCACAGTTTCTCTGCTTTTAAATCTTTCTGTTTGAACCCGTCCTGGTTTTCTTACTACAACCGAAAACTACATATATTGGTAGTAAGACCAGTCACGACCAGGCTGGGAAACTTGGTTCATGTAGGTAAATGCTCACATTAAATTTGTACCGATTACATTGTGTTAAATGTCCACCTTTACACCATAACCCATGGTGGTGCTCCTAATTTAGGAAGAAGATACAGAACATACATACATAATATACTATTAGTATCGGTATCGGATTCGCCCCGGATCTATTCAATTATTGGTAATATTAATTATGTAGAAAACAAAAGGGCCTGGAAAGGTGTAATTTTTAATCAACACCATTGTCCTATATCAGTTATTATATAAAGAATTCTTTGATTTGCTGTTTTTACGTCAAGCCGGCTAACAAATTGGACCTCGTTATTTTAGTAGTATAGATATAAAATTGGGTCTACTAATTGGCCCAAGAACACAGTTACTTTGTAGTGCATTTCTTTTAGACAATAAATTTAAATTAAAATATCCAACCTGCGCTTTCTCAATAATATTTTTACAGTATGTGTAATACTTTTGGGACAAATCATGTCAAAATTATAGAAAACTTCATCAGCTCTTACTCAAAATATGGACAATTTATGTTAAGGGGTCTTGAATCCTTTTGACATCTTCAGAAATACTAATTATTAACCTTTTTCAGCTGGACCAAATCACTACTTTCCTTAGAAATTCATGACTCAAATTTTTAGTGTAATTTCATCCCCTACTTGCTATTTGAGGCATAGAACATGAAGAAATAAATTTGGAAGGAGTATGAAAAAAATTGCAACTAATACACTGTCAACAGTAGGGACTATATTTGCAGACAACGAAAATCAAAGGATAACTGTGTTCCAGGACAAATTCATTATTCTGGGGAGTTCGCTCCCTAACATCAAGTCCTGAGATATGTGCCTGAAAAAAAGAATGCAGAAATGAGGACACCTATCCACACCCTTCATGCAGAAGAATCCTTATCAATACAGGCACCAAGAGTTATCTTTTCCTTTTTATTGGGATATGTTCATTTTGCCAAGAACCTATGCCAAAAGTTTGGGTACATCTATTTTGCATGACTTAACTGTCAGTGGATTCATTTATTTTCATGGGTATCAATTTTCGTGGATTGAAGAAAACTTGCATTTTCGTGGATCTGCATTATAACACTTAGCCTATAGAAAATTTGTTATTCATTGAACATTTAAATTCGTGGTTCATCTGTACCCCACGAAAAACCCACGAACATTGGTATCCCACGAATAATAATAAATCCACAGTAGATAAAATTCAACAATGAAATAAATTAACTCAATAAAAAGTTTTTATGCAATGCAGCAGCATGTCACTTAAACTTAAAGATTCAGTACTTTCCTTTCTTCACTCCTTATTTATTCACTACCCCAGCCTTGAAATCTGCAGAATCATTGTAACAGAACAAAGGATAATTGTTGTCATGATGTTTTTAAATAGGTAATTTCTGTTATTCTATCTTAAAATAATCAACAATATATCTTTTAAAGAAATTTATTACAGGTGCTTCTATCATTTATGTCACACGATCACATTTGACAGATATATCTTCCTTGAACGAGGACTGAGAAAAGTCTAAACAACTTGATTTATCTAGGATCCTTAAGAAATGATACATCCCATTTATGTCTCATTGTTGCATAATGTATTAAACGAAATCCAACAATTTAAACATTCTGATTTTTTTATAATCAAATTAAAAGTCGGTCATCATGATCCTAACTTCCTGGTAGTAACGTCTATCCCCCATTTACTCTCAGTCAAATAACTATAAACATTAGTAGTAGTGTGCAATCAATGTAGATGAGAACCCAGTAACCAAAGGGTTTAAATACTGTGTGGATTCATTTATTTTCATGGGTACCAATTTTCATGGATTAAGGAAAACTTACATTTTCGTGCATTATATATTTAATTTCGTGGTTTTGCCAAAGTCTGCATACAAGCCTATAGAAAATATGTTTTTCGTTGAACATTTGAATTCGTGGTTCACCTGTACCCACGAAATCCACGAAAATTGGTATCCAACGAATAATAATGAATCCACAGTATGCAAATTAGGCCATGTTGGGTTTTTATTTTGTTTTGTGCCCATTTGAAAGCAAGACAACTACTCACTGCCAACACATTCAAACTTTCAACTAAGGGGAAAGTTGATAAAATATATGTCTAATATTATACAACTGTATTAGTGGGGCAAAAATATATGCAAGTAGAAGATTATCTTGAATATAAGTATCAATGCCAAAACACATAATTCACAGTGCCTGGTGATGATTCATAGCCTGATCTGTTTCGGTCCTTCACGGACCTTCTTCAGAGGCGGAATGATGGATTATTATAGGACTAAAAAATTTCTATTAAAAATTCTCATTGGCTAAAAACATATGTCTTCTTTGACAAAACATTATATTCACTGTGGGAAAAATCATGAGCGGCTAATATAAGATTTGGAACAGCGAATGTGTACCTGAATATAGATATTCCATGGCAACATCAATGAAGTAGGATTATGACATCATGCAAATGCTCGATTTTTTCTCTTCTTGTTTTCAGTGTATGTATGTATTGTTTTGGTAAACTATTAATGAATATTTCAACATATAAAAGTTGGCAACTGCAAAAGCAGACGAAATATTTAGTATAAAAACACAGAGCAGTTTTAAAAGTATCTTGAGCAAATACTAGAAAATTGGAGAAGGATAAAAAGTCTGATAATAATACAATTGTTGACATTTGATACCAGTTGATACAATGATTTATCAACCCCAGAGATGTGCCATTCACCCTCGGCCATTGGTCTCACAAGATTTCTATAGGTCAACATACAGACCCACATCTTTAACAGTGTTTTTTATGGAATACTAGGAAAAATTGAGCAAATAAAAATAAAAAGTAATGGTGTGTTATCAGTCTGACAGTCGGCACTGTTGTTAGGTCAGTCATACCACTGAGTCTTAAAAAGTTGCAAATGAAGTTAAGGGAGCTACCATTTGATTTTTATGGGGGCTAGGATGAAAAATTTTGTCCTGCATTTTTTTTAGTTGTAATCTCTGTCCTGCCTTTTATTTTTCACTCTATTCGGTACTGCCTGTTTTTCATTAGTTTATCCTGACTTTTTTACATAAATTGTCATCCTGCCATTTTTTTTTTGCCAAGTTGCTCATCCTGAATAGACACTACTGTGGAAGTCTGTTAAAGACATCTGAGATCCGAACATGAGCAACATTTTTCTCATTTTCAAAATCTTGACAGATACTTTAAATTGGGCCCTTTAAATTGTGATTTAATCTATTTTCATTGACTTGGAACTTCATTATAATCACTGATCAAATGTCTAAAAATTAACAAGACTTTCAAACAGGCCTTGATTCCTTTAGTTATCAAAATTGTTACAAATATGATCAATATAATATATTACTGATTTTAAATAGATTATACCCCTGACACCAACCCTGTTTTTGGTGGGGTTCCTGTTGCTCAGTCTTTAGTTTTCTATGTTGTGTTTTGTATACTGTTGTTTGTCTTTTTTCGTTTTATTTGCCATGGCATTGTCAGTTTATTTTTGACTCATGAGTTTGAATATCAATTTTGTATCTTTTGCCTCCCTTTTACACAGAAACAAGCCATATTATCATCAAGATTTCAATAAATCCCTAATTAAGTGATGAATTCTAAGTCCATCAAATAAATCCATTTGACAACCAACTTCTGGCAATCATTCTTTCTTTAGATTTAAAATCAATATCTTATAATGGACTGCTGTAATATCTTTACATTCAATTCTGGGTGCACCATCTGCGGTCTAGGATGGTACAACTTACAGATTAGCCATGGTGTAACCTTTACTGGTTATATTTCATTCCGAGTTAGTATTTAATACATAAGACTTGAAACAATGATGCTAAATCATCTTTTGCTGCTTTTTGTAATGTTGTTGGGTTGTTGTCTCATTATATTTATATTCCACATCAGCTCTGATTGTCTACCTTCATGTGTTACACTATTGGAAAATATGGAATCTTTCTGAGGGTCGTAATGGGGGTACCTTCATGACGAATAAAAATCTTGCCAAATGACGTTAACAGTCATTTTTTGGTGCATGATGATAAAATGTACACTTTCCTAAGACAATAAAAAATCTACTGATTTTGACAAATCACGTTAAATTTTTTCCAAAAATAACGGTAACGATAATTATTTGAGACCGCTATAACGAATCATGATAAGGATATTTTGACGAATCACTGTAAAATTTTAACCAATTTGACTCTAACGGTAGCCGTTTGATGCCTGACGGTAAAGGGCATTCCTACCATCCTTTCTGTGTGTAGCTGCATAGACCATCAGAACTTCTAATATTTCAATAAGGGAGCTACCATTTGATTTTTATGGGGGGGCTAGGATGAAATTTGAAAAAAGGCAGGACAGGAGTTTTGAGTAAAATAAAAGGCAGGATGAGCAACTTGGCAAAAAAAAAAGGCAGGATGACAATTTATGTAAAAAAAAGTCAGGATAAACTAATAAAAAAAAATGCAGGACCGAACAGAGTGAAAAATAAAATGGCAGGACAGAGATTACAACTAAAAAAAAATACAGGACAAAATTTTTCATCCTAGTCCCCCCATAAAAATCAAATGGTAGCTCCCTTATCTCATATATCACATTTGTTAGACATGTTGCGAGATGTATCATAAAATTGCTTTTCAAATGTCACTGTTGTTTTGTTCACATTGGTTACATTTTACATGAATTGCCTGTACTTTATCCATTTCAATACCCTAATTTTTATTTGATTTGAAAATTCCAATTTTGGGAAAAGCATGAATATGACAAATTCTTTCTCGAAGTATTGCATTCCTTAATATTTTAAATAACTTGTTTCTTTCTTTTATATTGTTTTCTGGAAACAATAAAGCAGATACAAAATATAAATAAAAGAAAGCATAAATAATGTTCCATACCTGACAGCTATCTGAATCTAATTTGCTAAATGTCAATTTTCCTAAATATTTTTGTTGATTCCCAGAGGACATGGAAAATTTTTCAATTTTCAAGGCAATGGAATTTATGCATCAAAGCTGCTGAAAGCCAGTTCATTAATGAGTTAATTATTAAATTCACATCTGGCAAACGTACAGGAAACAATTTACTTCCTGGTTAAATTAGATGACAGTCGGCACTGTTGTTAGGTCAGTCATACCACTGAGTCTTAAAAGTTGCAAATGAAGTTAAGGGAGCTACCATTTGATTTTTATCGGGGGGGGGGGGCTAGGATGAAAAATTTTGTCCTGCCTTTTTTTTTTAGTTGTAATCTCTGTCCTGCCTTTTTATTTTTCACTCTATTCGGTACTGCCTGTTTTTTCATTAGTTTATCCTGACTTTTTTTACATAAATTGTCATCCTGCCATTTTTTTTTTTTGCCAAGTTGCTCATCCTGCCTTTTTTTTTACTCAAAACTCCTGTCCGGCCTTTTATTTTCAAATTTCATCCTAACCCCCATAAAATTCAAATGGTAGCTCCCTAACATAGATCATCAAATATGATATCTGCCATCAACACCATATTCTCTTAAAAGGCAATAACTTCAAAGTTTCCTGACTTTGGAGAGATAAATGAACAGCCAGCATCAGTATAAAATAAGGAGATGCGGTATGATTTCAAATGTCAGACAACTATCAACCAGAAACCAAATGATATGAAAATAAGGGCATACTGTAAAACATGGTATGGTATGATGGTATGGTATGTGTTATGGTATGGTGGTATGGTACAAATACCACCATACCATGGTATACATGAATGGTACCATTGTATGGTATGATGGTATGGTACAAATTACTATACCATGGTATACTTTGATGGTATGAAGCATGGTTTGGTTTTTGAAGTAGGAAGTTTTGAAAAGTTAATTAAGATAATTTGAAACATGATTTTTTTTAATTTGCTGACATTAAGAAAATATTGCTAAAATAAAAAGAAAGTGGATGTAGAAAAAACAGATCTCTTACATAAAGTTGTGAACAGAAAACAAAAGAAAACTCAATTTAAACATCTCATATAACCATAAAGTTAAGTATTATGTCCTGGTCTGATGTCGACACATTGAAAATTTCTGTCAATTATTCTTTGAAATTTCGGTAAGTGCTGCATATATTATGATTATAATCTAGATAATGTAGTTAAAGTTTTATTGCTTAGCCTTCTGTCAATGACCAACTTTTTTTTAATTTTGTTTTGAAATATGACACTAAGTCTTTTAACAGTTGCATATTCTGTCTACATGTATGCCCAAGAAATCACATTTAAAAAATGTGAATAAAAAGTGAATGCATCTCTGCATCAATTAGAAAACACCATACTTTCATATTAAACTGTCACTCATATAATACTATGTAAATTGATAGATACCACATGTTTTTATATGTGAAAATTGTTGCATGAAGGAATAGTTAATACACAATATCTATCAAGGAATGTGTCTTCTTTTATTATGTGCTATTTTTTTTAAACACTTTATTTCATTTTTTAATTAATTGCAAAACTGGAATATTTTGTATACTATATGTAACAATAGTAATAGATATCCAATTATATATTGAAACTCAGGATAAACAACAACAAAGAATATAGTCCAAAAAAATCAAACACAAAACTAAAAGGATGTCCATTACACATATGTCTGTGAATTTTCTACGACTCTTAAAGTTTAACATTTTTTTTGTTTAAGTAATCTGTTTGATAAGCAATAATATCTGTCATCTTATTAGCATGGTAAGCTCTTCTTAAACATTTTATAATTGAGAGAAGATATGTAATTTCCACTCTAAATGTGGTTTCTTGGGCACAGATGTAGGACTGTAGAAATAATTGTTTGCTTATGGAACTATAACATCAAATATACTATAGCGGAGGTATGCTGTTTTATAAAACGAAATTCATTTTGTCTTGCCATGTAACGTTAGTCATAGTGATCCTAATATTGTAGTGGCTTGAGCATTCTCTATTACTACATGTCAGGGCTATATTGCATTCAAATTGTCTGTATGTCCATGTTTCCAAACGCTTCTCATATTGTCTGTGAACCAAGAAAATAATTGTTTTGTTGGCCTCTTGTATGCCCCTTTACAATAATAACCCCCAACCTTCCTATTGTGGTATGGAACCTTGTGCTAAAATTTAATAGAGATCCATACACTTATACTCAAGTTATTGCCTGCAAACCAGAAAAATAGTTGTTTTGGCCCTTTCACCCCTAATTATTAAACGGTTTGGGCCATGACCCCAAAATCAATCCGAACTCTCCTTTGAAGTATGGAACCTTATTGTAAAATTTCATAGAAATCTACACTCTTATACACAAATTATTGTCCTGAAACATGAAAAATAATTGTTTTTGGGCCCTTTTTTGGCCCTTATTACTAAACAGCTACGACAATAACCCCCAAAATAAATCCCAACCTTCCTATTGTGGTATGAAACCTTGTGCTAAAATTTAATAGAGATCCATACACTTATACTCAAGTTATTGTCTGTGAACCAATTTATTTTCTACGAACCAGTAAAACTGACCTTTTTTTGCCCCTAATTACAAAACCGCTAAGACAATACCCCCAAAAATAATCCCAACCATCCTTTAGTGGTATGGAACCTTGTGCTTAAATTTCATAGTGATCCAAAAAAAGTATATACACTTATAATCAAGTTATTGTCTGCAAACCAAAATGTCTTCAGACGCAGACATCGCCATAACATAATACTGAACGGAAACAATTTTGCGGTCGTATAAAACATCTCTTCTCAATATTGTCTGAAATTTTGATTGTATGATCTTGTAGGTTACCATCTCATTACACAATTATCAAAATTAATAGAACCAATAAATGAAGCATGTAGCGCTTCTCTCTGAACTGAAATTCTGGATCTGCCTCTGACATACAAAAGAAAATGACTAAAATTATAAAAACTTTAGTTATGCACTTCTGGCTTCACAATTATTTCATGCATTGGACATATCATTGGTTGTCTGTTTTTTTAGTTCAACAGACCCAGAGGGTTAAGTGAGCTTTTCTAATCATTTGGCTACCGTTGTACGTCGTACGTAGCCATCCGTTAACTTAAACTTCTCTGAAACTACTAGGCCAATGATTGGAACCAATTTGGCCATAACAACATTGGTTTATGTTTTTTTTTGAAATGTAACCTTTGATCCTGCCAGTCAACCAACATAGCTGACATGGCTAAAATAAATGGATGTATGGATGGTTGTTTAACGTTCAGTGGCAAGTTAAATGCATATTCAGCATGTTCAGGACGAGCATAGATAAAGAGATATGAATGTTGACCCTGTTTTGTACTAAAGCTGGAATATTTAAAGTGCTAAGTTATAGGAGTTAAAGCCCTTTAATGATGAGTTTTATCAATTTTTGACATTTTTGCTCGTTATCTTCAAAACTATAATATATATAGATAAAGTGAAACTTTTAATAGCAATAACGATCACAGGACAGAGTCTACAAATTTGTCACAATGGCCAAAATTATTGGTTTCTTTCCTTTGGAAGTTTTCAGTTTGCCTATTAGCATGAACACTTTAATAGATTGATAAGTTGCTCACCAAATATAAGTTATTCAGTTTAGAAGCATGTGAGAAACGTTTGGGGGAAACATGGACGAATAGAGTGACATACAGACAAGTTGAATGCAATATAGCCTCGACATGTAGTAACAGAGAATGCTCTAGCCACTACAATATTAGGATCACTATGACCAAAGTTACATGGCAAGACAAAAATGAATTTCGTTTTTATAAAACAGCATACCTCCGCTATAGTATATTTGCAAACAATCATTTCTACAGTCCTAGATCTTTGCCCAAGAAACCACATTTAGAGTGGAAATTACATATCTTCTTTCAAAAAGAAATGTTTAAGAAGAGCTTACCATGCTTATAAGATGACAGATATTATTACTTATCAAACAGATTACTAAAACAAAAATTTTAAACTTTAAGAGTCGTAGAAAATTCACAGACACATGTGTAATGGACACCTTTTATTTTTGTTTGATTTTTTTTTGACAATATTCTCTGTTGTTGTTTATCCTGAGTTTCAAGATATAATTTGATATCTAATTATTATTACACCAATTTATTATATATGGACCACAACAAGGATTGGTCAAGGGCCGACAGACTTGCTCGGGCAAGCTTTTGGATAAGAAAGTTAAGGACAGTTTCCTCAGAGGGCATTAATGAAAAAACATAAAATGAGTTCCTACCATCACTTGTTTTCTGTATAACTCAGGCTTCAATACAGGACTCTCACAGTTTTAAGGATTTTTTCCTCCTCCAAAACATCAATATTGAAAAAATTTACCAGCGTATTTATTCGTGGTAATTTGTATAACGTTCAAGATTATTATTTCAATTCGACTACCACATGTCAAAATAAGAATCATTTGACATCTTACTGATGAAGGATATTAGTTTATTTATTTAATATTTGTTCATGATTTTACTATTTTTTTTTTGGTGATGTTGTACCCTTTTAGACTTGCTTATTATATATTATATTTTGTAGTGTACTGTATCATATTTATATGATCCATCGCCTCGTAAGATTTATCGTTGGCTATTATTCAGACATTTAATTATTATTACATATAGTATACAAAATATTCCAGTTTTGCAATTAATTAAAAAAATTGAAATAAAGTGTTTAAAAAAAATAGCACATGATAAAAGAAGACACATTCCTTGATTGATATTGTGTATTAACTATTCCTTCATGCAACAATTTTCACATATAAAAACATGTGGTATCTATCAACTGAGGAAACATAGCATTATATGAGTGACAGTTTAATATGAAAGTATGGTGTTTTCTAATTGATGCAGAGATACATTCACTTTTGATTCACATTTTTTAAATGTGATTTATTGGGCATACATGTAGACAGAATATGCAACTGTTGAAAGTGTCATTTTCAAAACAAAATAAAAGTTGGTCATTGACAGAAGGTTAAGCAATAAAACTTTAACTACATTATCTAGATTATAATCATAAGCCTACAGAAAATTTGTAATTCATTAAACATTTGAATTCGTGGTTCACCTGTACCCACGAAACCCACGTGTTCGGTATCCAACGAATAATAATGAATCCACAGTAGATGAAATTCAACAATGAATTAAATTTACTCAATAAAAAGTGTTTATGCAATGCATGTCAGTTAAACTTAAAGATTCAGTACTTTCGTTTTTTCACTCCTTAATGAAAGAACCTTAGTGAGCTCACATACCCCACGTCCCCACATTGTCATTGGAGAAATAAAATAAGTGTAAGAAAAAAATTGTATCAGAAAAAAATTGAATCATAATTTCCTGTCAATATGCACATCTACATAGTATGTCCTTATTATCTACACAGTTTCATGAAATTCTGTTGTGTGGTTTCAGAGGAGTTGCGATGACAAACTGTTGCAGAAGTACATTGAAGCAAATAAGTTCAAAGGCGTAACTCCTGGGAAAAAAATTGAATCGTAATTTCCTGTCGATATGCACATCTCGTAGTATGTCCTTATTATCTGAAAAGGTTTCATGAAATTCTATTGTGTGGTTTGAGAGGAGTTGTGATGACAAAGGTTGCAGAAGTACATTGAAGCAAATAAGTTCAAAGGCGTAACTCCTGGGAAAAAAATTGAATCGTAATTTCCTGTCGATATGCACATCTCGTAGTATGTCCTTATTATCTGAAAAGGTTTCATGAAATTCTGTTGTGTGGTTTGAGAGGAGTTGCGATGACAAAAGGTTGCAGTAGTATATTGGGCAAATAAGTTCAAAGGCGTAACTCCTGGAAAAAAATTGAATCGTAATTTCCTGTCTATATGCACATCTACGTAGTATGTCCTTATTATCTGAAAAGGTTTCATGAAATTCTGTTGTGTGGTTTGAGAGGAGTTCGATGACGAACTGTTGCAGTAGTACATTAAAGTAAATAAGTTCAAAGGCGTAACTCCTAGAAAAGAATTGAATCGTAATTTCCTGTCGATATGCACAACTACATAGCATGTCCTTATTATCTAAAAGGTTTCGTGAAATTCTGTTGTGTGGTTTGAGAGGAGTTGCGATGACAAGAAACAGGACTGACGGACGGACTGACGGACGGACGGTCAAAACATTATACCCTCCGCAACTCGTTGCGTGGGGTATAATTATTCACTACCTTAACCTTAAAATCTGCAGAATCATGATAACCATTGTAACAGAACAAAGGATAATTGTTGTCATGATGTTTTTAAATAGGTAATTTCTGTTATTCTATCTTAAAATAATCAACAATATATCTTTTAAAGAAATTTATTACAGGTGCTTCTATCATTTATTGTCACACGATCACATTTGACAGATATATCTTCCTTGAACCAGGACTGAGAAAAGTCTAAACAACTTGATTTATCTAGGATCCTTTAGAAATGATACATCCCATTTACATGTATGTCTTATTGTTGCATAATGCATTAAACGAAATCCAACAATTTAAACATTCTGATTTTTTATAATCAAATTAAAATCGGTCATCATGATCCTAACTTCCTGGTAGTTCTAAAAATTACAAAACGTCTATCCCCCATTTACTCTCAGTTAAATAACTATAAACATTAGTAGCAGTGTGCAATCAATGTAGTTGAGACCCAAGTAACCAAATGGTTTAAATACTGTGTGGATTCATTTATTTTCATGGGTACCAATTTTCGAGGATTAAGGAAAACTTACATGTTCGTGGATATTTAATTTCATGGTTTTGCCAAAGTCTGCATTCAAGCCTATAGAAAATATGTTTTTCGTTGAACATTTGAATTCGTGGTTGACACCTGTACCCACGAAATCCACGAAAATTAGTATCCAACGAATGATAATGAATCCACAGTATGCAAATTAGGCCATGTTGGGTTTTTATTTTGTTTTGTGCCCATTTGAAAGCAAGACACTACTCACTGCCAACACATTCAAACTTTCAACTAAGGGGAAAGTTAATAAAATATAGGTCTAATATTATACAACTGTATTAGTGGGGCAAGGTGGCATCGTCTTCATTCAGTGGGATCAAACTCCTTTTCATTTCTGGGGCCAGTTTGCAGACCTATATTCAGTGGGATCAAACTCCTTTTATTAGTGGGCCAGTTGATGCGCCATGTCCTATATCTTATTTTATTCATATGCAAGTTGCAATTAATTAAAAAATTGAAATAAAGTGTTTAAAAAAAATAGCACATGATAAAGAAGACACATTCCTTGATTGATATTGTGTATTAACTATTCCTTCATGCAACAATTTTCACATATAAAAACATGTGGTATCTATCAACTGAGGAAACATAGCATTATATGAGTGACAGTTTAATATGAAAGTATGGTGTTTTCTAATTGATGCAGAGATACATTCACTTTTGATTCACATTTTTTAAATGTGATTTATTGGGCATACATGTAGACAGAATATGCAACTGTTGAAAGTGTCATTTTCAAAACAAAATAAAAGTTGGTCATTGACAGAAGGTTAAGCAATAAAACTTTAACTACATTATCTAGATTATAATCATAATATATGCAGCACTTACCAAAATTTCAAAGAATAATTGACAGAAATTTTCAATGTGTCAGACCAGGACATAATATTTATCTTAATAATCTTAACTGTATGGTTAATATCTGAGATGTATAAATTGGAGTTTTCTCTTGTTTTCTGTTCACAACTTTATGTAAGTGATCTGTTTTGTCTACATCCACTTTCTTTTATTTTAGCAATATTTTCTTTTCAAAATAAACCAGATACATAATGTCAGCAAATTAAAAAAACATGTTTCAAATTAAGTTAATTAACTTTTCAAAATTTCATACTTCAAAAACCATACCATACTTCATACCATCAAATTATACCATGGTATAGTAATTTGTACCATACCATCATACCATACCATGGTACCATTCATGCATACCATGGTATGGTGGTATTTGTACCATACCATAACACATACCATACCATCGTACCATACCATGTTTTACAGTATGCCGAAAATAAGAAGATGTGGAATGCATGATTGACAATGAGACAACTATCCACAGCAGAAATCAAATGCTATAAAAATAAGAAGATGTGGAATGCATGATTGCTAATGGGAAGTTGAACTCTCCACCAGAGACCCAATAACTTAGGTTTAAGCTGGGAACAGTATATATGTTCCTGGTTTAAGCAAGTTTATGTCACCTTTGCCTGGGTTTGCCATTGCAATTTCAATATTTCTGAATAATGTGCAGATCATACAAACAAACCAGCTACATAAATATTTTCTTTTGTGTACAAATGTATACTGTAAATTCAGAAATTATTGCGTGCATTTATTATCACGATTTTTGAAGAATGGACAAAAATGCGAGATTAATTATTGCGTTTTCAGGAAAATGTGCATTAAGATATCAGAATGCAATGGAGTTCTTATTATTGCCATGCTCCGACCCAGTCGCATTATTCACACTAATAAAAACCTCGCAATAATTTCTGAATTTACAATAATATTGAACCATTGTGCAGTGTAAGTGTACTGATAGCAACATTGGTTACTCATCTAAACAAACATAACATTATATCGGTTAATCTTTACAAAGAACAGAAAATATAGGTTATTCATTCCTAACAATATAAATTAAAATAAAGCATTTAGTCAATAACTTCCTCTGGTGAGACTTCAAAGAACTACAAATAAAACAAGTATAAACGGGAAAGAATAAAATTTCAATGCATATTTACCTTATCATATAGTTTGACCTTCTCAGACAGTTCAAACGTCAAATTCAAGGAGCATATAAGAATGGACATCAAAATTCTTTTTCCTTGGAATACATTTATTTATCCATAAAGATAAACTCCTAAACCTTTCAATATAAATGGGCCGCAAACATTATCAATAGATATGATCTTGAAAGGGTCACTAATTTTATTCATAAAAATTGAGAGTGTAAAAATAAAATTCAGCAATATAGTTTATGACCAAGTTAATCTACTCAACTGTAAAATATGGATCATTATACATAGAAATTATGAACCCAAATTATATTTTTTAAGATATCAGTTCTGTTATTACAATTAAAATAATTTAAAATTATTTTTAAAACAAATTAGTATTTAACATGAAAACTTGAAAAGTAATGTATGAACTAAACTGAAAACATGGTGAAAACATATTTCCTTCTCAAATTAAGTATTACTGGCATGTTAATTTTTTGTTGACTTTTTTATGGCCTGCAGGAGCCCACAAGATATGCATTCCACTGGGTGGGAAAGTTGTCTGGATGTCTGAATCACAGAACAAAATTATCAAATTTGTTTTTCTTTATGTGACTGTTCAAATCATGTTTTACCCTGTCAACTCACTCTTGTCTGGCTCCTTTCCTTTAAGAGTGAGTGCATGCAATTCCTTAGGTTTTGTTTTACTTTGATTTGTTACCATAATTTTGTTTGTCAGATCAGGCTTCACCTACATAAGACTGCAGACATCAGTAGCACTTGAATCAGACTGACATCAGTAGCACTTGAATCAGACTGACATCAGTAGCACTTGAATCAGACAGACATCAGTAGCACTTGAATCAGACAGACATCAATAGCACTTGAATCAGAGACATTAGTAGCACTTGAATCAGACTGACATCAGTAGCACTTGAATCAGAGACATCAGTAGCACTTGAATCAGACTGACATCAGTAGCACTTGAATCAGCACTTGAATCAGACAGACATCAGTAGCACTTGAATCAGACAGACATCAGTAGCACTTGAATCAGACAGACATCAATAGCACTTGAATCAGAGACATCAGTAGCACTTGAATCAGACTGACATCAGTAGCACTTGAATCAGAGACATCAGTAGCACTTGAATCAGACTGACATCAGTAGCACTTGAATCAGAGACATCAGTAGCACTTGAATCAGAGACATCAGTAGCACTTGAATCAAAACAGTAGGAAAATATCATTGATCTATCACAAGTAGTTTCTTGTCAAACTAACTTAAGCAGAAAACTTAACAATTGTTAACGCAAACAACAGTGACATCGTCATCGCCAGAAAAGCAATCCTTATGTTTTGCTTTCTGCCACTTTCTTCGCAGGTGAGACAAAAAAATCATTAAATCTAATTGGAGATAATCAGATAAACTAGGAATTAAATCAATCTGAAATAATTTTGAAATCTGGAAAATTGATAAGAAATATATGATGAAAACTAACCTAATTTAGGAAGGTTCAACCATGCGTGAATGCATGACTAAAGGAGTTAGTTTATCAATTTTATACTGAAATATCAGCGAAAGTAAAATGAACTGTAGCCATGCCCGAATGGCTAACCCTCTTTAGTTTGGTAAATTTTTCATCAATTTTCCAGAATTAAAAATTATTTCAGATTCAAATAATTCCTTGTTTTAATCAAATAAACACAAACCCTATGCAGAACCTCACATTAGTTCTGCCTTCAATAAGTATTATTGCATCATGGTAACAGTCAACTTGACCTGGAACTCAATAACATCAATATTACAACTGTTACAAGTACCAGCTGGGATACATGTATGTAAGGTCAATTGATTTTTATAAACAACAACATGACAATGATGCCAAATTGTATCAAAATGAGGGAAATAAAAATATTAATAAATGTGAATTCATTAATTTCGTAGGTACCAATTTTCATGGATTTAGGAAAAATTGTATTATCGTTGAAATTTGATTTCGTGGTAAATTGCCAAATTTTGCATACAAGCCTACAGAAATTTGCACTTTGCTGAATTTATAATTTGTAGTCCGTCTATACCCATGAAATCCACAAATATTCTGGTATCCCATGAATAAAAAAAATTAATCCACAGTATGTCAATGAGACAGGAATCCAGTACGGACAGAACAAGATGTACTGTGAGCTAATTCTGGCTACTGTAAAATCAGAAATTATTGTGTGCATTTATTATTGCGATTTTTAAAGAATGGACAAAAATGTGAGATAAATTATTGCGATATTGGGAAAAACTGCATACAGAACCAGGTTTGAGATATCAGGATGCAAGTTCTAATTATTGCGAGACTACCCCAGACGCATATAATTCGCATTAATAAAAATCTCGCAATGATTTTTGAATTTACAGAATTTCAAAGATACCCTATAAATATTTGGTAAACAATGAGAAGTTGATGAATAATGGATTTGAAAATACATTGGTGCAATGTATAATTCAGTTTTCGAACATTTTAGCTTGGCACCAAATTGAAGGAAGTTCCTTACAAAAATGAGACAAAAATATAATACCTGGCCATTATTTGTAGCAATAAATATGGTAAACAGGAAGAAGATGAAAGGTGAATGTGAAAATACATCACACAGTACAACATGCTCACACGAATTTTAGGAAGTTCTGATTTGCAGTACCTGAGAATTGCAACGAAAATTTCATGGGACAGAAGAGCAGACAGAATAATGGATGAACAAATAGAGGTAAAACATTACATATCCCACTCTAAGGAGTTAAGATATTTTATTATAAGACTACCAATATTACAAGGATCTTAAATAAAGTTGTGGGAGGACTTCTTGATCCCTATTCCTTAAAAAGTACCTACAGTACTTTTTGTTCAATCCTCTTTATATGTGCGCTGTGTACAATTTTTACTTTATTTTTCAATTTAACTTTCCAAAAGCTGCCAGACTGCATCTCACATTACAACAAATCCTCTCTTTCTTTTGGAATTCTATTGTCTATTCTGTCACTCGGAAATATTTAAAACTTTCATTTGATTTTTTATAAAGTCGATCAGTACAAATGAAAAAAAAATTGATTAACAATTATAATTTTAGATTACATTGGATTTCTGACTCAGTCAGATCTGTCCTTGAAATGACATTCATAAATGCATGTTTACAACAACAGGACAATTTTCTTCAATATTTCTCAGAATCTGTTTTATAATGCATTGCAGAAATACATATCTAAATTTAATTCCCTTCATTTAACTATGCATTCGTCAGTTACATCATGTCTGAGAGATTCATTTAGAATTTCACTGATCAGGAATCAATACCATACTGATATTGTTCAGAGAGACAAAACTCTGCACTTCAATAAACTTCAAATAAATCAATTCTTTTGCTGTTTGTCAAGCTCCAGAAGTTGTCAATTGTCAAAGTTTCTATAACCTTTCTTTCTAAAGCTTCTTCAACTAAACTAAATCATTATCGCTGAGATCATTTTACAAAAACAATAGTCTTCATTAAAGACTCCAAGTAAATTCATCTTGGAAGCTGGTTGATCAATAAAAGTATTTCTGAATCTTAATACCATCTGATACTATTATTAGATAGTCAAGTATTTTGACTACAAGTATATAGAGCCTACAAAGTATGAATAAAAATTTGTAAGTGTCTCGCCTACTTTTGATGTTGTCTATGTAATCTTTTGATTGTAAGAAGTCCAAGTTTGGTAAAAATCCAGGATGTTATGAATCTAATAAATGTTTTAAAAACTTTAACCACAGAGTGAATGTAATGTTAACTGGAAGAAAAACTAAGTCCATTTATAAGTAATATATGGAAAAACAGGAAATAAATTTTTACAAAATTTCCTTCTAGATACTAGCTTTTGATCATAAACAAGCTTCTGTTAAGTTTGGTACAAATCCAGGATAGTTTAAGAAAGTTATTTAAATTTTAAAAACTTTAACCACAGAGTGAATGTAATGTTAACTGGCAGAAAAACTAAGTCCATTTATAAGTAAAATACGGATAAACAGGATTTTTTTTTTAAATTTACTTCTGGATACTATCTTATGATCATAAACAAGCTTCTGTCCAAGTTTGGTAGAAATCCAGGATAGTTTAAGAAAGTTATTAAAATTTCAAAAACTTTAACCACAGAGTGAATATTTGTGGACGCCGCCAACGAAGACGCCACCGCCGGAATGTAGGATCGCTATGTCTCGCTTTTGCAACAAAAGTCGCAGGCTCGACAAAAATGGGGAATGTGTCCATGGGACACAGATGATGCCCCCACTTGCATATCATATAAAGTTATAAAGGGACATAACTGAAGAACAGTAAAAGTGAAGCTATCCAAATTTGTACTTGATCTGAGTTTTGTGGTAATTACAATTGTGTATAAGTCTCATAACATTTGGTTGAGGCAAACTTAAGTAAGAGAACGGAAAAGAAAAATTCAGCAATTTTTCCATTTGTAAAGGGGCATAACTCTAGAACGGTTAAAGCGACACCACCAAAATTCAAACTTGATCAGTATTTTGTTGTAATAAGCATTTTGTATAAGTTTCATAGCATTTGGTTGTGGAAAACTAAAGTTAGAGAACGGAAACAAAATATTCAACAATTTTTCCAATTGTAAAGGGGCATAACTCTAGAACAATAAAAGTGATATCCCCAAAATTCAAACTTGATCTGTATTTTGTGGTAATAAGCATTGTGTATGAGTTTCATAACATTTGGTCGAGGCAATCTAAAGTTAGAGAATGAAAACCAACTTTGGGATGTACGTACGGACAGACAGACATACATACGGATGTACAGACAAACAAGGGTAAAACTTAATGCCCCCTCTGCAGGGGCGTAAAAAATGCTGTGGGGAATATTGTACACTCATTATAGCAAAGAGGCAAAAAACCAACAACACATCTGAAATTCTACAAACAGTCTTAGAACAAATACAATATATATATCAAGCTTTAAATGAACAGGAGTCTGGAACAGTTCAGTTGTGGTTCCAGGATTTTGATAGAGTTGGGACCCAAGCACCAATGCAATGTTATGGCTGAGACGTTGTAAAAGGTCTATGCATTAAGCATTGACCTTATATGTAGCTCCATAAATGGGTGGGGGCCTTCCCTCCCCCTTTATTCCTCCTAACATGAGACTTTCAAAGATCTGCCATCAATATGGGCCTTGAATTTCAATCATCATTGATGTCATAATGTAAAGAAATACAATTTTGAAACAAGGAAAGTTTTGTGTAAAGTCTTTTCCTGATAAGGACACTTACATGTCCATAAATGGACAATCATCCATTTACTGTCTGGCATGGATTTTTCATTAGATAACTATTGGACATTTCATTGTCTATTATACCTATTTCTGCCACAAATGTCTAGTCAGGACAGTACAAACCCACTTCAAATCAACACCTGTCTTTATTATTCAAAGGGTAACAGGAAACCAGTCACTGGTAACAGAAAACCAGTCATTACTCAAAATCTTATAGTATAATTGAAGTACAGGTCATTGTAGGTAGTGTCATTGTAAACTTTGCCAAGTACCAGTTTAGAAAGCATTTAAAATAATAATATACAAAGTATTTTAACAATCATCATAATAAAAATGTCAGTTGTTTTTAAATATTTATAGACATACTTGGTATTCAATACTTTTTAAGTATTTAAATCACCTACAGATCCAATATACTTTTATTTTGAGAGAAAATCCGTCATAAAAAAAAACCTGATGCAATGAACAGATAAAATATTTTAAAAATTTAAATACAATACATGTACAAAATGTATGACCACAGCAGTTAAATACCACATGAAATTTAAATTTTTTACAGGATTCTTAAGAAAATAATACTTGAAAGATATAAAATGTTTAAAAAGTTGAAATACATGTATGCACTGTAGTGATGCAACTTGGAATTTTCCAAATTTTTTTGGAGTAATCATAAAATAATGAAGTATCATGCTTTTATACAGAAGCAGATCAGGAATTTTTGAAACGGGGGCATAGTTGCAGATAATTGAATATGTACCACAATGAAGAGAGAGGGGAAACATTTTTGGACGATTCTATAATTTGAATTTATATGGTGAAAAACATAAATATGAGATTTGTACTTTTTTAAGCAATCAAAGGTGGAACATAGACGCCCTCTACCACCATGGATCCACCACTGCTTTAAAGGTCAGAAAAGGCACTGTTTTTTTTAGAAATACATGTACATAACAGCTCATGTGAATTTTGTCATTTACATAGACCTGGAAGGCTTCCACAGGCATAGTAGAAGTTGCCTGTCACAGAGTTGACAATTAACACTTTTGGAAAAAACCTTCAGCTTTAATTTCCTATAGATTCCATATGGCATTTTATTTCTTTCATTAATATAAATGACAAACCTTTTAAACATTGGAAAAACAATAAAAAATTAATAGCAAGCTACCCTATATCAAAAAGTATTTGACTTAATACCAGATAAAATGCAGAGGAAACAATGTTGAATGAATTTTTTATATAGTTTGTAAGAGTAATACACATTATCACTATTTATTCCATTCTCGATAAGTTTTGAAGTTACACAACCCTTTATAACCAGTTGAAGCTATCTGGAGCCCTATTTAAACAATGTACTGTGCTTAAAATTTTCAAGGAGTTTTGTTTAAACAATTCAAAAAAGCATTTTTCTTACTTTGATTTGTATTAAAAAAATTGGATCATAAACTGTACAAATTTCAAAATGTTCACGTTCTTCATGTTTTCCCCTCTGCAAATTACTGATGACCTTTGTTTTTGAAACGATTGACCCAAACAGGAAGTTGTCTAAGTGACTGTTTTTTCAGGATTGGACTAAATAGCGGATAAGTTGTATTATATTTCCAGATTTTATATATGTCCTGGCAAGAAAATGAGAAAATTAAATATCTTCTTTACCCATCAACCTCAAAAGAAGTAGAAAGCTTAGGGTCCTTTTTAAACAGGCATTAAAACTGAGGACAGGGGACTCTTGATTTATTTATATAAATATATATATAAATAGATTATTTTGCTTATTACTTTTATATGTTTTATAGGATATGTTTTCCTATGGTTTTGTTTGTGAAATGTATTTTGTGTATGTTTGCATTCATATAATTTGTCACAAACTTATTGTTAAGAGTTTATATGACAATAAATATTTGATTTGTATTAGAACATGTACAAACAATTCATTCTAGTCTATTTCTTCAGAAAATGCACTTAATAACCTCATGCCTACCCCAAAATACCCAATTTTCTGCTGGAAATTTTGTGTTTCTAATTATAGCTAATACAGCATATCTCAAGAATGTCATCTCTGATCACAACCCTGTCAATCATAAATAATAAATGGATGAACTTTAATAGAAATATTCATAACTTGATCCACATGAAATATAACCACAGTCATATTTAACACACCATAAAATGTAACCACATAATTGCACATCGGTATTTAAAAGTCTTTCATTATGCAACATGATGCAATATCACTCCATGAATCATTGAATCTGCGTCTTGAAATAGGGTCAGAATATTTTAACATAAAACACATTTTTACATTTTAAACTTAAAGTACATTAACCTTGACATAAAACACTACTAAATCAAACTAATGATTAATAGTTTATATAAACTCAACTTCGTTGTAATTTCATTCACATTTTGATTTTTGAAACATTTATCAATTTTTTTCTTTTGTTTGGATGGGTACCAGGTTTTTTTAGCACTAGCATGGAAATACCTTTTCTTTCCCAAACAGTCTGAATATTTCTTTTTTTTTTTTGCATTTGAACATGTTGAAATTAAACACAATTTCTGAATTGGGTAACCTTTAACACATGTTTAAGGTATGAAAAATTACAAAAACAATGAAAAGTACTAAGAATACTGTAGTTGGGTGTTTCTTTGTTCTGATCAATAATTTTGTTGTATCTGATTCAAATATATAAGTTCTAGCAACATGAGGGTCTGGATGGGGTTTACCATGTTTACAGAATAGAGATTAATGGACAAAAAGTGTAGAATAAAGGGACAAAAAAATAAATAGAGAAAATTTAGGTCAAAAATAAGAATAGAGTATAACAGGGTGCTAAAATATAAAGAATACAGAATAATGTAATGAACAAAAAACATACTTATAAAGAATAAAAAAAATTACTTATAAAATTAAAGAATACAAAAATGAAGGCACCCCATCCAGACCCTTCTGAAAAGTAAAATCACAAAAATACTGAACTCCGAGGAAAATTCAAAAAGGAAAGTCCCTAATCAAATGGCAAAATCAAAAGCTCAAACACATCAAACGAATGGATAACAACTGTCATATTCCTGACTTGGAATGACTTGACTGATTTCTAAATGGAAGGGATCTTTACAAGAATCATAAATATAAAGACTAAGCATATTGCCTACATTGACCACATGACATCATGTAGATAGTCCTTTGTCCAAGTTATCTATATATTTAAGAAACCAGGTGTCACAAACATCTGTCTCCCTCTTAAAATACATTTAACCTATTTTCTATTTGACTTGGGGCTATAAAACAATTGTGTACTTGATCCAAAGAATTCATATCAATAAATTGATGGTACAAGTCCTGCTTGCACATTATATATGTAAACAATGTACATGTATGGGTACAGACATGCTTTTTATGCACAGAATATAAAAGATCTGTATATTTATTTTAAATTGAGTGTCGGAATAAAAGGAGATGTGGGGTATACATTTTGTACATCAATGACAGAGTTCTCGAAATCTTTTTCACCTGGTTGTCCTTGAAGAAAATCTGCAGGTCCTCACTATCATTTCTATTGCAAATTGTGTTGGTCCTTCCCAAAAATGTGGTGGTCAAATCCCTAGGACCACCACATTTTGAGCACTCTGCAATGAGGAACCCTGAACCCCAAAAATAACCAAAATAGCTACATGGTACCATGTTAATAAAAGCAGAGACATATATACACATGTATGACATGTCCCTGTCGGAAATTGATAAAAATAACCATTAATTTAGACACGTGTTCTTGGGTAAAAGTGTCAGACATTGATCTACCATAAGTCTAGATCCTTTGTTTCACAATCAGAGACTAATTGAAGATTAAAATTAAATAAATTTAACGACATATATGGTCCTGGTGTGCATAATCTTATTAACTGATCAAGGTACTGCAATGGCTTCTGTCTATAACTGAACACCAAGAATTGTCCTTCAATATTTATGTTGACATTGTGTTGATGACACAACTTAAAGTACATAGTAATTAGCCATATTTACTTACCCTTTGTGCAGTTTTTATTATTTCCTTGTCATTGAAACATATCTTCAGGCAGTTGCTATAAAATACAAAAAAATATTCAGTTTTATGTTGTGCATTTCACAAATCAATAGATACAAAGAACTGAGTCATAATCCTCACGATTTTTCACAAACATAAGTAAAAATCTGAACAGACTTGAAAAAAAAAATAATGAATTTAAACACAATATTTCTAAAGATTACACACCAAAAACCATAACATTTTCATTGAATTACTCCAACCAGTAAATAGGATTTTCTATTTTTAGCATAAGCTGTTGTAACATTGGATATGATTGGATAAGAATATGACCCTAGTATTAAGTTCAAACATCAGCTGATTGTTGAAAATGATTGATCTTTTTACCTGTTTATTTGTTTATATTTACATAGATTTAGTTACGAAGTGATATTCTATCTGTGTCCAGCTACTATAAATACGGTGTGAAACTAAATGGACACAATCACTAAATATGTTTTCAATTTTGCATTTTTAGATTTTACAAAATTAGCATAATGGAAATTTACTTTTAAACTACGTTATGTCTGGAATTGTTATCGAATGTTTTTGTTTTGATTATATTATTTGAACTCTTACTCATCATTACAACAGGATCTTGGTCCGTGTCCTAATACCTATTACTGCAGTATATTTTATTTGCTGTGAATACACATGATTTTTTTACATTTGTGTTTGTTTTCTGCATCAGATACGAGGAGGATTGTTAGAGCTTTTGGTGTCTGTTGCAGCTAAACAATCATTTATATTTATACATTTCCAGCAAAATATTATAAAATCAAGTGAGAAAAACAAAAATAAGTTTGCCACATCTCTGGAGTAGCAACTCTTAAATACTTTTTATTTAACAAATAATACCTGTATGACTTTATTTCAATAGTCTATTTTATAATGTTATGTAAAATACTGTATGTTGTATCAATTATATATGTTATGTGTATATGCCCCTGGGGACCTAATTTGGAAAATAAAATTTATCTTATCTTTATATCTTATCTTATCTTATCTTATCTTATCCTAATACAGAATACAGAATCCGAAGTCAGTCACGATAATTCAGTTCTGTTGTACCAATCAGCTACTCACATTTATGGGTGTTGAGAAATTTGTGGATACAAAAAAAACTTTAAAAATCTTGAGCATGAATTTAATTTATTTTTGCAATCAATTTGTGTAAAAGGGATGCGTGATTCCGAATCTGGCGCAGAAAAAATTGGTACCGTTATGAGTTATTTTAATTTTAGTTTAGTGAAATAATGCAGTTATACCCCAATGAGGTTGATGGCATCCATGAACATTTAAAAAAAAATAGCACATTACATATATTACATAATAAATACCTGGGACTATTATACTAACGGGACTGGAAACTGTTACACCAATCAGTGTAATCATACTCAACATCACGGTCGTTAGAACGAGACTTTACCTGCGCGAGATTTATCGATACGCCATATTGACAGTGATATAGACAGCGTGCTTTGATCGCATAATTTCTGTATTAAAGTTGTTTTTATAGTTATTTGAAAAGATAATCCTTTATGTAAACATGATTGCTATAATGATAAAAGGTATTTCGATCTTTGACAGTTGTTATTAATCACCAAATCCCGCCTTAAATGTAAAAAACTGACATTTAAAGGTTGAAATTTTTCCGGATGATTACAGCTTGGGGACGCTGTGGGAAAAGATGGTTTACAAAATTTGTTATAACTGTTGATTGAAAAGAGATACACGAGTTCTGTTTGTTGTTAAATCATATTTATTGATTACAGGTTGGATTGACCTATTATTATTGTCACTTTTTAAAGTGAAAAGTGGAATATAAATCTCCTCGTTACAACCGGAAACCACATGCAGGGCTCAAATAAATTATACTGCTATAAAATTGCCTACTCCTATTTATGTGTGCAATATTTGTAGTAAAATCAGGGTTTTTGTTGCTTAGTAATGGTCTTCGGGTGGCATGAGCATTTGACTTCGTCAAAATATATACAATAGGTTCCACAATCAGAACTACAAAATTAGGCCTTTCACAGCTATTGCTGCCATATATAAGGATATTGAATAGGGGCTTATAAATGGAGCTGAAAATGCTTTGCCAATGTTTTTACGAAATCATTTTATAAAAAATCTAAAGCAAGGCTCCTAATCAATCTGGCATCTAGTTTAAATAATTATGACGTCTTGAAAGGCTATTATATTTTTTTTTGCTTTGAACATGTTGAAGCCTTACAGCGACGCTCAAAGCAAAAAAATGTAATAGCCTTTCTAGACGTCATAATTATTTGGTCCCTTGCTTAAGGTTCATCATAACAAATGGACAATCCATGCCAATTAAGGACAATTAATACAATGCAAAACAGTTGTTACCTGAGAGGGAGCATCTCAAAGTTGTATCCCAACTTAGTTTATTTTTACACCTTCTGCAGGAACGAAAAAAAAAAAATGCCCATTAGAATCCAAAAAAGATTTTATCCTTCTGAAATGCAAAATGCATTTAACTTTTATATATCTAGTGGATGCCAGGCCTTCAAACTTTTCCAACTGGACAGGTAAGTCTGTACACAGAGTCGTTTTGAGGTGTTATATTTGTCCATTTGTTATGATGAACCTTAAAATTTTGCTAAAATAATACAAAGTAGGAGAGTCTTTGTATGGAATTTGAAGTCCGGTTCAAATTTTATCGACCATAAAAAATTTTGCGGTCGTATATTGGTATGACGTTAGCGTCGTATTAAATCGCCCAAGACGCATTGGTTTCGCACTCTAACTTAAGTTTAAGTGAATGGATCTCTATGAAATTTTACCATAAGGTTCAATATCACAAAAGGAAGGTTGGGATTGATTTTGGGGTTATGGTACCAACAGTTAAGGAATTAGGGGCCAAAAATAAGCATTTTCTAGTTTCCAGACAATAACTTGTGTTCAAGTGTATGGATCTCTCTGAAATTGTTCTGCAAGGTACCATACCACAAAGGGAAGGATTGAGTTTGGGGTGATGAATCATAAGGAGTTAAAAAATTTGGGGGGATTTTTTTTCCCTTTTTCCTTTTTTTTTTCTTTAAAATTTTCCATTTTAAGTTGGTTATTTCTGATTTATATTTAAAAGCAAATAATAATGATATGGCAGGAGATACACAACAAACAGGATGTGTAAATTATTATATAATAAGTATTGTGCAATAGCAAGAAATCTTCAATTGCACAGTATTGCATAATAGCAAGAAATCTTCAATTGCACAGTATTGCGCAATAGCAAGAAATATCCAATAGCACAATATTGCGCAATAGCAAGAAATTGTCAATTGTACAGTATTGCGCAATAGCAAGAAATATTCAATTGCACAGTATTGCGCAATTGCAAGAAATATTCAATTACACAGTGTTGTGCAAAAGAAGATACTTTGTATAAATTGCTTATTTCTTGACCAATTTCAATGGGGTTTTATTCTTGAACTTTTGGGGTTCTTTAATATGCTGAATCTAACCGTGTATTAAGTTTTTGGATTTTGGGCCCGTTTTTAATTGGTCCACATTGAGGTCCAAAGGGTCCAAAATTAAACTTTGTTTGATTTCATCAAAATTGAATTATTGGGGTTCTTTGATATGCGAATCTAACCGTGTATTTAGATTCTTAATTTTGGTCCGTTTTCAAATTGGTCTACATTAAGGTCCAAAGGGTCCAAAATTAAACTTAGTTTGATTTTAACAAAATTGAATTCTTAGGGTTCTTTGATATGCTGAATCTAAACATGTATTTAGATTTTTGATTATGGGCCCAGTTTTCAAGTTGGTCCAAAATAAAACTTTGTTTGATTTCAACAAAATTGAATATATGGGGTTCTATGATATGCTGAATCTAACCATGTATTTAGATTTTTGATTTTTGGGCCCTGTTATCAACTTTGTCCACATTGAGGTCAAAAGGGTCCAAAATTAAAATTTGTTTGATTTCATCAAAATTGAACTCTTGGGGTTCTTTGATATATGCTGAATCTAACCATGTATTTAGATTTTGGAAATTGGACCATAATAGGTGAATGTCCAATTTAAAATTTTAAGCTCTTAGACCACATTCATTCTGTGTCAGAAACCTATGCTGTGTCAAATATTTAATCACAATCCAAATTCAGAGCTGTATCAAGCTTGAATGTTGTGTCCATACTTGCCCCAACTACATGTATTCAGGGTTCGACCTCTGCGGTTGTATCAAGCTGCGCCTTGTGGAGCATTTTATTGGCAAATGTGTTGACCATACTCCATTTTCATTTATATTTATCTGTTTATGTTTTTAAGTAGTGACTAATAATGTGTGCTTTCTTTAAATTTTTATTTATAAGTTGGTGTTTGAAGATACAATGTATATGTATAAATGAGTTCTAAAGCTGAGAACCATCCATCATATTTAAATTGTACTGTCCTATATATTTAACACCTCAATGAGTTTTAGTCTGAAACAAATATCAATAAATTAAACCTGATTTATTCAGCTTTATAAATAAAGGTAATGTATTTACAGCAATTCAGACATGCCTAGAAAGAAACGTTCCTCTATAGGAAGACAAAGGAAAAAACATAAAAAGACCATCACCATTTCTTCAGATGGCAGAGGTCCAGATGATATATATATCGACATCCAAGCCAGAGAATGCATATATGATGGAGGGAATGAAGATGGTATGTACAATTTCACAATATTTATATATATATATATTAATATATGACATGTATGAGCTGTGTTAGACAGAAATCAACCTTATGCAAATGAATATCAGTACATCTGTTATCCTATAACGGGTTTAAAATCTCTATGCAAAGTCTGTAACTGTTTGATAATTGAGTTACTATAAGAACCCTTCAAAATTGACCAACATTCATCTTTTATTTTGTATTTAAACATGTTAATGTTCAAATCAATCAGTCTTCTACATGTATATGTGCACTTTCATAAGGCAAAAAAAAAAAAAAATAATAATGTGTTTCAGCTAACCCTACGTAAACCTACCCTATTTTTAGTGCTTATGTACCCTTACACTTTAAATGCCATTTTGGAACAAGCACTGTTAATTAAAGTCAGACTGATTCCTTAGTAGTAACCAGCTAAAAATGTTTGTAAAATAAAATGATATTGCCTATCTACCTATCCTAATGGTTTTCAGCATGTTAGCTGAAACACATGTTTTATTTTTATTGGCCTAAGATCGTATTTTTATACTACCGCAAAAAAATTTTTGTGGTCGTATATTGGTATGACGTTGGCGTCGTCATCCGAAGACGCATTGGTTTTCGCACTCTAACTTTAGTTTAAGTGAATGGATCTCTATGAAATTTTACCATAAGGTTCAATATCACAAAAGGAAGGTTGGGATTGATTTTGGGGGTTATGGTACCAACAGTTAAGGAATTAGGGGCCAAAAATAAGCATTTTTGTAACTTCCAGACATAACTTGTGTGTTAGTGTATGGATCTCTCTGACTTTGTACCACAAGGTTCCATATCACAAAGGGAATGCTGGGATTGATTTTTGGGGTAATTGCCTCAAAATTTTAGGAATTAGGGGCAAAAAGGGCAAAAACAAGCATTTTCTAGTTTCATGACAATAACTTGTGTGTAAGTGTATGGATCTTTCTTAAATTGTACTACAAGGTTCCATATCACAAAGGAAAGCTGGAATTGAGTTTGGGGTAATTGCCTGAAATGTTCAGGCATAGGGCCAAAAATAAGCATTTTCTAGTTTCCAGACAATAACTTGTGTTCAAGTGTATGGATCTCTCTGAAATTGTACTGCAAGGTACCATACCTCAAAGGAAAGCTTGGATTGAGTTTGGGGTGATGAATCATAAGGGGTTCAAAAATTTGGGGGATTTTTTTTTCCTTTTTCCTTTTTTTTTCTTTAAAATTTTCCATTTTAAGTTGGTTATTTCTGATTTATATTTAAAAGCAAATAATAATGATATGGCAGGAGATACACAACAAACAGGATGTGTAAATTATTATATAATAAGTATTGTGCAATAGCAAGAAATCTTCAATTGCACAGTATTGCGTAATAGCAAGAAATCTTCAATTGCACAGTATTGCGCAATAGCAAGAAATATCAATAGCACAATACTGCGCAATAGCAAGAAATTGTCAATTGTACAGTATTGCGCAATAGCAAGAAATATTCAATTGCACAGTATTGCGCAATTGCAAGAAATATTCAATTGCACAGTATTGTGCAAAAGAAGATACTTTGTATAAATTGCTTATTTCTTGACCAGTTTCAATGGGGTTTTATTCTTGAACTCTTGGGGTTCTTTAATATGCTGAATCTAACCGTGTATTAAGTTTTTGGATTTTGGGCCCCGTTTTAAATTGGTCCACATTGATGTCCAAAGGGTCCAAAATTAAACTTTGTTTGATTTCATCAAAATTGAATTATTGGGGTTCTTTGATATGCCAAATCGATCTGTGTATTTAGATTCTTAATTTTGGTCCGTTTTATCGACCGCAAACAAATTTTGTGGTCGTATATTGGTATAACGTTGGCAGCAGCGTCGTCGTCCGAAGACGCATTGGTTTCGCACTCTAACTTTAGTTTAAGTGAATGGATCTCTATGAAATTTTACCATAAGGTTCAATATCACAAAGGAAGGTTGGGATTGATTTTGGGGTTATGGTACCAACAGTTAAGGAATTAGGGGTCAAAAGGGCCAAAATAAGAATTTTTCTAGTTTCATGACAATAACTTGTGTGTAAGTGTATGGATCTTTCTGAAATTGTACTACAAGGTTCCATATCACAAAGGAAAGCTGGAATTGAGTTTGGGGTAATTGCCTGAAACGTTTAGGAATTAGGGGCCAAAAGGGCCAAAAATAAGCATTTTCTAGTTTCCAGACAATAACTTGTGTTCAAGTGTATGGATCTCTCTGAAATTGTGCTGCAAGGTACCATACCTCAAAGAGAAGGCTGGGATTGAGTTTGGGGTGATGAATCATAAGGGGTTCAAAAATTTGGGGGATTTTTTTCTTTGAAATTTTCCATTTTAAGTTGGTTATTTCTGATTTATATTTAAAAGCAAATAATAATGATATGGCAGGAGATACACACCAAACAGGATGTGTAAATTATTATATAATAAGTATTGTGCAATAGCAAGAAATTTTCAATTGCACAGTATTGCATAATAGCAAGAAATCTTCAATTGCACTGTATTGCGCCATAGCAAGAAATATCCAATAGCACAATATTGCGCAATAGCAAGAAATTGTCAATTGTACAGTATTAGCATAATAGCAAGAAATGTTCAATTGCACAGTATTGCGCAATTGCAAGAAATATTCAATTGCACAGTATTGTGCAAAGAAGATACTTTGTATAAATTGCTTATTTCTTGACCAATTTCAATGGGGTTTTATTCTTGAACTGTTGGGGTTCTTTAATATGCTGAATCTAATCATGTATTAAGTTTTTTGATTTTGGGCCCCGTTTTAAATTGGTCCACATTGAGGTCCAAAGGGTCCAAAATTAAACTTTGTTTGATTTCATCAAAATTGAATTATTGGGGTTCTTTGATATGCGAATCTAACCATGTATTTAGATTCTTAATTTTTGGTCCGTTTTCAAACTGGTCTACATTAAGGTCCAAAGGGTCCAAAATTAAACTTAGTTTGATTTTAACAAAATTGAATTCTTGGGGTTCTTTGATATGCTGAATCTAAACATGTATTTAGATTTTGATTATGGGCCCAGTTTTCAAGTTGGTCCAAATCGGGTCCAAAATTAAACTTTGTTTGATTTCAACAAAAATTGAATATATGGGGTTCTTTGATATGCTGAATCTAACCATGTATTTAGATTTTTGATTTTGGGCCCGTTATCGATTTTGTCCACATTGAGGTCAAAAGGGTCCAAAATTAAACTTTGTTTGATTTCATCAAAAATTGAATATATGGGGTTCTTTGATATGCCGAATCTAACCGTGTATTTAGATTCTTAATTTTTGGTCCCGTTTTCAAATTGGTCTACATTAAGGTCCAAAGGGTCCAAAATTAAACTTAGTTTGATTTTAACAAAATTGAATTCTTAGGGTTCTTTGATATGCTGAATCTAAACATGTATTTAGATTTTTGATTATGGGCCCAGTTTTCAATTTGGTCCAAATTGGGGTCCAAAATTAAACTTTGTTTGATTTCAACAAAATTGAATATATGGGGTTCTTTGATATGTTGAATCTAACAATGTATTTAGATTTTTGGGCCCTGTTATCAACTTTGTCCACATTGAGGTCAAAAGGGTCCAAAATTAAACTTTGTTTGATTTCATCAAAATTGAATTCTTGGGGTTCTTTGATATGCTGAATCTAACAATGTATTTAGATTTTGGATATTGGACCATAATAGGCGAATGTCCAATTTAAAATTTTTAAGTTCTTAGACCACATTCATTCTGTGTCAGAAACCTATGCTGTGTCAAATATTTAATCACAATCCAAATTCAGAGCTGTATCAAGCTTGAATGTTGTGTCCATACTTGCCCCAACTGTTCAGGGTTCGACCTCTGCGGTCGTATCAAGCTGCGCCCTGCGGAGCATTTTATTCAAATTGGTCTACATTAAGGTCCAAAGGGTCCAAAATTAAACTTAGTTTGATTTTAACAAAAATTGAATTCTTAGGGTTCTTTGATATGCTGAATCTAACCATGTATTTAGATTTTTGATTTTGGGCCCCGTTATCAACTTTGTCCACATTGAGGTTAAAAGGGTCCAAAATTAAACTTTGTTTGATTTCATCAAAATTGAATTATTGGGGTTCTTTGATATGCCGAATCTAACTGTGTATTTAGATTCTTAATTTTTGATCCGTTTTCAAATTGGTCTACATTAAGGTCCAAAGGGTCCAAAATTAAACTTAGTTTGATTTTAACAAAATTGAATTCTTAGGGTTCTTTGATATGCTGAATCTAAACATGTATTAAGATTTTGATAATGGGCCCAGTTTTCAAGTTGGTCCAAATCTGGGTCCAAAATTAAACTTTGTTTGATTTCAACAAAATTGAATATATGGGGTTCTTTGATATGCTGAATCTAACCATGTATTTAGATTTTGATTTTTGGGCCCGTTATCAGCTTTGTCCACATTGAGGTCAAAAGGGTCCAAAATTAAACTTTGTTTGATTTCATCAAAAATGAATTAATGGGTTCTTTGATATGCCGAATCTAACCGTGTATTTAGATTCTTAATTTTGGTCCCGTTTTCAAATTGGTCTACATTAAGGTCCAAAGGGTCCAAAATTAAACTTAGTTTGATTTTAACAAAATTGAATTCTTAGGGTTCTTTGATATGCTGAATCTAAACATGTATTTAGATTTTGATAATGGGCCCAGTTTTCAAGTTGGTCCAAATCGGGTCCAAAATTAAAGTTTGTTTGATTTCAACAAAAATTGAATATATGGGGTTCTTTGATATGCTGAATCTAACCATGTATTTAGATTTTTGATTTTGGGTCCTGTTATCAACTTTGTCCACATTGAGGTCAAAAGGGCCCAAAATTAAACTTTGTTTGATTTCATCAAAATTGAACTCTTGGGGTTCTTTGATATGCTGAATCTAACCATGTATTTAGATTTTGGATATTGGACCATAATAGGTGAATGTCCAATTTAAAATTTTAAGTTCTTAGACCACATTCATTCTGTGTCAGAAACCTATGCTGTGTCAAATATTTAATCACAATCCAAATTCAGAGCTGTATCAAGCTTGAATGTTGTGTCCATACAAGCCCCAACTATTCAGGGTTCGACCTCTGCGGTCGTATGAAGCTGCGCCCTGCGGAACATTTTATTTATAAATGAGCAGTGGAAAAAAGGCGCATCGATTGTTATTTGAATGTCCAGTGACAAGTATCATATATCTGGGTGTCATTGTTGTTTTTCAAATTATTTGCTCATTGAAATAGAAAATTTAATATGAGCTTGTTGTCTGTTTATCAGGATTACTTGTTTATAATTAAAAAGCAGTTTCTCAACACCGTCAGTCACCATATGGACTATTATCATCATGATCATGATTATCCTAATAATATACATGTAACTAAACAGGAAAACATATTATGTATTTTTGAAAAGTTTTAAGATGGTTCGTGTCTGTATTTCTTCTGCTGAAGTATATGTTAACAAGATCTTTACATGTCCTTTTCATTATGTTTTGTTGGTGTTTTTTTTCGTCAATATAAAATTTACTTTACTGTTGTTATTATCCTCTGTTGAGGCATATATATATATATATATATATATATATATATATATATGAAAGAAAGATTTCATATCAGATGTATTACATTTGTCACCATTTAAATAAAATTAACTTTTGAACTTCTACTTGAGAATCACTTAAAAGATTCATTTATTAAATGTTATTTTTCTTCATTGTTGAAGCTAAAGTATATGATAAAATATCTTAACATGTCATTTTCATATATATCGCTTGTATTATCATACTGAACCTTAGGCTAATAAAACATCTGATATGAAAATGCCATGTACAGTGTTCTCCCAGAAATTTTTAAGGCGCAAAATTTCAAGGGCGCGTAACTCTATTTTAGAGTGAACTATTGTGACCTGAAGCAATCGGTCATAAATCGTTCCATGCAATAATGCACAGTATTAATATACATGACAAAGAATAAGAATATATATATGAAATAAATTTATTTTAAACACAAAAAGCATTTATATCACAGTCAATTAAATAAGTCAAAATGTATATATAGTTCAAGAAAAATCCTCATGTTCTTCTGGGCCTTCCAATGCTGAACTGAGCTTCAGAAATATTTATTTCTGTACTCTCTGTTCCTTCTAGAGATATTGTAACAAGACCGTTTGTAATTTTGTTGGACAGCCTGTTCCTCGGTCTTTATCCTCATTAGGGTTGAAAACATCATCTGCCTTTCGCTTAACCCATTTCTTCTTTGCAAAGAACATGTTGATTCAGCATTAAAATTGATTATGTTTAAGATGTTTGGTATACAACTTTAAAAAAAAAATGTAATGAACCAACTGACCAGTGTCCGTAGTTTGACATTACGCTTCCGTGTGTATAATTGTCAAAACGTTTCTTTGGCAGGTAGATATTAATGAAACTTGACAAATTCGTCAAAGTTAAGACCAGTGAAATTCTTTACTAGTGACATTATACAAATGCTGCAGCGATTCTGTACATATGTTTCCGATGGACAAATTAACGATCGATGTTAAAAAATATTTTGCTTCTAAAATGTGACAGTTGACAGACGAATTTTACTTGCAAGCAATATTTTTTCTCTTTCTAATAAAATAAATCACTCCTCGTTATCTTTAATAAAAGTTTATTTTACTTTTTTGACGTACAAATACTCTCATTCATAAATTTCATCGTAAATTTCTTTAGTAATGTGTATTCAAATTTATCACGTGTATTCATAATGTTCATTGGTCGTGTTTAAATAGATTCTTCTTCTCGACCAATGAAAAAATTCGTTCTTAAATGGCCAAGCGATCGCACACAGACGATGCGTAAATTCAATGTATTTGCGATCTATTTCTTCAATTTTTGCACTGAAGTTTTTAAAAACTTTTATTTTCTCCTAAAAATATCTATCTTCTTGATGATCATTTACGCTATAATCTGATTACATGGTCTGATAAGGCTGGAACAGGTAAATCACTCAGAGACTTTTGCTAGTAATCAGTTACTGCGCAACATTGACCGACCTCTCAGCGGTGATCAGCAGCTTGACAATTTTAACCAACATTTATAATTGAAATGTGAAAATTAACACGTTGCGGGATCAAGTATTAAGGGACAGCGGCCAATTAAGGCGCTGCGGGATCAACGAAAATATTTTGAAGGCGCTGCGGGACCGCAGCGTCATATCGGCCTGGGGAGAACACTGATGTAATAATCTGATAATATCATTCATTTTTAAAAACTATATTTATCATGCCAAAGTAAAATACAGTGACCTCAACCAAACAATATTTTCCAAAAAATTGATAATCAAGACAAAAGAACCATGAATATTTCAGTCAACCAGTATTTATAAGTATTGACCAGGCTGGTATTTACCACCAAACCATGTATACAAGGAATTCTTAATTCAGAGGAACAGGAGGGCAAGGATAAAAATCTAGCAATGGATTTTATTCACCTTACTTTTCAAAATAAGAAAATCACTTGTCCAAATTCTATATTTCTTTAAAATTCTCAATAACCAATTTGTTATTTTTTTATATTTTGTCTATATTAAAATTTTGAATGTATACATGTGTATTATAAGAGATGTTTTGTATATCAATGAGACAGCAACCCGCATCAAATGTTAACAACTTGGATTCAGTTGTACTAAAATTACATGTTCATGTATCTTCAAATGTCTATCTTTTGATCAACTTATCAATGTGATTATGTACATTCATAATACATGTGGACTCTATGCCCTTCAATGTTTCATTGTAATTTCTTTTTCATTACAGAACCTTTCTGGAGACTTCCCTGGTTAGATATTGAAGATGATACTATGTGCAAAGAGAGTGGGAAAAGTGATGAAGTAGCCGATAGCGATGGCGTTTTGGTCACGAGTTTTATGTGATTTTGGACAAAGCATACAAATACCACCATACTGTTAACTTAGAAGAATTTACTCAAAATCTTGTCAGTGGGGTAATTTACTCTAGATTGAAGACACAACTTGACAACAGTAAACATCCAGACTTTGTGTTCATTCCTACATCTAGATACATTAGATATATTCAGTGCTATGACTCAGATGATCCAAAAGTGAAAATGAGTGTGACAATAATGCCAGATTTGACAGCAGAAATTCATGTTCATGGACTGAAGCTAGATAGAAATCATGAAATTTGGAATGATATACTGTTGATATTTCTTACAAAGAAAAGTCTTTGGACTTTATTAGATCGGCTTAAAAAGTACAAAGTATGTGCTGGAAACTTCGACCCAGAATTTCAAGATTTTGTCCCTATTGGTAGACGCTTAGAGGTTAATGGGAGTAATTATGTGGCATTTAGAGAAGGTGATTATAGCGCAACAACTGGACCCATTACATACCATGGTACCATCAGATCCACAAAGTGTTTGCTACTGACTGACATTCTTAGATGCAAAGACTGTGCTGTGTATAGACGTACTTTGAAGAAGACTCTTGAAGAGAAACCAAAAAACATCCTGTATCGCAAGTAAATTGGCTCAAGTCAAAGAAAGGAGAAGTACGCATGACAGAAGTAGAGAAACTGCAAAAACTAAAACAGTACAAGCAGTACACCCATGAACTAGAGACCAAATGCAGGAAGTTGGAAAGACAAATCAGTCATCTGATACAGAAGAAAGGTGTTAGGCTTTCACAAAGTGAAAACAATGATTTACGGTTTGTTATGGAAAGCAGTGGTGACATGGTGAGATAAGCCTTTCCAGAAGAAAACAGCTTCCAGAGGCTATTTTGGGAACAACAACTGAAATATAGCCGATTAAAGAACAAAAGTGGAATGCGTTGGCATCCATTAATGATCAAGTGGTGTATATTCCTAAGAAGTAAATCTGGAACAACTTACGATGCTTTAAGACATCCAAAATTTGAACACTTTACGACTACAGTCATTACATAAAGCAGGGAGTAGGATTCCAACCAGAGATAATTGAACATTTAGCAAATGAATTAAAGGAGTTGGGAGTTTATACAGAAGATTGGAAGAAATTTGTTGGCTTGTTGCAGGATGAAATAAAGATAAAGAGTGACTTGGTGTACGACAAACATTCAGGAGAACTTGTTGGATTTGTGGATCTAGAAAATATAGGTAAGTCATAAGTTACACTTTTTAAATACTTGTACTGCATTGTACTGGTACCAGTGTTTTTCCTAGAAATTGTTTGATGGATAGGGGCTTCACTGAAAGGATGGTGGTCATGAATTTTGAATGATGGGACTTATACATGTTATAAAGAGTAATAGGGCATTTAAAATTTTAAAGGATTGGGTCCTTGATTTAATGCATAATTGATTTGACAGTTTCAGGAGCATGATAAAAAGGTTATGAACATGTAGCAAATGAACCTTCTTGTCTGTTTCAAAATTTACTGCTCTTGAAATATTTAATTTATTTGAATGAAATCTTGAAACATTTAATTTAACTTCTGTTAAACCTGTCAATCAAAACCAGTATACAAGATGGCTTGCAAATATATTAGGGAACAACCATTTAACTTCAAGAGGGGGTTATGGTTTATCCTAAAAAAAATATTCTGTTCAAGCAGAGGACAAAAAAAAATATTCTGAATCCAGATTTTCCCCATACCTTATTGTGTTAAATTTTGAAAAATAATTTGATTGAAAAATGGGCATACAAATTTATGAATAGAGAAAATTAGCAAAAAATATAATGAATAGAGAACAATTTGTTGCAAACGAATAAAGAATAACTGTAAAATTCAAAATTAGGTAATAAAATCTTGATTTAAGAAATGAACCATACACAGAGTCAAGAATCTTTTAATAACAAATAAATCTAATAGTACTAGTACAGTGATTTTCATGATAATCTAAAGAATAAGTGTTATATTTCAAGAAAATAGAAAATTCCCCAAAAATTTAAGAATATAGAAATGAAGGACCCTAAACCAGACCATCCTTTGAGAAAATATAAGAGCACAGCACAGCTCATTCAAATTTATATAATTGATGTGTTTTGCAGGCAACCAGCTACAACAGATGGAACGACTTACAACTGAACAAGACAACGAGCTAGCAAAGTACATTATAGTTATAATGGTGAGAGGGCTTGCAATTGACTTGAAGTATCCATTTGCTCATTTTACAACATGTGGAATAACAGCAGATAAACTTTTCCAATGCTTTGAAAGCTGTGGAAATACTGGAGGTTGATCTAGGATTGAAATGAATAGGCCAAAAATAAAATATTGTTTGTTTCCCCTCCCACGACCGACCCGGTAAAATCACCGTGACTCGAAAAATTTTATTGGCCATTCTTGTCCAAAATTTTTTTTTGCTATGTTGGTTTTTGGTGATATCTTTCCGATGCTGTAGTCAACGAGCGTTGGTTTTTTGTGATACCGTTCTGATGCTGTAGTCAACAAGCGTTTTAAATCAAGGCATTTTTGCATTGAAGCGTCTATATGATTCGGAATCAAGGAAAACAAACATAATGCCTTGCCACACGATTTGTGTTGTGTGCAAGGGTGATCTTTGAAAATAAAAAATCTGAAGCATCTTTCAACCCACTGAGTGCACCTTGATTTGCTTTGTCTTGAACCTCTGTTCCTGTTTAAAGGATAAAATTTTTGAGGAAAAATGGTCTGAATCGTGCTTTGAAATCTATCTACTTTGTCTTGAACAGGTTGGGCACAAGTCAGGAAATGTGGGATACATGTGTCTTGAACAGGTTGGGCACAAGTCAGGAAATGTGGGATACATGTATTCCCTGCTTTCAGGAACGTCCCTGATTTCTGGTGTAAAAACCCAGTTTAAATGTGATTTCGTTTTCAATTTATGGCATGAAATTTACAAAGGGCACCTTTAACGTTATAACTGCATCAGTTGAATTTGTAAATACTTAAAGTATTCTAGGAACAATAAAACATGAATAAGTGAAGCCTTGTTTTTATAGAACTCGCAAAACATACAATTCTTTTGTTTAGGAATCAATTGACCAAGCTGCATGATCCAGGAGTAACTGAACATAACTGAATTATGTTCACTTCTATTGAAAATTTTTATTCATTGAATTTTAATTCCCAAGTGATTAATTAACATATCTTTTGTCATCTCATAATTGATGATCAAGGTATGAATTGGTGAACAAAGGAATTGTTTTGTTGTGAGTTTTGCATCAAATTAGACTTGAAATAAGCTTGATTTTTATCGACCGCAAAAATTTTTGTGGTCGTATATTAATATGACGTTGGCGTCGTCGTGTAGATCCGAAGACACATTGGTTTTCACACTCTAACTTTAGTTTAAGTAAATGGATCTCTAGGAAATTTTACCATAGGGTTCAATACCACAAAAGGAAGGTTGGGATTGATTTTGGGGTTATGGTACCAACAGTTAAGGAATTAGGGGCCAAAAAGGGGCCAAAATAAGCATTTTTGTAACTTCCAGACAATAACTTGTGTGTAAGTGTATGGATCTCTCTGACATTGTACCACAAGGTTCCATATCACAAAGGGAATGCTGGGATTGATTTTGGGGGTAATTGCCTCAAAATTTTAGGAATTAGGGGCCAAAAAAGGGGCAAAAAATAAGCATTTTTCTAGTTTCAGGACAATAACTTGTGTGTGAGTGTATGGATCTTTCTGAAATTGTACTACAAGGTTCCATATCACAAAGGAAAGCTGGAATTGAGTTTGGGGGTAATTGCCCTAAACGTTTAGGAATTAGGGGCCAAAAAGGGGTCAAAAATAAGCATTTTTCTAGTTTCCAGACAATAACTTGTGTTTAAGTGTATGGATCTCTCTGAAATTGTACTGCAAGGTACCATACCTCATTGAAGGCTGGGATTGAGTTTGGGGGTGATGAATCATAAGGGGGTTCAAAAATTGGGGGTTGGGATTTTTCCCCTTTTCTTCCTTTTTCCTTTTTTTTTTTCTTTAAAATTTTCCATTTTAAGTTGGTTATTTCTGATTTATATTTAAAAGCAAATAATAATGATATGGCAGGAGATACACACCAAACAGGATATGTAAATTATTATATAATAAGTATTGTGCAATAGCAAGAAATTTTCAATTGCACAGTATTGCGCAATAGCAAGAAATCTTCAATTGCACAGTATTGCGCAATAGCAAGAAATCTTCAATTGCACAGTATTGCGCAATAGCAAGAAATATCCAATAGCACAATATTGCACAATAGGAAGAAATTGTCAATTGTACAGTATTGCACAATAGCAAGAAATATTCAATTGCACAGTATTTGGCAATTGCAAGAAATATTTAATTGCACAGTATTGTGCAAAAGAAGATTCTTTGTATAAATTGCTTATTTCTTGACCAATTTCAATGGGGTTTTATTCTTGAATTCTTGGGGTTCTTTAATATGCTGAATCTAACCGTGTATTAAGTTTTGGATTTTGGGCCCGTTTTAAATTGGTCCACATTGAGGTCCAAAGGGTCCAAAATTAAACTTTGTTTGATTTCATCAAAATTGAATTATTTGAGTTCTTTGATATGCCGAATCTAACCGTGTATTTAGATTCTTAATTTTTGGTCCCGTTTTCAAATTGGTCTACATTAAGGTCCAAAGGGTCCAAAATTAAACTTAGTTTGATTTTAACAAAAATTGAATTCTTAGGGTTCTTTGATATGCTGAATCTAATCATGTATTTAGATTTTTGATTATGGGCCCAGTTTTCAAGTTGGTCCAAATTGGGGTCCAAAATTAAACTTTGTTTGATTTCAACAAAATTGAATATATGGGGTTCTTTGATATGCTGAATCTAACCATGTATTTAGATTTTTGATTTTGGGCCCCATTATCAACTTTGTCCACATTGAGGTCAAAAGGGTCCAAAATTAAACTTTGTTTGATTTCAACAAAATTAAATATATATGGGGTTCTTTGATATGCTGAATCTAACAGTGTATTTAGATTCTTAATTTTTGATCCGTTTTCAAATTGGTATACATTAAGGTCCAAAGGGTCCAAAATTAAACTTAGTTTGATTTTAACAAAATTGAATTCTTAGGGTTCTTTGATATGCTGAATCTAATCATGTATTTAGATTTTTGATTATGGGCCCAGTTTTCAAGTTGGTCCAAATTGGGGTCCAAAATTAAACTTTGTTTGATTTCAACAAAATTGAATATATGGGGTTCTTTGATATGCTGAATCTAACCATGTATTTAGATTCTTAATTTTGGTCCTGTTTTCAAATTGATCTACATTAAGGTCCAAAGGGTCCAAAATTAAACTTAATTTGATTTTAACAAAATTGAATTCTTAGGGTTCTTTGATATGCTGAGTCTAAACATGTCTTTAAATTTTGATTATGGGCCCAGTTTTCAAGTTGGTCCAAATCGGGGTCCAAAATTAAACTTTGTTTGATTTCAACAAAATTGAATATATGGGGTTCTTTGATATGCTGAATCTAACCATGTATTTAGATTTTTGATTTTTGGGCCCGTTATCAACTTTGTCCACATTGAGGTCAAAAGGGTCCAAAATTAAACTTTGTTTGATTTCAACAAAATTGAATATATGGGGTTCTTTGATATGCTGAATCTAACCATGTATTTAGATTTTTGATTTTTGGGCCCGTTATCAACTTTGTCCACATTGAGGTCAAAAGGGTCCAAAATTAAACTTTGTTTGATTTCAACAAAATTGAATATATGGGGTTCTTTGATATGCTGAATCTAACCATGTATTTAGATTTTTGATTTTGGCCCGTTATCAACTTTGTCCACATTGAGGTCAAAAGGGTCCAAAATTAAACTTTGTTTGATTTCATCAAAATTGAACTCTTAGGGTTCTTTGATATGCTGAATCTAACCATGTATTTAGATTTTGGATATTGGACCATAATAGGTGAATGTCCAATTTAAAATTTTAAGTTCTTAGACCACATTCATTCTGTGTCAGAAACCTATGCTGTGTCAAATAGTCAATCACAATCCAAATTCAGAGCTGTATCAAGCTTGAATGTTGTGTCCATACTTGCCCCAACTGTTCAGGGTTCGACCTCTGCGGTCGTATCAAGCTGCGCCCTGCATGGAGCATTTTATTAACTAATAAAACACTTGCTATCATTAAACATTGTTATCACATGTAGAATGTGCACTTTAGTAGATTTCATACCATAAATAGGAAAAAGGAGGTCCCTGAATACTGTTTTAACACCAAAAACTGGGGTGTACACTGAATACAGGGAATACCCCACTTTTCTTGACTTGAGCCTTACCTGTTGAATTTTGTACAAATTCAATATAGAAAAACCATATCAAGAAATAAAATAAAATAATTTGCCTACCTACCTACCCATACCCTGACAACCTCAGTCGGAGAGGGAAACAAAGATATTTTTAATGTTGGCCATGTTTATTACAAGTGATGGGGTGTCACCAAACAGGAGATTCATTCGTTTGCATGCAAATCATGGGAATGATGATAATGACTCAATAGTTTACAGAGCTCTGAATATTTTCTCACCCGACCAGAGATATATTTATTTTGTGTCAGATGTGCCACATTTGATAAAACAACCGCAATTGTTTTTCAAATTCAAACTCCCATAAAATGACCAGGAAGATGTGGAAGGATGGCAAGGACATTTCATGGTTGCAGATTGTGGATTTGTTCCAAGATCATTGCACTGGACTGTATAGAGTGTGCCCAAAACTTACAAGATCTCATATTAATCTTGGACCATTCTCGTGTATGAAAGTGAATTTTGCTGCTCAAATATTGAGTTCAACAGTTGCAAGTGCATTAGAAGTGTTTTACGGAGACAACGTGTCAGAAACAGTGCAATTTATAAAACACATGAACAAGTTCTTCGATTGTCTTAACGTTCGAAATACATTGGAAGGACAACGAAGCCGAAATGAGAACCTTAATCCGTATAGAGACGAAAATGATGATCGACTGCAGTATCTCACAGGGAATTTCTTCAGTATTTTGATGATTGGAAAACCAGCGTGGAGAACAGACAAGGACAGTTTACGAAATCCCAAAAAAGTAGATCCCAACTGAGTTATCAAACATTAGAAGGACTGCAAATTACTGTGAAGTCGATTGTTGAGTGTGTTAAGTATTTGTTACAAAATGGGTTGAGTATGTACTGACTGAAAGATTTAATCAGGATCCAGTGGAACAACATTTTGGGATTCATCGAACCAGAGGCGGATGCAATACTAATCCAAATGTCAAACAGTTTAATCATATGATGGTAAACATTCGTGTAGCGGGATCACAAGCAATAGCTCCACTTGCTGGTAACACTAAGAGACAACAACAGGACCAACAGATAGGTGATCAGCCATTACCAAAAGACAAAGACATTGAATGAGGAATGACTATGACTTTATTAAATGCATTATAAGCATACAGTATTTTATCAAGTCAGCTTATTGCTAGTTCTTTGCTATGAATTTGGGAAAATATCCATTAAAGTACTTTCCATGCTTAAATTGATATATAAAGAAGCAGCTTTAAAATACATTTTATTTTCATCTATACCGGTATATATGTTTTATGCATATCATCATGATCATATAGTATAATAGTCCCAGATAATCCATCACAAAATAATAAATTTATATATGTACATATCATGCAGTTGTTGAATCCACTCTGGTCAGTGACCATGACTTGTGAATAAATGGAGCAAAGACATAAAACCACTGAATTTATCCAAGTTATCCATATCATCTATATTTGAAAAGATATCTTTATTTATTTTTTAAGAATTCAAGTCTCAAGTTTTCATTTTGTGTGCATTTTAAATAAGAAATGATCTTCATCATTCTTTTTTATTTAAAGAACAATGTTGAAATAAACGTTCTTCTCTTTCTATGTTTCTCAGTGAACCACCCCCTTTCAATTTCCAAAATATGGTCCCAGAGGGTATCACCAGCCCAGTAGCCAGTATTTCGGTATTGGCATGAAAATAGGGATATTGTGTTTAATATTAAAATTTTGCTGCAAATTTTGGAAATTATATTGAATAACGGAATATATCTCACCCTTGCAAAGCTCTGATTCCTTGTCCGGAGTTGGCTATACTTATTGTACTTTTTATACGATCGCAAAAATTTTTGTGGTCGTATATTGGTATGACGTTAGCGTCGTCGTCGTCGAAGACGCATTGGTTTTCGCACTCTAACTTTAGTTTAAGTGAATGGATCTCTATGAAATTTTACCATAAGGTTCAATATCACAAAAGGAAGGTTGGGATTGATTTTGGGGTTATGGTACCAACAGTTAAGGAATTGGGGCCAAAATAAGCATTTTGTGACTTCCAGACATAACTTGTGTGTTAGTGTATGGATCTCTCTGACATTGTACCACAAGGTTCCATATCACAAAGGAATGCTGGGATTGATTTTGGGGTAATTGCCTCAAAATTTTAGGAATTGGGGCCAAAAAGGGCAAAAACAAGCATTTTCTAGTTTCATGACAATAACTTGTGTGTAAGTGTATGGATCTTTCTGAAATTGTACTACAAGGTTCCATATCACAAAGGAAAGCTGGAATTGAGTTTGGGGTAATTGCCTGAAACGTTTAGGAATTAGGGGCCAAAATAAGCATTTTCTAGTTTCCAGACAATAACTTGTGTTCAAGTGTATGGATCTCTGAAATTGTACTGCAAGGTACCATACCTCAAAGGAAGGCTGGGATTGAGTTTGGGGTGATGAATCAAAGGGGTTCAAAAAGTTGGGGGTTCTTTTTTTCCTTTTTTTCTTTAAAATTTTCCATTTTAAGTTGGTTATTTCTGATTTATATTTAAAAGCTAATAATAATGATATGGCAGGAGATACACACCTAACAGGATGTGTAAATTATTATATAATAAGTATTGTGCAATAGCAAGAAATTTTCAATTGCACAGTATTGCGCAATAGCAAGAAATCTTCAATTGCACAGTATTGCGCAATAGCAAGAAATATCCAATAGCACAATATTGCGCAATAGCAAGAAATTGTCAATTGTACAGTATTGCGCAATAGCAAGAAATATTCAATTGCACAGTATTGCGCAATTGCAAGAAATATTCAATTGCACAGTATTGTGCAAAAGAAGATATTTTGTATAAATTGCTTATTTCTTGACCAATTTCAATGGGGTTTTATTCTTGAACTCTTGGGGTTCTTTAATATGCTGAATCTAATCGTGTATTAAGTTTTTGGATTTTGGGCCCCGTTTTAAATTGGTCCACATTGAGGTCCAAAGGGTCCAAAATTAAACTTTGTTTGATTTCATCAAAATTGAATTATTGGGGTTATTTGATATGCCAATCTAACCGTGTATTTAGATTCTTAATTTTGGTTTGTTTTCAAATTGGTCTACATTAAGGTCCAAAGGGTCCAGAATTAAACTTAGTTTGATTTTAACAAAATTGAATTCTTGGGGTTCTTTGATATGCTGAATCTAAACATGTATTTAGATTTTTGATTATGGGCCCAGTTTTCAAGTTGGTCCATATCGGGTCCAAAATTAAACTTTGTTTGATTTCAACAAAAATTGAATATATGGGGTTCTTTGATATGCTGAATCTAACCATGTATTTAGATTTTTGATTTTTGGGCCCCGTTATCAATTTGTTCCACATTAAGGTCAAAAGGGTCAAAAATTAAACTTTGTTTGATTTCATCAAAATTGAATTATTGGGGTTCTTTGATATGCCGAATCTAACCGTGTATTTAGATTCTTAATTTTTGGTCCCATTTTCAAATTGGTCTACATTAAGGTCCAAAGGGTCCAAAATTAAACTTAGTTTGATTTTAACAAAAATGAATTCATAGGGTTCTTTGATATGCTGAATCTAAACATGTATTTAGATTTTTGATTATGGGCCCAGTTTTCAAGTTGGTCCAAATCGGGTCCAAAATTAAACTTTGTTTGATTTCAACAAAATTGAATATATGGGGTTCTTTGATATGCTGAATCTAACCATGTATTTAGATTTTTGGGCCCGTTATCAACTTTGTCCACATTGAGGTCAAAAGGGTCCAAAATTAAACTTTGTTTGATTTCATCAAAATTGAACTCTTGGGGTTCTTTGATATGCTGAATCTAACCATGTATTTAGATTTTGGATATTGAACCATAATAGGTGAATGTCCAATTTAAAATTTTTAAGTTCATTCTGTGTCAAAACCTATGCTGTGTCAAATATTTAATCACAATCCAAATTCAGTTCTGTATCAAGCTTGAATGTTGTGTCCATACTTGCCCCAACTATTCAGGGTTCGACCTCTGTGGTCGTATCAAGCTGCGCCCTGGAGCATTTTATTGGTTTATAAGCTCTTCCTTTTTTTAATAAGCTTCGGATTTTTTTTTTAAATATTTGGGGCCCGAGCATCACTGAAGAGACATGTATTGTCGAAATGCGCATCTGTTGCAGTTAAATTGGTACCCTTAATTTCATTACCGTACATTTAGACCGGCAGCATACCACCGAAAGACACATGAATACAAGATTGAGGTCAACATGCGGTCTTCAACAGCTGCATGCATGAAATGGTCAAGCGCCAAATATACACAAGAATGATGTCAACATGCGGTCTTCAACAGCTACATATTATGGCCAAGCGCTAAAAAGACAAAAGCGCTGAACCCTCCCCAAGGTTAGGGGAGGGTTGAGCGCTCACAAACATGTTCAACCCCGACACATGCTTTATGTGCCTGTCCCAAGTCAGGAACCTGTAGTTCAGTGGTTGTCGTTGGTTCATGTCGCTCATATTGGTTTTTAATAAATTGTTTTGTTATAAATTTGGCCGTTAGTTTTCTCAATTGAATTGTTTCATATTTTTTATGTCGGGGTCTTTTATAGTCGACTAAACGGTTTGGGTTTTTCTCATTGTTGAAGGCCGTACGATTGCCTATAATTGCTTACATCCACTTCATTTGAACTTTGGTGGATAGTTGTCTCATTGACAATCATACCTCATCTCCTTATTTTAAAAGACTAAGGTCAGTATGCAGTCTACTCTTCAACAACTACACAAAATGGTCAAGCGCTAAATGGACCCCAAGACTGTGGTAAGCATGCGGTCTTCAACAGCTACATGATATGGTCAAGCGCTAAAAAGACATAAGACTAAGGTCAACAGCTACAATATGGCCAAGCGCTAAATAGACCCCAAGACTGAGGTCAACATGCGGTCTTCAACAGCTACATAATAAATATGGTAAAGCCCTACTTGAATAGTCTGTAAAAGTGACGAATAAATTCAACATAAATCGGTTCTTGACTTGGACAAGGAACAAACACAAAATTCATAGTAGTTTCAGAGAAAGCTGAATGTATGCTTTGGTGAAAAATTCGGTCATAAACCCTTTTGAACATAAATAAAATATTTGTATCTATTACTCATCATTTCATAGTTGGGCCCTTCCCTAAACACAGTCTGTCCTTAATTTTGGTGTTACCAGATTTTCATCCAGAGACAATCACCTATGATTCGTTGTTGTTAGCGGTGTTGTAAAATGTAGAATTTCTGTTTTATATATTTAGGCATGGTTCACATGTCAATGTTATTCAAATCCATTTGTTTTTTATTGTGTAAATTTTAGTATGAAGAGCCCATCTCTCTTCAGGCATTCTTTCCTTTTATCAATTTATCCCATTTCGGTATATGTGTATGTTGCTAGAATAGATTTTGAAGCATAGATAATGAATTTTATTCGTATAAAACCCATTTGCAAAAGGATTGGTACTAAGAAAGACAAAAACAAATAAAACATATATACATTTAGTGCATCCAACAACACCCACTCCTCTCAATAATAGAATACTCGCCGACATGAGATGTACATGTAACTTTGACCCTCGGGAGACGGGGGGGCACTTCAATACTTAATTGATAGAGGGTGCCGCTGGGATTCTGTTATCCCACCCTTTTCATACAATTTAGATGTTAAAAATGTATACCTTTTCATATATTGCGTAAGTACAATAAATATAACCTTTTTCCCATATTGGTTGGGTTTCATGTGATGTGTTGGAAAAATGGAATAACAAAGTGCCAAAAAAGGGAAAATTTCGGCTTTGAAAAAATCACAGGGCTTTTCATATGACAAGTAATGGGAACTTTATTGACCTTATCATATATTTCTGATAGTTTTCCCCACCTATTCACATATATTTTCAAGCTGTAAAAGGTGACCTCTTCCAGCAGCACGTCCTATCACCTTGTATATAGGAAATTTGTCCCCCGAACTTTGACCCCAACCAAAAAGTATCCTCATAATTATCTTGTTATCATAGGTATATTTAGAAAGTTTATTAAACTCATGTTAACAATTTTATTTGATTATTAGTCCATATAAGCTAATTAAACCTATGAATGCGTTTCACTCACGTGGTCAAAATTTATAAGCTGTCAAATCTAACTGGAAAAAATTTATACTTCAAACAGGTTTCAACAATTTTACGTATTTTTCAATAAAATTAAAATGTAAGAATAGTCAGCTATACTACTACATGTTGCAGTTGATGGCAATTTTTGTGGGTTAAATTTGCATTAACGGACCTCTCTTAAAAAAATGCATTAGTTTGGATTCGGAAGAAAATATATATGCATGCTGCTTAATTTGCAACAGAATTTGGTATCTTTTTCATTTTGTGAATAAATAATCAAAATTTGACAAAATCTGTAGAGACCCGTTTCTACTACCAAGTATTTGATAGATTTTTTGATAGTGACAACTGTCAAAGAAAACTTTGATAAAAAAACTTTGACGGACTTTGATGGAATAAAATACCATCCTATTTTTCTTGGAACTTGATTCGACTTCGAAAGGAAGTATTGAATCACAGTGATGTTTTTTCTTTGACCAAGTTTATGATGAATAACTTTGAAAGTGATATCAGATGACTTGAACCAAGTTTACATGGTCAAAGAAAACTATGACCAAGTTAACTTTGATTGTGACAACCGCGCTTAAAAAATAGTTTTTAGCTTTTTTTCAGGAATTTATTATTTGGTAATCTGATTTAGTAGAAATGAGACAAGCTATTGTTGTTGACCCTCACACGGCACACACATTGAGCTGTGATACTATGAATCTATAGGACTGGTAAGATTGAACATTGTTTTGAAAATGGCCCTGGTGCGAAATATATTTAGGCTAAATTGTCCATACCACTTTCAAAGATACCCCATACATGTCATCGATAGTTTGTGAGGTACACGAAAATCGACCTTTCAAAGATACCCCATACATGTCATCGATAGTACCCCATACATGTCATCGATAGTTTGTGAGGTACACGAAAATCGACCTTTCAAAGATACCCCATACATGTCATCGATAGTTTGTGAGGTACACGAAAATCGACGAAAAGACAATCAACAGTCTACAAAACACTACATAGAAAACTTAAGACCGAGCAAAGCAAAACGAACCCCTTTAAAACCCGGAGAAGCTCTCAAGTGCTTCGGAAGGGTCAGCTGATCCCACTCCACATGTCGAATTCGGTAATTATATCAATCGAGGAAAAGAGGACGCCAGTATACATATATATGTCTACGACAAATTGAATATACCCATAGCGATCTGCGACAGATATTCAATTACGATTGATCAAATCGTGATGGTTTAGTAAAATATGTGCAAAATAAAATAATCTTAAATCCTGAAATATCGAATCTGATTCTTTTTTTATTTAATATAAGTAAATGAAAATGTATTAAATTCCTTAAAATTGAAGATGTTTACATTTAGACTTGTTGCTGTATGATTCACCATTTAATTCGCATTATTTTTTTTTGAAATCCACTATAAACTTTGCCCGCATACTTTTTGGAGAATTTCGTGAAATGCTGTGAAAATAACCACCTTGTCAATACTACATAGAACCTGGTTTCTAGCCAAACATATAAATGATTATCTCAATATAAAAACTGTAATCTCTAAAGTTAAAAAGTAAATATGTTTATTATGTATCTATATTACTAGTGTGATGAAACATCTGCTCAACTTATGAAAAACTCGTTAATTTATTAGGTCAGTTTGAACTTTAAGTATTATTCAATAAGAAATCATCTTAAAGTAGAACGCACATTTTTCAAAACTTCAGTATACAAGAATTAAGATGCTTTTTAGCTTTTTACATGTATGCCAAGAATAGAATAGAATATCATTCTTTACGTTCACCGGACTGAACAAAATATCGAGTTTAACGGGTAATTTTTTCGTAAATATTAAATTGAGAATGGAAACGGGGAATGCGTCAAAGAGACAACAACCCAACCAAAGAGTAGAAAACAATGCCCTTTTTTACATGCAGCTTCTTATGTTTTGCTGTTACACCACTATCCCAGGTTAAAGGGATTTTCCATATCTTCGGAAAAACTATAATTAAACTGCATTTTGGCAACAACAAAACAATCTGCAATTCCACATCCATCATAATATATATATAAATACAGTCGACCCTTTCACTGTAGTTATAGTATACAGATTACTTACAAGCAAAACTTCAAAGATCATCCTATATCTGTATGACCTTGAGCTCTATTGCATTCTTGGTTTGATTTCACTGGTGGTTTGATTTTATCAGGAAGTATGTACATAAATAAAGAGTTCACTGACTGATAAAATGTAGGTTTATCGGATATATCATACAAGAACATGTGATCAAATTTATATATACATTATATTATTAATTCGTATATTTTAACTAATTTGATTCGTTCAGGGATAGTCACATGTTAAACTATATTTTCGAAGGTAGACAGAAAACGGCGGATTGCAAAAAGCATATTGCATAGCAAAAAGCATATTGCACGGTTATTTTTAGAATATCTAAAAACCGATATACTTTGTGACGTCATGTAATGAATTTCATGATATTGTTAAAAGTTTTATTAAAAAATATCTATGATCGATTATTTGAAGAAAAAAAATCTTCAAATACATAAGATCTTAAAAAACAAACATAAAAAGTAAATATAATAACAACTAATATGTTGTTATTGTCTAGGAGACAATATGATATCTATATATTTCCAACAAAATCAAACGACGATTTTCATACAAACATGGTCGGAAATTAATAATATAACAATTATAGCCTATTTATGAGGTCAATACAGGATATATCGACCCAAAGAAGTATATCGACCTCGGACTTCGTCCTCAGTCAATATACTTCTTTCAGGTCAATATATCCTTGTATCGACCTCATACAAAGGCTATAATTGTATAATATCTTACACCAAGATGTCTTTAAATGAAATTGGATACCCTGCATTTATCAAGCTTTTCAATAACATATGGTAAGGTCGCTCAAAGACCCCCCTCCTAAATTATTGAAAACTATCATTCTGCATTGACAATATCTATCTTGGTGTAAATAAGATATACTCATTCGGGCTAACGCACTAAAGGTGTATCTAATACTTATATTACACTGGATGTCCTGCAATTATGAATAAGCCCGGGACAAAGGCTAAGAACGTCCTTAGAGTCTATTTAGAGGCGAATGTTATACAAGCAGTGCATAATTTACCAAATTGCTGATACATGTTTAAAATCTTCACTCAGTTTAAATCTCATAGGGATTGATGACAGGAAAACTAATAATGACTGGTGTCGAGTGCACCTGCCACATGCGGGATTCGAACTCACAACCTGAGTGTTGACAGACTAGTGATACTGTAGATGGACTACTTAGACCACTCGGCCACCGAGGTTCCCAATTTCATAAGGATATACCGCAATGTTTGTGTTCCTGCGGACTGTTATCTTGTGAACTAGCACAATTAAATATGAAACTGTTTTATCGATCTTGGTTATTTGTTATCGAATACATTGCTTGGCGCAATTGTCACCTCTTGTTATTTCTAAGTTTCTGACACCTGTCATTTTGTTGTATTGTGTTGGTTCTGATGATTGTCAGTGTGTTGTCCGAAGAGCAGGAGGTCGTGGTTTCTAACCCCGACGGGTCAAACCAAAGACTTGAAAATTGGTATTTGCTGCTTCTCCACTAAGCACGCGACATTTGGGATTAAAAGCAAAGACTGGTCGGCTCGGAGTCAGAATAGGGTGACATGTCTTCCTGCGGATTGTTACTAGCTAGTTAAAAATCAGACTCAGCGTGTCGGTCTAGTCAGTGACTAAGCAGGGTTTATATTCATGTAATATTATCCTGTCCTCGTTCTAAACATGCATTTAATTTGCCACTGGACGTTAAACAGCTATCCATCCATCCATCCATTATAACCACTCATGTAACCTTTGCTGTGGAATATCTATTCTCTTCCACAATATGAATGCATGAGCAAAAAAAAAACAACAAAAAAATCTCAGTAATCTTTTCCACGACATATATAAATTTTTAGGGAGCTACCATTTGATTTTTATGGGGGCGCTAGGATGAAAAATTTTGTCCTGCATTTTTTTAGTTGTAATCTCTGTCCTGCCTTTTTTTATTTTTCACTCTATTCGGCCCTGCCTTTTTTTATTAGTTTATCCTGACTTTTTTTTACATAAATTGTCATCCTGCCTTTTTTTACTCAAAACTCCTGTCCTGCCATTTTTCAAATTTTCATCCTAGCCACCCTATATATTCAAATATCGGGAATAATGTCTACTTTCACTAATCCTGGATATATTGACTCTTACCGTGTCAGCAGTTTCTTTAGATTCATACCGTTGTAATATTTACAGACATATTTATCAACAATAAGATTTACAGCATGTTCCTGCCAAAAGTTAATTGAATTCATTTATGCTTAATTTCTAATCAGACAATAGCTTACGTTATAGGATGTAACTTCAGTGGTTATTTCTGTATGGCTAATACCTCATCTTAGTTTTATTGACATGAAATATATTTCTCTTTGTTGGAACATAATTGAATTATTACACTTGTATGAAGTGAAAAGTGCAAATGTTATTTATAGACTGCTTGCCGTTTGAAAACTTCTAAAGAAACGCCATAGTGTTATTTATATTCGTGAGCCTGTCCAAAGTCAGGAACCTCGTCAGAGATTGTCTTGTGTCATATATCAATGTTTTATGATTTATTCAATATGCATTTTCATTTTCACCAGCCCAGTAGTCAGACATGAAATATCATTGATATGGTCAAACTTATATTTAACTGCTTACAAAACTTTGATTTTCTACACTAGGAATCAGATTACCTAAAGCTGTTTTTGACAAAACCTTTCGGAATTTTGGGTCCTCGATCAATGTTTTAACTTTTTTGATCCGCGCGTCACTGATAAGTCTTTTGTAGACGAAACGCGCGTCTGGCGTACAAAATTTTAAGCCTGGTATCTATGATGAGTTTATTTCCTATGGTAAGCAACCTTTTCAAAACTTTTCCTGCATTTAATCACTGAAACGTTTTGATAAAAAGGTTAATCATTTAATACACACTGTTCAAAATGTCTAAAATATTTGGCGATCAATCAGTTGTGAGGAAAGCACATTTGGAATTCACAAGTAGTTCAAAATTGATCGAGATGCTTTTATACGACCGCAAAAATTTTTGTGGTCGTATATTGGTATGACGTTGGCGTCGTCGTCGTTGTCGTCGTCGTCGTCGTCGTCGTCGTCCGGCGTCGTCGTCCGAAGACACATTGGTTTTCGCACTCTAACTTTAGTTTAAGTAAATGGATCTCTAGGAAATTTTACCATAAGGTTCAATACCACAAAAGGAAGGTTGGGATTGATTTTGGGGGTTATGGTACCAACAGTTAAGGAATTAGGGGCCAAAAGGGCCAAAAATAAGCATTTTGTAACTTCCAGATAATAACTTGTGTGTAAGTGTATGGATCTCTCTGACATTGTACCACAAGGTTCCATATCACAAAGGGAATGCTGGGATTGATTTTGGGGTAATTGCCTCAAAATTTTAGGAATTAGGGGCCAAAAAGGGCAAAAATAAGCATTTTCTAGTTTCAGGACAATAACTTGTGTGTAAGTGTATGGATCTTTCTGAAATTGTACTACAAGGTTCCATATCACAAAGGAAAGCTGGAATTGAGTTTGGGGTAATTGCCTAAACGTTTAGGAATTAGGGGCCAAAGGGGCCAAAATAAGCATTTTCTAGTTTCCAGACAATAACTTGTGTTTAAGTGTATGGATCTCTCTGAAATTGTACTGCAAGGTACCATACCTCATTGAAGGCTGGGATTGAGTTTGGGGTGATGAATCATAAGGGGTTCAAAATTGGGGGTTTTTCCCCTTTTCTTCCTTTTTTCCTTTTTTTTTTCTTTAAAATTTTCCATTTTAAGTTGGTTATTTCTGATTTATATTTAAAAGCAAATAATAATGATATGGCAGGAGATACACACCAAACAGGATGTGTAAATTATTATATAATAAGTATTGTGCAATAGCAAGAAATTTTCAATTGCACAGTATTGCGCAATAGCAAGAAATCTTCAATTGCACAGTATTGCGCAATAGCAAGAAATATCCAATAGCACAATATTGCACAATAGGAAGAAATTGTCAATTGTACAGTATTGCACAATAGCAAGAAATATTCAATTGCACAGTATTGCGCAATTGCAAGAAATATTTAATTGCACAGTATTGTGCAAAAGAAGATACTTTGTATAAATTGCTTATTTCTTGACCAATTTCAATGGGGTTTTATTCTTGAATTCTTGGGGTTCTTTAATATGCTGAATCTAACCGTGTATTAAGTTTATTGGATTTTGGGCCCCGTTTTAAATTGGTCCACATTGAGGTCCAAAGGGTCCAAAATTAAACTTTGTTTGATTTCATCAAAATTGAATTATTGGGGTTCTTTGATATGCCAAATCTAACCGTGTATTTAGATTCTTAATTTTGGTCTGGTTTTCAAATTGGTCTACATTAAGGTCCAAAGGGTCCAAAATTAAACTTAGTTTGATTTTAACAAAATTGAATTCTTAGGGTTCTTTGATATGCTGAATCTAATCATGTATTTAGATTTTTGATTATGGGCCCAGTTTTCAAGTTGGTCCAAATTGGGGTCCAAAATTAAACTTTGTTTGATTTCAACAAAATTGAATATATGGGGTTCTTTGATATGCTGAATCTAACCATGTTTTAGATTCTTAATTTTTGGTCCCGTTTTCAAATTGGTCTACATTAAGGTCCAAAGGGTCCAAAATTAAACTTAATTTGATTCTAACAAAATTGAATTCTTAGGGTTCTTTGATATGCTGAATCTAAACATGTCTTTACATTTTTGATTATGGGCCCAGTTTTCAAGTTGGTCCAAATCAGGGTCCAAAATTAAACTTTGTTTGATTTCGACAAAATTGAATATATTGGGTTCTTTGATATGCTGAATCTAACCATGTATTTAGATTTTTGATTTTGGGCCCCATTATCAACTTTGTCCACATTGAGGTCAAAGGGTCCAAAATTAAACTTTGTTTGATTTCAACAAAATTGAATATATGGGGTTCTTTGATATGCTGAATCTAACCGTGTATTTAGATTCTTAATTTTTGGTCCCGTTTTCAAATTGGTATACATTAAGGTCCAAAGGGTCCAAAATTAAACTTAATTTGATTTTAACAAAAATTGAATTCTTAGGGTTCTTTGATATGCTGAATCTAATCATGTATTTAGATTTTTGATTATGGGCCCAGTTTTCAAGTTGGTCCAAATTGGGGTCCAAAATTAAACTTTGTTTGATTTCAACAAAAATTGAATATATGGGGTTCTTTGATATGCTGAATCTAACCATGTATTTAGATTCTTAATTTTTGGTCCTGTTTTCAAATTGGTCTACATTAAGGTCCAAAGGGTCTAAAATTAAACTTAATTTGATTTTAACAAAATTGAATTCTTAGGGTTCTTTGATATGCTGAGTCTAAACATGTCTTTAAATTTTGATTATGGGCCCAGTTTTCAAGTTGGTCAAAATTGGGGTCCAAAATTAAACTTTGTTTGATTTCAACAAAATTGAATATATGGGGTTCTTTGATATGCTGAATCTAACCATGTATTTAGATTTTTGATTTTTGGGCCCTGTTATCAACTTTGTCCACATTGAGGTCAAAAGGGTCCAAAATTAAACTTTGTTTGATTTCAACAAAAATTGAATATATGGGGTTCTTTGATATGCTGAATCTAACCATGTATTTAGATTTTTGATTTTTGGGCCCCGTTATCAACTTTGTCCACATTGAGGTCAAAAGGGTCCAAAATTAAACTTTGTTTGATTTCATCAAAATTGAACTCTTAGGGTTCTTTGATATGCTGAATCTAACCATGTATTTAGATTTTGGATATTGGACCATAATAGGTGAATGTCCAATTTAAAATTTTTAAGTTCTTAGACCACATTCATTCTGTGTCAGAAACCTATGCTGTGTCAAATAGTCAATCACAATCCAAATTCAGAGCTGTATCAAGCTTGAATGTTGTGTCCATACTTGCCCCAACTGTTCAGGGTTCGACCTCTGCGGTCGTATCAAGCTGCGCCCTGCAGAGCATTTTATTTATTTTGATGCAAATAAACGAAATACATAACCCGCGGTTGTCTTATGTCATATCTTAATGTTTTTGATATATAGAGAATTAATTTGGAATGATCATGGCAGATCTTTAATAGTTTTTGGCGCTTTAAATCTTGACAAATTTCTGGTGCAATGCCCGCTTTTTCTAGTCCGCGATATTAATCCTCTTTAAAGAATAGGGGCATCTGTGGCCGAGTGGTCTAAGTAGTTGAACTACTGTATCACTAGTAGCCTGTCAAAACTGATGATGTGACTTCGAATCCCGCACGTGGTAGGTGCGCTTGATACGGTGCTTTTCGTCCGCAATTTGCTTTTTGTCCGCATTTGCTTTTTGTCCGATAATTTTGCTTTTTGTCCGACACTTTTACTTTTTGTCCGTTGTTTTTTGTCCGTTGTTTTTTGTCCGTTTTGCTTTTTGTCCGATAATTTTGCTTTTGTCCGACACTTTTGCTTTTTGTCCGTTTTGCTTTTTTAGCTCACCTGGCCCATAGGGCTAAGTGAGCTTTTCTCATCACTTGACATCCGTCGTCGTCGTTAACTTTTACAAAAATCTTCTCCTCTGAAACTATTTGCAAAATTAAAGCAAATATGGCCAAAATCATCCTTAGGGTATCTAGTTTTAAAAAGTATCCGATGACCCCGCCCAATAATAAAGATGGCCACCATGTCTAAAAATAGAACATTGGGGTAAAATGTAGATTTTGGCTTAGATCTCTGAAACTAAAGCATTTAGAGCCAATCTGACAGGGGTAAAAATGTTCATCAGGTCAAGATCTATCTGCCCGAAATTTTTTAGACACATCAGACAACGCGTTTTTTTATTGCTGCCCCTGAATTGGTAATTTTAAGGAAAATTAGCAGTTTTTGGTTTTTTTTATTGGAGTTTTATTTTTAAGTAGTTATAACGACTAAGCTTACTTGTTATAACGACTTAGCTTACTTGTTATAACGACTTAGCTAACAACTTAGCTAACTTGTTTTAACGACTTAACTAACTCGTTTAAACAACTTAACTAACTTGTTTACTTAAAAACTACTTATTGTAAATACACAATTTTTTAACAGAGTTATGTTTGATTATAATAATTTTTTTTTTAATTCATTGATATTTTCCACTTGTATCACAGATCATCACATATTGATTTGTAAAATTCAACCGTCTGGGTACCGAGACTAGTTCCAGATTTGATTTTATTTCTCTTTCCTTTTCAGGAGTTATAACCCGGGATACAGTCATCTTTCTTTGGTTGGTACATGCATACTCTATTGATAAGAAATATACCGAAAACTTACGGATTAGTATCGCATTTGAGTGAGGAGAAAAAAAATAACAATAACTTCTACTTTTGCCGCCCTACAGACTTGACCAATTTTAAAATAAACACTGTTGATATATTTATTTCATATGTTTCTATTAAAAAAGTGTTTTATATTTAGAAATGCACTATCTGTATCGAAAATATTGTGCACATCTATTTCGTTATAAAAATTAAGTGAATGCTAAGTAGCCTTTTAATTACTTTCCCCCCTCTTTTCGAGTTTGTCAAACAACAATTAACTACTTGGCTGACAATGCTGTTGTGTTAACCAAAGTTTGCCTATTACTTGAATAGCCTCGAACGTCTTTACGGTACGCCATTTAGAAATAGTTGCTAGACAATTCCGAACTTTAAAGATTAATACAGTTTATCTCAATAAATAGCTACACATGTATTCCTTAAACTTTGCGATAGTGTTCCAAAAGTTAAAGCATTGTTTGCTAAATTTGTAATATTTGTAATGTTTAAAAAAAAAAACAAAGTTGTTGGAAATATGACGAAATTATTACCAGACTTATAAGACATTTTTTAAACTAAAATGTTGCAAAATATTTTGGAGTGACGGACAGACGGCCGTTCGTAGATCAGTGCAAATGGTGACTATATATCACTAGCGAAAAGAAGAAACTGTGCGTATAAGCTATAAAATGTCGTAAATGTATGCACTTACACATTAAGCAAACGCCGACACCATTTACCATAATGGTAAAACAATTCAAACGAGAAAAACCAACGGCTTGATTGATTTACAAAACTGTATACGACAAACAAATATGATATACAGAAACAAACAACAACTACTAAATTACGGGTTGAACCCCCGTTCCTGACTTATTTGTATGATTGTCATATATAAAGTTTCGAACATGTTCGTCTAAATCTTTGAATATCCCATGTATTCTACAAATTGGAGAAGGTACACCATTGCTAACACGTTTGAGGATGACAGACTAACTTACGACCAGAATGAATAAGCGTTTGTCTATATAACACGATCTAAAATATTCCTTGTTGTGTAAAACACTAAGAATGCCAACTCCTCACACGTACAAATATCCTTATATCTTGCCTTCTACTTCTCCTGTTTATGTCCCCTTTTTTCTGTTTCTTCATTTTCTTTTTTTTTCACTATTCTAACTATTATGTCTATTTTAATTCAAAATTGTATCCATATAAACGCTTACATATATATAATTATTGTGATATCATATATAAGAGAGAGGCGAAAGATGCCAAAGGGGCAGTCACACTAAAAAAAGGTCGAAACAAACCAACAAAGCCACACCTAAAATGAAAAACAACAAGACACACAACAGTCCACAAAACACAACATTGAAAAATAAAATCTAAGCAACAAGAACCCTGTAAAAACCGTGATAATTAATGGTTTTCAGGAAAGGTAAGCAAATCCTGCTCCGTTTGTGTCGTATTATAATCATATTTTGGACAAGACTTCATTGTGCCAGGTCCATTAATACTATGTTTAAAAAAGACATATATGTTTAACTGAACTTTCGAACCCGTTGTCTTGGAGGATCTTTAATCCAAGGGGGTCCTAAATAGTTGCTTTTTGATGATCCTACAAGGAGTTATAATTTAATTCCTTGCGAACACATTCATAAGGACCGAAAATTCCCATCTGCATCTTTTAAAGATTTCGAATATTGTATAAATTGAATGGGGTACCCCGTTTCAAACCCAGCGTCTCGGAAAATCTCATCCAAGGGCACTAGATAATGATTAAATTTGTACTATTAGATAATAATACATGGATTTCTGGCGAAAACATTTAAAACGGCAGAATTTAAAGTTTGTCTTGGCTGATAGAAGAAATTTCACAATAAAAACTGAAACGCAAAAACGCACAAACGCATAAAGATGTTTATTCAGGACAATAACTTATATACAAAAAAAAACAGCAGAAATATATTTGAACTACCACCAACGAAGGTTGTAAAATACTATAGGTGATACTTAATGCTTTAGGTTATGTTCTTTTTATCTTTTTTTTTGTCGTTAAGAGCAAAAATTGCTCAAAAATAAAGGAATCATCCTTTAACGAAAACAAGTCTTGAAAAGTCCTCCGCTATTCGTTGATGGCTAAAGGCTATTTATTTCTGAAATTTAAATTTTGTTTCGCTGTTCTGAGTGTTCAAGATGTTACATGCAGCTAAAATATTGGTAAAAACAATTGAAAGAAAAATACTGGTCTGTATAAAATGTACACAAAAGTAAACGAATGAAAGCCGCTGGAATGCAGTCCAGGACTCGGATAAGCACATTTAAAAAAATGACAGCTTACATGAACTGAGTGCCAATAAAAGCGCAAGTCCAACAAAAATAAAATATATATTCAAAATGATAATCTTTAAAAAAAAAATTGAATATGAAAATTTACAATTCAAACAATAGATCGATATCAAACAAAAATGTTTCATTATCATTTTTCGGCTACAATGGGTGTATGAGACATCCAATGTTGAATTATCAACATAGAGTCCTAACAAAGAATGTTTCTGTCATGTTGTGCAACGAAATCTCTAAAGCACATGATATTGACAATACTGTCTAGATGTTTAATAGGATCCCGCGAAAAGCCAGACTTCAGTCCAGGAAGGTTGCAAATTGTCTGTGTGACCATTGCTGACGGCTTTTGGTACATATAAGATGGTTGTTGGTTAACAGATATTTTTTTTACGCCGGACGGCCATTAAAATATCACCAAGGAAAGGTCGCCGTGCTCTTTATTAATTTCCACGCAAATTGATATAGCTCCAAAGGTTTTACCATGAACACCAATGGATACTCGTGTCAATTAGAAAGCCACGCGGAATCAATGTCGGAGATGTTTAAGATAAATGCATCGGTCCTGCTGGGCGTTTGTTGCTTTATGTCTCCCTCCATGGCCTATCATTAAAAGATCCCTTTTGCGGAGTTTGTGGATTATTTGGTCTACTGTAGAGGGTAAATATACAGTTTATGAGCAATTGCATCATTGGAAAAGCCTCCTTAAATTACGCCCCAAATTGTTTGTCACTGGTTGTCAGAAAGACCTGGCATATAGTCTGCTATTTATTGAAGTTTTTTACAATAAGGGCGTGAAATTTTTGACATAAGCTAAACTTTAAGGCTGTGAGGTCGTTGGTACAAATCAGAATTAAGAAACTGAATGGGTCTATCAATACACATGCTACGTCAATCTTTAAAGACCCAAATGTTGTAAAACACTTGTCCTACCTCCATGACAAATATGTTGTTGTCCCCGAAGATAAAGCCCCAAATAACATCGTTTTTGTGTGTAAATCTCATTACATAAACTGCTTGATAAATGAATTAGGTATTGACAAATCACTTGGAAACTCAACATATACCCTCACGACACTTACCAAAGAGGAAATCCTGGATAATCACATGGCTGTTCTATGTTCCTTTGGAATTTCAACCAAAGATGAAAAACTGGATCTTCCATCACTGTATTGGATACCTAAACTACATAAGTGTCCTTACAAACAACGGTATATTGCTGGGTCTTCCAAGTGCTCCACGAAACCTCTTTCTAGATTATTAACATCTATTTTATAAATCAATCAAAGCCGGGCTTCAAAGTTATTGTGAAACTGCCTATTCTAGAGGTGGCGTGAATCAGATGTGGATACTAAAAAATCCAAAGATCTTTTAGAGTACATGCAATCTAAGACTCTTTTATCTTGCAATAGTATTAAAACATTTGACGTTTCTACACTTTACACAAGTATTCCTCATTCCAAACTAAAAGACAAATTGAAAGAGTTGGTATTGCTTTGTCTCATAAAAAAGAATGACCAACGTATATACAAGTATCTTGTCTTAGGGAGGGATACATCTTACTTTGTAAAGAATCACTCTGTGCCCCTCTTCTTGTCGACTTGTTCCTTTATTATTATGAGGCTGACTTCATACAGGAACTTCTTAAGAAGAAAGATAAGAAGTTAGCAATATCCTTTAACTTTACGTTCCGCTATATAGATGATGTTCTCTCACTAACTAATTCAAAATTTGGTGACTATGTTGAACGCATCTATCCCATCGAACTAGAGATAAAGGATACAACAGTTACAGTTAAGTCTGCCTCATATCTTGACTTACATTTAGAAATTGACAATGAGGGTCGGTTGAAAACAAAACTTTACGACAAAAGAGATGATTTCAGCTTCCCAATTGTGAACTTTCCATTTCTATGTAGCAACATTCCAGCAGCACCTGCATACGGAGTATATATCTCCCAATTGATACAATATTCCCGGGCCTGTATTTCCTATCATGATTTCCTTGAAAGAGGGTTGCTGCTCACAAGGAAGCTATTAAACGAAGAGTTCCAAATGGTGAAGTTGAAATCATCCCTTCGTAAATTTTACGGACGCCATCACGAGTTGGTTGACCGTTATGGAATATCCGTTTCACAGATGATATCGGATATGTTCCTCATGTCGTAACTACAATCCCGTTCCCTTTTCACGAATGTGACCTACCGAATTAAACTATTTACTGGGTTTGTAATAACATGAGCAGCACGACGGGTGCCACATGTGGAGCAGGATCTGCTTACCCTTCCGGAGCACCTGAGATCACCCCCAGTTTTTGGTGGGGTTCGTGTTGCTGAGTCTTTAGTTTTCTATGTTGTGTTTTGTGTACTTATCTTTGTCTGTTTGTCTTTTTCTCTTTTTAGCCATGGCGTTGTCAGTTTATTTTCGATCTGTGAGTTTGGCTGTCCCTCTGGTATCTTTCGCCCCTGTTTTCCTTTACATGTCGAAAGTAAAAGCAAGAAAGTCATACTTGAGTTAGAAAACGTTCGAACTCGAGTTACGTCCGTTCAAATAACCTGTACTTCGCATCTGTTCCAAAAATCTATCAAGCGAAAAGTATTCGACATTGGTCTTAAAAGTCATTTTAACCAACTAAACATAGTTCTAATAATAATAAACTAGAGGCTCTAAAGAGCCTTTGTGATCACCTTGGTCTATGTTCATATTCAACAAAGGACACTCTCCAACATTGTAAACAAGAATAGAACTCATGACAAAATCTGTTTTGTTGATCTTGTATTGCTGATCATGTGCTGTTTAGTTTCCTTCTATCTTCTTAAGTTTTGCTCAAAACACAAAAGAGGATAATAAAATCCTCATTTAAGGGCAATAACTCCTATAAAGAGTCACAGTCTACTTAACTATGTCAGCCAAATTTGACTTGTTAGTAGATTTTGACTTGCTGATCATTTTGTGATTTAAAGTGTATCTTTATCTATTATAATTTTCTATAATATATGACAAAAGCAAAAAGAGGCGAAAATCGTCTTTAAGGTGGTATGGGAGTATAAATTAAAATGATAGAATTTGTTCAGACTTTGCCAAGTATGTAGTATATATTCAGGAAAAGGGACGGGATTGTAGTTAAGACATTTGAAACCTATCCGTTATCATCTGTGAAACAGATATTCCTTAACGGTCAACCAACTCTTGATGGCGTCCGTAAAACTTACGAGGATGATTTCAACTTCACCACTTGGATCTCGTAATTGGTTTAACAGCTTATTTGTGAGCAGCAACTCTCTATCAAAGAAATCATGATTGGGAAATTGGTATTATTGTCTGCAAAATAGTCTTGAAGAAAATGGGTCAACAAAATAAGTCATGTTGACCGATTAGTAAAAGTATCTGAAAACTTGACTATCACAATATTGATCAAGGCAAACAGACGTCTGATGTTCAGTCGTTTGTTGATGTGGTTCATAATTGTTTTCGTTTCTCGTTTTTATATAGATTAGACCGTTGGTTTTCCCTTTGAATGGTTTTAAACATGTCATTTTTGGGCCCTTTATAGCTTGCTGTTCAGTGTGAGCCAAGGCTCCGTGTTGAAGACTGTACTTTGACCTATAATGGTTTACTTTTACAAACTGTGACTTGAATGAACGAGTTGTCTCATTAGCACTCATACCACATCTTCATATATCTATTCTAACGCTATCTTTTCGGTTTTTAGGTTTATGCATTATAAATGATGCCGATGATTTTCACGCTTTTGATTGTCTATGAGGTGAAGATTTCTGCACCGCGTTGAGTGTCGTACGGTGTCATGTAGTCTCTATCATCAAAGACATTTGGTCTCTTGTAGAGAGTGGTTTCATTGGCAATCTTACCAATTATTCTAAGTTCCATATATATTTTTTTCGAAATAGACCGTCATTGATGAATCCTTTGTAGGAAACGCGAGTTTGGAGAATACAGTTATGTTTCTTTATTCTGCATTGGCTAGAGGTATAGGGAGGTTGAGATCTCACAAAACATGTTTAACCCCGCCGCATTTTTGCACCTGTCCCAAGTCAGGAGCCTCTGGCCTTTGTTAGTCTTGTATGTTTTTAATTTTAGTTCATTTATATGTTTTGGAGTTAAGTGTGACGTCCATTTTCACTTAATTAGTACACAATTTAATTAGGGGCCAGCTGAGGACCACCTACGGGTGCGGGATTTTCTCGCTGCGTTGGAGACCCATTGGTGGCCTTCGGCTGTTGTCAGCTCTTTGGTCGGGTTGTTGTCTCTTTGACATATTCCCCATTTCCATTCTCAATTTTAGTTACACATCTGCATAGTATCTTTCATGAATGTTTTAATTATTATCAAAGATACAGACCTATAACCACCAATACTTAAAATTGACCAATGAACCATGAAACTGAGGTCAAGGTCAGATTGCCACTTCTTGTCGGATATGTAAGTCGTACATAAATTAAATCTAGCCTATGTCGAGAACTCATGATTGATCGATAAATGACGAAAGTAAGGGCGCAGTGTCAGTTTACATGCAACAAGTTTGAGCTTTCTAAAAAGCTGTGGACTGCTTCGCTCTTTCCTAATTTTAGGTAATATGTGTGCATGTGGTTGTTGATTAAGTATTCGAAATTAGGTATTTTTAGATATTAAAGTGTTATTAACTGGCTGTTTCTGTGTTGGCCCTGTTATAGATTCGAGGTTAGCTGTATTGGACCCGAGAATCGAAGAGTCGAGGGCCAATACAGCTGATCGAGAATCTAGAACAGGGTCAATACAGAAACAGCCAGTTCATAACACTTTTATTAAATGATTTTAATTCTTTTAATTAGAATAAACTAAGAAACTTACCGTGAAGAAGATACAGAATTTCATATCTGAACTTGTCTTTTCGCATTCACGTCCATGGATTTTTTGTCAACATTGTCAGATGTAATTTCTGATTTCTCGTCCAAGTACTAAATATTATGCTATTAGGAGTTACCATTTGATTTTTATGGGAAGCTAGGATGAAATTTGAAAAAATAGGCAGGACAGGAGTTTTGAGTTCAAAAAAGGCAGGATGAGATTATTTCCAAAAAAAGGCAGGATGACAATTTATGTAAATAAAAGTCAGGATAAATTAAAAAAAAGGCAGGACCGAATAGAGTGAAAAATAAAAAGGCAGGACCGAATAGAGGGAAAAATAAATAGGCAGGACACAATTTTTCATCCTAGCCCCTATGAAAATCAAATGGTAGCTCCTTACAATTCATTTTATCTAGCAAATATAAAGTAGCTGGGAAGAATAAATCAGACAGTTTAACTATTCTTACTCTTGGATCGTCTGCGTTCTGATGATTGATCAACGTAAAATGAAACAGTGTCAATAATCGAAAGTCGTACTCGAAAAGGCTGTGAAATATTTCCGTTTCAAGACTTCAAGACGTTACAAAACACTGAACATCATTTAAATTTTTTATTTTATGATTTTTATGTTAAAAAGATATAATACAAATGTTTTTTTTTTTTGCATAACGATACATCCAAAGTTAAGTAAGACGTAAGAAAATTGAAACCGGAAGTCCGGCTTTTTCCGTATTGGCCCTGTCCGAAAAGCAATATTAACTCTTGATTTATATCGACAGGGCAATGTCATCAGTATTACACATGCTGATTTATCCGCATAAGGGCTGATTTGCTCATATCATTTAATAATGATTGATATAAAATGGATGTCTTGGAATATCAATTTTTCTATATCTACTAAGATGAACTTTTCTGAAATTTTAAACTGGCTGTTCAGTGTGTAGTTGTCAATGTGTTTTTGTGGAGTGTGGTTTTCTAGTTCTTTCAGCTGGTCATTGACTTGCGATTTTGATTGCTAGTTCTGTATATAATTTATTTAGATATATATGAATGTTTAGGTATGTTGATTATAAGAGTAACATGATTTCGAGTGATGAAGACAATAACAATAATTGTAAATAGCAATAAATATTTAGTTTCAGTGAAAATGATGTTGTTCTACTTTAAGAGTGTGCGTTAAACACCCTTGTTTTTAAAATTTTGTTCACTTTAGGATCATGTGCATAACAGTGTAGACGAGACCATTGAATGGCGCGCTAAAATCTGCCATTGACTGGGTCAGATTAGGTGAACGTTCGTCTGTAACGCCCACTGCTCACCAAAGGTTCCCAACGCCTAAATATATTAATTCGAAAAACTAATCAGGAATAACCTTTGTGTTTTGATTTATATTGAATACTTAAACGTTCTTTACTTGTGTTTTTGTTATGTTTTGATAATCAATTTTTATGATATCGCACGTTCTTTCAGCAAAAAAATGATTAATTAACTGGCTTTAAAAGTTACAATGCAAGTCTTGATTATTATCTTTTTTTCGGACGTCAAAGCGATTTAACAATTGCGGTTGTCGAATTATGTCATCTTTTAACTTTTATCTGGTCTAAAATTTTATTTTAGAACGAATGCATGATCAACTTTCAAAAGTTGTGCAAATACAAAACATATAGATAAAATATACTTCTGTCCTGTCTTTTTCGTACTTGCAAGATATTGGACAGTAAAATTCCTTTTTGGATCAAGCCTTGTGAAATTTGCATTTACGTTATTGAATAGGTAAAATGTATAGTTTGGTGTATATAGGAAACTTGAACTGTTCTGCTAACTACTATACTTGTGAAAAACCTTTGGCAACAGAAACGTATTCAACTTATTTTTTTTTAAATCGATCCAATTTACATAGTAATGGACGACTTCGTACATTTTATGATCGCATAACAACAACCCCCCACCACCACACCCCCTTTTTGAAGTAAAATGGTCGTTCCCTTAAACTTGATACAAATGTTGAAATTGGCTCATAGTTATTTACTATTAAATCCATCATATAAACTCAAACATACATTGTTTAGCAAAACAAATCGTGCATATTGCAGATTAAAAAAGCAATTAAACACGTATTAATAATTGATATTTCAATATTGAATTTCAGTGTGCAATATATGCATAAAAAAAGGAATATGAATTAATGACAGTTGATCGGAACTGAAATACACATAGTTAATTTTCCGGCATTTGATGTCTTATCCTGAGACGAGAAAAGTCTGTAATTCTTTATCTAATTTAAGCCAATAGCTGTTGCTGTGTCTCAGCCGCATCATAAAGCTATATGTAATAAGTAATTATTTCAAGATGGCGTGTATATCGACTGAAACTAATAGCTCTGCACCGTGATGCGAAGCAATTAGACATCTATATATTGCAATAATCCAATACACCAATATTGTCCACCTATTGTATTTAGTATCTAAGATACCACACTCATTAAGACAAACAAATAAACCATAAAATGTATTACTATTTGCGAATAGTATGTTCACATTACAATCATTTCAGAAGATATACTTGGTCTACTACGAGATTATTAAAAAAAAAAACCACCAAAATCTCATGAAAAATAAGCATCGACCAATAGCACATGAAAATAAAGTCAATGTTAGATGAACCCCGTTCAATATTCTAGTAGAAATAACAAGCCCTGCATACGCTTATTGTAGTTGACCCATTGCTTAAAAAGCATCAGAAAAAAAAAACTAACACCATAAAAATGGAACATTGACAAAAGGTTAGTTAAAACCTACGAAAATTAAATCAAGGACAAGCTTTTCTCAGGCGAAACTAAATGTATGTCAAAATAACGATCTTCTAAAACTTTTCCAATGAATCATTTTAAACGTAAGTAAGCGGTAAATTGAGAACATATTGATCATACTAAATGGAGAGTTGTTTCATTGGCACTCATACCACATCTTCTTTTGTAACATGAATGGTAATTTTTCCTTTGATCTTCGAGTGAGTTAACTTCGGTTATTTTTAGAGGAGTGCGTTAACTGAATGATTTTTTAGTTATTGCACTCTCCAGTCCCGCCGTGTGTCGCTTGTCATAGGAAAAGCAACGAATGGGAGGAGCTTAGACCAGTGCTCTAACTTCCATCTCAAAAGTTGTTATTTCACTGTCTAGCTCCGCCTCCTTGGCCTACTAAACTATGAAATCAATGACCCTAAAATGTCCTAATAAATGTAAACAAAATGCATACACAACAATATATCAAAACAAATCGAGAAAGGGGTGGGGTGATGGGACTTACCTAACACTAGCCAAACTTGTAAACCTAACCCCAATTTAAAATGATTCCTATATATATTATACATTGTACTTGAAACAAATGAATGCTCGATGAGAGCTACAAAAGAAATAACGTGGTCTATAAACGAAGAGGCGATATTGATAAATTGGTAGATACTTTTTTTATCGTGACTATATAAATATTCCAAAAAATTGTCTCTGGAAATGTTGGTCGTTTAATTTCTCCACTTAACGAAAGAATAAAACAAAATGTACTAGAAATGACTATGAATTTTCCTATTGTTATTTTGGTTGGATACCTGTTTTATCGTGTCGAAATTAATAATATTCAAAAAATATATGTCACTGGATGTTTAGTAATTTTTTCATTCTATAAAGGCCTATCTCCGTGAATTGATCATGCTTCAAATATTTGTCCCTGGATCTTACACTCATTCAACATGCAACCATTGCAATCAATTAACCGATCTTTTCCAGTTCTTGGGAATGGAAAAATAGTATTTATTACCTTCATAATTGGTATTAGAAAATGTTTCCTTCTTATCACAACGATAAAATTCCTTTTAAATTACATGCCATTTTCGAGTTGGAGGCAGATAAACATCGAATAAAATTTTGCAATCCCCCTCTTTTCAACAGTTTTTGGGAGAAAAATATTCAATAACACGTAAATGGCTATCGAGCCTGAATCCCACAGCAACAATTCGTTTAAATGTACCTGTATCTGACATACAAATCCAACTGACACCTGCTGCATGCGTTAATTTTCGGGAAATCAGACATAGTATCACACCACTATTTGATTGACATATTGAAAAGTACAGTAAACTTTAATTGGTCAGCATTTAACCTTTGACGTCTGTCATAGCCCATTTATGTTACAAATCATATATAGCCACGCCTTACTCATTAACATATTTAATCCACTCAAAGCTACGCTTTTCGTGAATTAAATACGTTAATTCGTAAAAGGCGTGCTATATATATAACATATCTAGTGAAAGAAACGAATATTTCATGATTGATTGATTGATTATCTTTATTTCCTCCATATATATGAAGATTTTACAATTTATATTATACGAACAACATCACAAACATTACACAAACATATTTACATATTCTAAACAACATCTAAGTATAACACCAATCAAAAAAGGATATATATATAGTTACATAATTATACGAAATACAATCGAAAAAAAAAGTCTACTCTTCACCAATTTTCATACAAGAACAACATTAGTTGAGATCAAATATGTGACTATAAAGATCACATTTGAAGACCTGATATAGTTTAAACATATAATCTGCTATGTGGCACATCAAGAGGCTCCATACATCAGCATTTGGAGTTTGCATGGTATGATTCATACTTCCAAGTAACGACTCTACAATTTCGTCATCATCTTGATGAAAGAAACGAACGGAATCTTCTACGTCAAGAATATCGACTATTTAGTAGAACATTTCTGTCCGAATTTGTAAAATGGATGTATAGCATAGTATATAATGCATAAGTATATCCGTATTATACAAGTTACATAGAGAGCATTTGCCTGTTTTAATAGCTATGGCTCCTAATTTCACAAGCGTCATAAATTTAGTATTTAAAGATGGATAAGTTATCGCTAGTCGTAACACACGATGCTCCGTCAAACATGTATGTATTTTATAGTACCGCTTAAGTTCTGGTCGCTGTTCAACTGAGTGTTTCCATTTGTTTTCTTCGTATATGTCTAAAGTCTGTTTTACAATTTTGCTCCACAGTAGTTTGTCTGGAAAGAAATTTTCAGCCACAAAGTTTTCAACGAAAACATTAAATTCATATTTCATCAAAATTTTGATATAATCGTAAGTCAATGATATTTGACTGGACTCACCGGCTAATATTTGTCCCATACGAAAATTGAACATCCGTTTATGTATTGTTGTTGATTTTGCACGACACAACCTTCCAAAAAACAAAAGTTTCATTTTATCAATATATCCTTCTACAGACCACAAACCAACATTACTAATGCAAGAGTCAGTCGGACTTCGTTTATCCATCATTAGTATAAATCTGACGAAATATCTTTGAGTTATTTCCAACATTTCAATTTCCCGGTAGGGTAGCAGACCCCAAGTTTCACATCCATAAAGTGCAGTTGTTAGGATAATTCTTTTCCATATCAAGTTATTTGTTAAGGCACTCATCCCCCGTGGATTAACACCAACGGTATAAAGTGAGTGAAGTTTCTGTTTTAATTTTTTACTGGAGTTATGTGATCTGTCGAAAGTTTTTCCATCTGAATTAATAAGTGTTCCAGCATAAGTACATGTACGTTTTCTTTCGAGTACAATATTGCCTAGGTTAAGACATGCTGCAGAGTCATTATTGTTGCGAGTCTTTGAAGTTCTTGGTGGTGTAAAAGTCAAAACACTGCTTTTCGATGCATTATATTTTAACCGCCATTTGAGCGCATAGCTGTTAACAACGTTTAATAATGTCTGAGCACCATTTACAGTTGCGCTTAATAAAGTTGTGTCATCGGCTAACAAAATTGTTGGTATGCTGATCGGGCCTACTAGTAGTCCACAATTTGTCGATATGAGTTCACAAATCAAGTCATTAATAAATACGGAAAATAACCGGGCAGACAACACACGGCCTTGACCTACTCCTTGTTCAATCCGAAACAAATCATCTGTAAAGTGAGTATGGTCTTTAACTCCAAAAAGGTCATGGTGTTTGGAAGTTCAAAATGAAACCTGCAAAAAATATACACATTTTTATATCGGACATAAAGCAAAATCAGCGGCAAAAGCAAAACGGACAAAAGCAACGGACAAAAGCAAAAGTGTCGGACAAAAGCAAAATTATCGGACAAAAAGCAAAACGGACAAAAAGCAAAAGTGTCGGACAAAAAGCAAAATTATCGGACAAAAAGCAAAATGGACAAAAAGAAACGGACAAAAAGCAAAAGTATCGGACAAAAAGCAAAATTATCGGACAAAAAGCAAAAGCGGACAAAAAGCAAATTGCGGACAAAGAAAACCGTATCATGCGCTCGACTCCAATCTTAATTGACCGGGATTATCAATTTTCCTACCGAGGGTCAGTGGTTCTCTGTGGGCACTCCAGCTTCCTCCAGCAATAATAACTGACCGCCACGAAATAGCACAGTAATGCTGAAATTGGCGTTAAACATAAATTAACCAATTAATCAATCTTTTAAACACCCAGTCTTTGATAGAACCATGCAAAATGCCTATAAGTGGGTCCACATGACATGTCAACCAAATGAAATGAAATTTTGCACACATGTTATGATAGTCAAGAGAAAAAAATTCTAACTTTAAAATTTTATTTTCAGCTATTTTTAGATTTTACAGCGCCATCTACTGAAATGCCTGAATTTCCAAAAAATCTACAAAATATCACAATTTTGTTACTCTGAATATGCTAGATAAGGTTATGTTTAACTGGTATTTAAATTGATTTTATAACAAGCATCATTCGTCCTTCGAAACTTGACAAAATGTTTAAGCTTGGGTATAGCTAAATTTTGAGGCTGACCGGTCCAAAAGGGCATTTTGGGCATATTTTGGATACTTGGTAAAAGATCAACAAAAGGACATGAAATCTCCTAAAGTACTTTGATTTTTAAATGTTTTAAATATTTCTATAAAGGTTCACATGTGTACTACAAGTTTTATGATTTTTGAGCTTGGGTCTCTTACACCGTTACCATGGCAACGGAATAAAAATGGGTTATTTTCATATATTTTCACAATAATCTGTGTATTTAATCATGAAAACTTATTTATCTTTTGACACTATCTCATGATATTTGGCATAAAGGTGTATTACAATAAGACAGTATATCTCATAAAATAAAACTGCCAATTGACCTTGACCTTTGACCTCAAGGTCAAAATATTTGATTTTTCTCCGTTTTTATTACTAGAGCAAACATTTTCTCTTCCTAGAGGATTTTTAATACTTGACACACAATGTCAGCACCTAAATATGATGTGTTGTGTACTATGGATAATGACCTTGATATTTGACCTTTAAGGTCAAATAAAAGGTCAAGGTCAAATAGGTAATTCTATATGTCAGCCTAAATCAAAACATTCTGTCTTGCCATGTCAATATGAAAGAGAAGTGTACTGACTGCTTATGAGACAACTATCCATCACAGTTAAAATGGAGTGGTAGTAAGCAATTTTATTTTATAGGCCACACAACGGACAAGACCTTTGCAGTACCGCTAAGGGTTTTCCCTGGGGTTATGTCCCGCTCCATCATATAATGATGTTGCTATTTAGATTTATCTTTAAAAAGTTCAGAACCCCATCCGTAACCCATATGTAATCTTAATTGCCTTTCTAGTTCATCCTGGGGTCATGCCCTGCCCCTACATACAATTGATGGTTAAATAGCTTGAAATATGTTCATATTCCTACCTTAAATCATATATATACTTTCAATCAGACCTTACAGTAAACAAATGATGTTTTTGCTTGAGTAAGTGCCCTTATAAACACTGTTCAGATACCCACCTATAAACTATATACTTTAATGAATATATCATGACTAGATCAATTAAGTGTACCATATATTATGTTCCTCATGTCCTAACCCTTCGATTCATAAATTGTTAAATTTATTGGAAACATTGCATATTTCCACTCACGCACCATATATTTTTATTGCAATTGCAGTCTTTTTTGACAAGAGTGACTACTACAGGAGACATTAGTTTTGATTCACTAAAACAGTTCTAAAAAGTAGTTAAATTTTTCAAAAATCGTAGAATTTTAGCTTAATGCAGAAACTTGAAATACTGCAAATTCAGAACTTAATGTTTGTAATAATATTATAATTGCATATTCATGGTGACCGTAAAAATGTGAGATTAATCAAAGCAAATTTAAAATTATACTGGAACAGAATATTGTACAAAATGAAAATTCAACTTTGGTTATGTAACAGCCTATGCCATATAGAGCTAACTACATGGTGTCGGGTTTTCCAGTTTGTTGCAGATCGTGTAGCGACCTATGGGTGTACATTTGTTTTGGCTGATTAACTTCTGAGATGAAATGTTGTATCCTTGACATATACCCAATATCTATTCTTGTTGTTCCCCTAAGCATCACATTGCAGCCGGGGTTCGTTCGTCTGTCCGAGCATCGGTTCGTATTGTAAAGTATCTAGTATAATTAATCGTTATCTAATTTTGATAAAATTTATGCCATTGCTTTCTAAAGATAAATTGTCAAGGCTGAAGATGAGCCCAGTTCAAACAATTAGAAGTTGGGGAACATTGAAAATCGGTTGTTTTATTCATATTGCAATTATTTTTGAATTTATAGAAGGTCTCTATAGTCAGTTTGTCAGATTTCCCAAATATAAACTAAGAATACAATGAAGATTTTATAAATAAAGGCTGTGTTTTGAAAGGCCCAAGAAAATGTAAAATTTCTTGAAAAATGAAAAGAACTTATTATAATATCACATCTTCTTAATTTTATATTGTATGCTTTTATACGACTGCCAAAAATTTGGGATTGTATAATGGTATGATGTCGTTGTCTGCGTCGTCGTCCGAAAATACATCGGTTTAAGTAAATGGATATCTATAGTTTTTTTAAAAGGTTCAATACCACAAAAGGAAGGTTGGGATCGCTTTTAGGAATGATGGTCCCAACCATTTAGGAATAAGGGGCCACAAAGGGCCAAAAACAAGCATTTTTCTAGTTTCAGGATAATAACTTGTGTATTAGTATTTCTATTGGTCTGAAATTGTACCACAATATTTAATATCACAAGTAGAAGGTTGGGATTCATTTTAGGGTTATGGGGCCAACAGTTTAGGAATAAAGGGCCAAAAGGGACCAAAACAAGCATTTTCTAGTTGCCAGACAATAACTTGTGTGTTAGTGTTTGGATCTCTCTGACATTGTACCAGAAGGTTCCGTATAACATAGGGAAGGCTAGGATTCATGGAGGAATTAGGGCAAAAGGGCCAAAAACAATCATTTTCTGGTTTCTAGACAATAACTTGTGTTAAAGTGTATAGATCTCTCTGTAAAGTACTACAAGATTTCGTTAAACAAAGGAGAGGCTGGGATTGTGTTTTGGGGTTGTTGCTCCAAGGGGTTTCAAAAGGTAAAAGGAGAGGGGATTTTTCCAAAATTTTTCAAATTTCGAATTCAATTGCACAGTATTGCGCAATAGAATTGTAAGATCTTTGACCACATTTATTTTGTGTCAGAAACCTATATTATGTCAAAAATTTGATTTGAATCCAAATTCAGACAGTATCAAGCTTGAATATTGTGTCCAAATTGCCCCTAACTGTTCAATGTTTGACATCTGCGGTCGTATCAGGCTGCGCTCAGCGAAGCATTTATATACGCAAGGTGGTAAAAACTGAAAAGACCTCGCTATGTAGACTGTGATTGTTCGTGTCAGTGTAAAAGTGTAATTTTGACATAAAAATATATAAAGTATTTTCTAAAGTTCGCTTCAGACATTATCTCTTAGCCATTAAAAACTTAACATTAATAAGCTCTGTCCAAATTTCATAAAATCTTTGTTTTGACAAAGTTATTGGTGTCTAAAAAACAAACTTAATGTTGACGCCGCTGCAACCAACGAAAGAATATAGGATCGCTATGTCTCACTTTTGCAACATAAATAGTGCAGTATCGATATAAATTATCAGCATGACAAGATGTAAAAGAATTCAATTGCTAAACTTGCCAGTTTACTTCCTATTGGTGTTCTTGTCCTTTAATGACGATTTTAAACATTTATTTGCGTGTTTGCGTATTGTTTTGAAATGGGATAAACTGTAATAGTTTAATATATAGGTGTATAGAAACTATACGGGCAAAAATCAAAGGACTACAAAAAGTCTGCATGGCTCAAATCGTCAGCCGACTTATATAGCCTTATAATGAAGATTTTAACCTTTTATTTCTTAAATGTTAATTTGACTGTATTTTGTTAAGGTATTTACACCTTGTTAAATTATTTCTCTTTTCTTTTAAAATATTCCTTGAAACTATATGGATACACAGATTGTTATTCTATAAATATTTGTTATCAATTAACAACTGCAAATTTTACATTTTCAACAGAATCGTACAAGAAATCCTGATTGTTTTAGTCTAAACATTCTCTTATTACACCTTTGTATGCTTTGATTATATATATCTTTATGAAAAGAAAGGAAGTATTGAAACGCTTAAGATTTATCAAGAGCAGAACACTAAATTTGAAGAAAAATCGATTTTTTCTTCAGATTTTTGAAAATGCATTTTCTCAGAATTACCTCCCTTTGTACCATAGATAATCAATATTTATGGACTTTATTTATTTTGATTGTATTGTCTTCATTGTTAGTTTAACTTACATTGTTAGGTATAATAATGGTTAAGAAAAAGAAAAAATATATTCACAAAATTGTCTACGGATTGATATATTAATTTCTTTGATTTCAGAAAAAGGCAAATTTGAATATTATTCAAGGAGAATTTTAGAAAGTACTAAAACAAGAGTCATCCATCGTATATGCTTAAATGCGTTATTAACTATGTCTCTTAATATAACCAAATAGATATATACTTTTATGTTTGATGTACCGAGAATTGGTAAGTTTGAAAAAGTTATTTTAAGTTTTTTTAAATTAATTTTACTGGATTATCTCCCTTTGTACCATATAAACTCAATATATATGGCACTATAAATGTGATTGAACTATGGTCATTGTTACTTTGAATTAATTTGTCAATTATCATACTGTTTTTGAAAAAGAAACACTTACATTACCAAAATTATCCACAAAATACTAGTTTAGATTCATTGATTTATAGCGAGAAAATGTAAATTTAGGCATTTTTTTGAAGAATTCTACAATGTACTTGAAAGAGACCCCAGCAAGTTTATTAGCTAAAATGCATAAATAAGTATTCCAATTGATAACACAAAGTGAGTTATCTTAATATTTTAATGGACCAAAGGATGGATAGCTTTTAAAATATGTACTTTTATGATTTTCTGAAAATATTTTTTACTGGATTATCTCCCTTGTAATAATCCACAAACTGTTTCTTGAAAAATGTATGTACTGATGAGTTTCTAAAGCTTTAACACTTGATTATTCAATAAATCATCATTCTCTATCTCGTTATTTTTCGCATTTATAAGTTTCAGGGTGTTGAAATTGGTCAATGTTATAGAAAAATACTGCCTCAAACATGGAAAACTGGTTCCCGGTACATTACAGCATCTCCAAGCTGAAATGCAAGGAACCAGATGAAATATTTTCATATGAACTTCTTTCATAATGTTGTTTAAGCACACAAAGTTTCAATCGAATGATGAACCCCTTGTGGACTGTTTTGCATGGTTTTATGGGAGACTTGGTGTTAAAGAATAAATTTACGCGAGAAAAATTCCTCGCAAAAGTTCCTACTTTACAGTTCGCTGCCTCTTCTCTCTAGCATAACCTCAAATAGCGTATTTTTCTCTGAATGTTTTATACAAAATGGCTATATAAAGAAATTTTATGTTTACAAAAAGAGAAATCCTACAAAAAGTAGGTTCATTCCAAAGATGAAGAACAGAGCCCGTATGCATAAAGCTACTAAAGGTAAGATACTAATTTATCGTAGGACATGTAGAAAAATCCGTCCGTTCGGAACAATAGAGACGAATTGCCTAAAAAACTAAGGAATACAGAAAAAGGACCCACATCCAGACCCACTTACAAACATCGATATATAGATTGCTTTATATCAAAAGATCGCCAAACCTATATTACAATTGCCAACAGTCATTCTAATAGCAAGCAAACTTATACTTAAAGAGTTACTGTAAAACTATTACGTACTCTAGAGGCGTTGTTATTTAGGTGGGGATATATCGAACTTTTAAAGATGTGTTAGAATACATAAGTGAATTATAAAACAGAAGTACAATCGTAACCTACAGTAAATATAAATATTTTGTGTTAAAGAATAATCACAACAAAATTTGAAATAATCAAACAAAGTATCTAACAATTGCAACTTCAACAAACATTTGTACTCGGCAACAAACGTTCAATTATTTGATGTATTGGCATTTTTTATTTAGCGGAAAGTGGAAGATATACTGAAATGTATTCTGTTTTCATTATCATTGAGATGACCTTAAATAAAGTCTCGTACGAATTAAGGAACCAGTCGGCTTGGAGACAACCACACTTGGTTCCCATAAGAAATGTTGATCGATATAAACATCAAGCATCTTGAATGTTGAATGTTTCTTGGCTGTAAAACTGAGAACAAAAGAGAGCACATATACAGCTATGTCCGCTTCATACTAACTATAAAATAAGGACTAAATAATAAAAAATGACTTCAAGTTTCTAATTGTGATTTTTCCTCTTTATGACGCAACATTCCAGCAGCATATATATATGAAGAATAAATATTACCCCAGCACAAGATTTATATCTGCATTTTCTTGACAGAGAATTACTGCTTTCAAGGAATTTACTAAACCGTGAAATTGAGGTCATCTCTTTGAACGTTTGACAGACACCATTATGTTCTAGTTGACCGTTACGAAAAACAGCTGTGTATATGTATACAATATTCGTACAGTGTAGGACAATAAATAATTTATTTGACGAGAGCTTTAGAAACAGAGAGAAAAGCGAGGCTCGCCGAGCTTTTGTCCTGTTTCGTAGCGGGTATAAATGAATTTCATATCAGAAGCAGGATAGCAGGAGACTATAAGCGTCTAGTATACGTTTATCGGTTTACGTTACCTGCATGTCACCCTCCATTTGTATAGTAGAATGGTCGAGTTGAGGATAAATATAGAAAACGTATCTGTTCCCCCTGCCGTAGCACTGCCCATTCACCCTTATCTCGCTATCCCAGGAATTGTACATTTAGGTTTACGACAGTTGACAAAAGTGAAGCAGGAACTGTTAATTCTCACAGGGTTATCCTAGTTCAAACTGATGTTTGGTGAGGTTTTTGTGGGTTGCAATGAATAATGTTTTTACTTTTCGTTTATTTACTTATGACATAACGTTGAATTCATTCGACTTATGGTCTTTATTGTCACCTGAGACTACTATAGTCTTAGTTGTCACGTATAATTATTTTTGATAGATTTAATAGCAACACGACGGGTGCCACATGAGCATGTGGAGCAACATCTGCTTACCCTTCCGGAGCACCTGATATCACCCCCAGTTTTTGTTGTGTTCTGAATACTGTTTGTCATTTGATAGTTTTTCGGGTTTTTTTGTTGCCATGCCATGTCAGTTTGTATTCGACATACGAGTTTGAATACCCTATATTGGTATCTTTCGTCAATCTTTAACATTGTCTCACTACTGTCAGGTTTTTTGCATTAAGGCTTCTACGTGAAATGATATCAAATCTTTATATCAAAAATAATATCAGGATCAACCTTGTCTGTTCGAAAATGAATCTACTTAAATATTGAATTTTTAACATATCAACAATTATTTCTCATACTTGATTCTTCCCCCGTCCCCAAAGGTGACTGGGGAATAGAAATTTGATCACTTTGGTATTCTTCGATCTTCTTCTGACCGGCAGTAAAACCCTTGCCAAAGTGGGGCGTCCTTTTGACGGTGTTTTCTGATCTTTGGTACATTTATGAGGCATTATCAAGTGATAGATCTGATTTAGTCAGAGCTCTTAACACAAACAAAGGAAAATTCCTTTAGTATTGGCAACGAAATTCAAACCGTGCATTCACAAATTAAAACTATGCATCACTAAACATTGGGATCTACTCAAACATGATGAGGTTTGCAAAGAAATATTTTGGGTCAAACCAATAATAGCTTATAAAAAGCATAAAAATATAGCCGATTTATTAACGTCGACAAAATTGAATCCCTGATGATGGCGGGCTTACAATGCTTAAACCCATTCATAAATGTAATACATCTATCTTGAGTATATAATACAAAAACCGCCGAAACACTAAATTAGTGAAGGATTGGTGTAAGCTATTACAAGTCTAGTAAATTAAATAGTAGTATCTTTTTTATGATTATATTGTAATATAATAACAATTAAACACTATAATTATATGTATATAGAATCTTCCGAATAAGATTTGTTTGCATTCGGGATTTAGATAGATGATGTTTGGTGTCACTTATATACAAAGCAAATACAATAGATTTATCCATACGAAAAAAAGAATCACTATCGATTTTGAAATCTGAACTGAAAAAAATGTCGGATTTAAAGAATGTATATAACTTTCTCTCTATAGCATGCACTATAATGTGTTTATTGCCTATCGTCTAATACCAAATTTGTTTGCGACATTATAATAGTGATGTTGGTTTATTGGTTTCAATAATGAAAACTTTTTTTTGTGTGTGCTTTTTTAAGAAAATTTAAATATAAAGTATAGTCGGAGTGAAACCACGTATATAAAACTGTATATCAACTTTACAATGACTTTAAAAAGGTCAGTTGTACAATCATATTATAGCTTTGAAGAACTTTTTAGCATAATTATGTCAGCATTATCTCGAGAGGTCAATACTTGATACGTTCGCCTGAAAAAATGATAGGTACATATATACAAGTGGTCTTCTTCCAAGTAATGCCTTTAAATATGTTAAGAAAATCAAAACGTTAATGAACAATACGGACGAGTGAAAATTCATATGAAAAAAATTAAATTGTCTGTCCTCGGAAATACCCCCCCCCCCCCCTCCCCAAGTGAAACACTGTAGTCGTCTAGACGATGCCGTTGTATCGACGGTAGTGTCACCGCATCAAATACTTCTTGTGTTTATTATCGTCTTATTCATGTTTTTCTATGTTATAATGTATTCATATCATATTTCATATATTATCTTCCTTATCATATCACATCAACGATTGGCGGATGACAAATCCAAATCAAGCACACCTTTTTACCTGCATGCTTTAAAGTTACCGCAATAAAATCCCTTCTTAGCTATAATATATTTTCATACCTGTATTCCTGTTGGAACCTGTGGATAGGTTGCGCCATTAGCTATATATTTATAGGTATGTATTTTCTATTTCTTAGTTTTAAGGTGTGGTTCTAATATTTTCGATAATAACTGTTTTATTTCTTTGAATACTTTTGTTCAATGGTATATTTATATCAGGTTGGGAACAACCCCCCAAATGAGGGATATCCCTTAAATGAGAGACTGTCCCTGAGACAAGGGGTTGTTTTACTATTGTAAAAAAGAAAAAAGAAAAACTTCGATTTTTTAACTTAAAAAGGGAAAAATTTATTATATTTGGAACAACTTTTCTAAAAGAGGGTTCCACTTATTTTTGATAATAAGGAAGATAGATGTATAGTTCTTTGGGAAAAGTTTCTTCAAATAATATAAATATTTGCTCATTTGAACTAAAAAGTGGTTTTTACAAAAAAATATTTTTTATCACTTAAAATGTACCCCTCATAAAAGGGATAGTCATTACATTGAGGGGTTACCCCTCGTTTGAGGGGTTGTTCCCAACCTGTATATTATTTGTAACTATCATTGTATTTATATTTACAGAATAAATATTATAGCGCTCTTACGAATTTATATAGCGATATGGCAAAAATACCCAAAAACAGTAGGCAATAAACTCAGTATATATAGCTATAGATTCTAAGAAAGAAGGTTTATAACGCACGAAAACTAATTCCAAAATAACACCATATGTGTTCATTTATATTTGTACATCAATGCAATATTGACATATCTTTAGAAAATGTCTTTACATCTTTCGATTTTGTTAGTTTTTTCCCAACTTTGCGTTTTACACTAAATATATATATATAGATATAAGAAAATGTGGTATGAGTGCCAATGAGGCAACTCTCCATCCAAGTCAAAATTTATAAAAGTAAAATACGGTCTTCAACACGGAGTCTTGGCTCACACCGAACAGTAAGCTATAAAGGGCCCCAAAAATTACTAGTGTAAAACCATTCAAACGGGAAAACCAACGGTCTAATCTATAAAAAACGAGAAACGAGAAACACTTATGAACCACATCAACAAACGACAACTACTGAACATCAGATTCCTGACTTAGGACAGGTGCAAACAAATGCGGCGGGTTTAAACGTTTTAATGGTACCAAACCTTCACCCTTTTTCTGAAACAATAGTGTAACATCACAACATAGAAAGACACACTATAAAATATCAACTGAAATAGCTTAACTCAATCAAAGGACATATTAACACCAGTGAACATACACTGAACAAATAAATTTGACCTATGATACAATGTAAATACAAAATAAATAAACTAAGGGAAGAATAATAAAAGTAACATGTTATACCGGTAAGAAATGTTAAACAATTTAAGAAAAACAATATGCTCGAACAAAAATATCAGCCATTTCCAATTACTTTAAACACAGGTAAATGAAAATAAATTTGTTGTTAGGTATACGTGTACAGTTCCAATAGAGAAAGGAAATATTTTTACAAAATGAATAATTTTGATGTTCATAGTACGAAGTGAAAATTTAAAGTAATACCAAACACTTATCAAAGCTGGTATTTAGACCAGATATAACCCTGAATAACATTAAATAACAAAAAAGCATTACAATTAGTATCAACAGGTCAAATAAACAAGAAAGTACGATTTGAGAGTACTCGCAGTTACTGACAGCTAGTTAAAATCCAAAACAATTAATAATAAAAAATCATGCATCAGAGACTAAAATCAACTAAAACACATCCCAGGGATTTAGTATTTTAACGTCATGGACAGTCAAAGAAGACATGACTTGTGCAATGCCAAAAATAAAAGTATCGACAGACAGTAGGATAGTTAGGAGTTTAACCTCTTTATAGATCAAAATGAACGTGGGTGTGTCTTAATACATCCCGTTTGAAAAGAATACAAATTTAGTTATGTTTTAATTTGCTGATGACAAAATCGATATTACTGCCAATGTAAACTATATTCAAAGATCTAATTACAACATTGGTAAGATAACCTTTACTAATACTTTTGTTTAAAGCGGTTCGATGAGTTTACACGGATCACATAGTGATTTCCGCGCTTTAAGTACAATATTACCGTAAAATTTAGGATGTGAAATACCGTTTTTAATCAGTTTTCTACAGGTACAGCCAAATTTACTAAAATTTGTATTTTAAACATACTACACGTAAGTAATTGTAGACTTATTTATTTATTTATTCATATACCAACGCAGACTTTTTCGTTATGAAATTCATTTGTTTGCAAAACTAGTAAGAAAAACACTGCAAGCACCAAGTTCAATACGTAGTATATGTCCCTCCCAATCTAAGAGAGTTTAGGACATTTGTTTGAAATATATAAGTTAGTTGGATACAAAAATTAAAACCAATTAGCAAATACATAAAATTTGCTTGTACAGCTCAATGATTATTTGTTTGTGTTGAACTTTTTCTGTATGATTCTGTGTTGTCTTATCAATAAGAAGCATTTAAATGGCTCATTCTAAAAGGAAGCGCTATCTTGTCTTGAACTCAATTACGACGTCAAATGACGCCAAATAATATATATGACGTTATGATGACGTTTTGATGAAGAAAAAAAAATAACAAAAATAAAAACCACATAATGATTCAAATATATGAAATGTATACAATAAATGAAGGAAGGGGTATTTTTTTAGAAATATTAAGAAAGGGAAAAAATAAACTTTTTTTACACACAGGACATATGTCCTTCCCGCAGTAAGCCAGGGGAAGACACATATGTCCCTCCCGCAGTAAGAGGATCAAGTTGCTTTTAAAATTTTAATTGATGCGGATAACTGTGTAGTAGTTTAACACTGACCAATGAAAGACAACTCTTGTATTGTTATAGGTACTCTCAGTCTTCTTCAGAACAGCTTTACACTTTTCATTAAACATTAAAGGTTCAGTAGACTGGTTCCCGATCGCAATATTCAGTATGTTACACATATACCAATATAACAGCGTATGGCTATTAGCTAATACCTGGAACGTAGTACCGGGAACCAGGATAAAGGTTCAGTATCTCGTGTACATAAATTATTTTTCTTTATATCATGACACATTTTGAATCATTCATCCCATATATCTTTATTACCAGACTCAAGCTAGCGAATAATAAGCCAGCGAACAATAAGATGCATCAAGCTAGCGAACAATAAGCCAGCGAACAATAAGAAAACGCGCCAATCTGATCATGCCTAAAAACCGAAGACTTGCAATAACATGAAACGTCCTTTGAAATCTGATGACAATCATTTCCAGTAGGAAGACGAAATGCAATTCATTTTCACATAGACAAAGTTGATTAGGTATTCGTTTATTTAATACAACTTTTTTTTTAAGCCGAGCATCTAACATTCCTTTTAGCTAATCCTTTCTCTTTTTAGTGTTCTCTGATTAGAGATGGGTTTGTTGTCTTTATAATGATGAAACAATTAATAACAATAGTTCATACTAAACTAGTGTAACGAAACAATTAAATCTATAGCTTATATGAATGAATGAATGAATGAATGGTTTATTATAGTGCAAGCTGTATATATAAAATAAATACATATTAGTAGAATATTACATGACAGCCAGCCAGAAAGGCTTACGATGCACTGCCAAATTAAAACGCAATTTTTTGAAAAATAGATAACAAATAGTTTTGGACGAATGGCTAAGTTATTAGAAAACGCAACAGTTAAAATAAAATAGTTAAAGAATTTCTCTTCGGGTACGATGACAGTCCAAGATAAAGTTCGCTATGCATTTGTTGTTATATATGCGTTTGGAAAGAAAAGAAAAAAAAAACGGACTGATTTTGGAACGTCAATTTTATTTTGTTAGATTTTCTGTCGAAATAAAAGCTGATAACTTTTAAGCGCAGTTTTCTTCCTTTGTCAAAAAACTAGTACATTTTTTCTTTTATTCAAAAGTATGTCGTTACACTGGAAATTCATTTATTATATTTCGATAGAAAGAGTGATTAGTGTAAGAGTGACACACAAATAGAACAAGAAAGAAATTGACATAAAGATTTTGGTTAATCGAAACGACAAAATTTTTGAATCCAAGATTATCTAAATTTTTTCCAATGAGCACAAATGATAGGCAATGGACTAAGGTTACCTTTACCTTAAGACTTGAGTGGGTAAAGTTACGGAATTTTTATAATTGAGGTCCAAAGTTGGGGTATGGTGACCCAACCCCTACCTTATTTAATTCATAAAAAGTCCTTACGGCAAAGCTTTTGTCCACACTAGGTACAAATGATAGGCAATTGCCTAAGGTTGCCTGAATCCAGAGACCCAGGTGGGTAAAGTTACGGAACTTTTAACATTGAGGTCTAAAGTTGGGGTATGATGAACCCCCCCCCCACCTTCTTTAATTCATAAAAAAAACCTACGGCAAAGCTTTTGTCCACACTAGGTACAAATGATAGGCAATAGCCTAAGGTTGCTGGACCTAAAGACCCAGGTGGGTAAAGTTACGGAACTTTTTAAATTGAGGTCCAAAGTTGGGGTATGGTGACCCAATCCCTACCTTATTTTATTCATAAAAAAGTCCCTACGTCAAAGCTTTTGTGCACACTAGGTACAAATGATAGGCAATTGCCTAAGGTTGCCTGTACTAAGAGACAAAGGTAGGTAAATTTACGGAACTTTTTTAATTGAGGTCTAAAGTTTGGGTTTGGTGACCCAACCCCTACCTTTTTTTTTAATCCATAAAAAAGTCTCTACTGCAAAGCTTTTGTCCACACTAGGTACAAATGATAGGTAATTGCCTAAGGTTACCTGGACCCAGGGACCCAGGTGAGTAAAGTTACGGAACTTTTTAAATTGAGGTCCAAAGTTGGGGTAGGGTGACCCAACCCCCTACCTTCTTTAATTCATAAAAAAGTCCTTACGGCAAAGCTTTTGTCCACACTAAGTACAAATGATAGGCAATTGCCTAAGGTTGCCTGGACCCAAAGACCCAGGTGGGTAAAGTTACGGAACTTTTTTCATTGAGGTCCAAAGTTTGGGTAAAGTGGCCCTGACCCCTACCTTCCTTAATTCATAAAAAAGTCCCTACGGCAAAGCTTTTGTCAAAACTTAATACAAATGATAGGCAATTGCCTAAGGTTGCCTGGACCCAAAGACCAAGGTGGGTAAAGTTACGGAACTTATTAATTGAGGTCAATAGTAAGGGGAAGGGTGACCAAAACCCCTACCTCCTTTAATTCATAAAAAAGTCTCTACGGCAAAGCTTTTGTCCACACCAGGTACAAATGATAGGCAATTGCCTAAGGTTACCTGGACCCAGGGACCCAGGTGAGTAAAGTTACGGAACTTTTTAAATTGAGGTCCAAAGTTGGGGTAGGGTGACCCAACCCCCTACCTTCTTTAATTCATAAAAAGTCCCTACGGCAAAGCTTTTGTCCACACTAGGTACACATGATAGGAAATTGCTTAAGGTTGCCTGGATCCAGAGACGCAGGTGGGTAAAGTTACGGAACTTTTTTTATTGAGGTCCAAAGTTGGGGTAAGGTGGCCCTACCCCCTACCTTCCTTAATTCATAAAAAAGTCCCTACGGCAAAGCTTTTGTCAAAACTTAATACAAATGATAGGCAATCGCCTAAGGTTGCCTGGACCCAAAGACCAAGGTGGGTAAAGTTACGGAACTTATTAATTGAGGTCAATAGTAAAAGGAAGGGTGACCAAAACCCCTACCTCCTTTAATTCATAAAAAAGTCCCTACGGCACAGCTTTTGTCAACACTGGATACAAATGATAGGCAATTGCTTAAGGTTGCCTGGACTCAGAGACGCAGGTGGGTATAGTTACGGAACTTTTTTAATTGAGGTCCAAAATTGGGGTTTGGTGACCCAAACCCCTGCCTTCTTTAATTTATAAAAAAGTCCCTATGTCAAAACTTTTGTCTACACTAGGTACACATTATAGGCAATTGCCTAAGGTTGCCTGGACCAAGAGACCCAGGTTGGTAAAGTTGCGTATTTTTAAAATTGAAGTCCAAATTTGGGGTATGGTGACCTAACCCCTACCTTCTTTAATTCATAAAAAGACCCTACGGCAAAGCTTTTGTCCACACTAGGTACAAATGATAGGCAATTGTCTAAGGTTGCCTAGACCCAGAGACCCAGGTGGGTAAAGTTACGGAACTTTTTTAATTGAGGTCCAAAATTGGGGTTTGGTGACCCAAACCCCTGCCTTCTTTAATTTATAAAAAAGTCCCTATGTCAAAACTTTTGTCCACACTAGGTACACATGCTAGGCAATTGCCTAAGGTTGCCTGGACCCAGAAACGCAGGAGGATAAAGTTACGGAACTTTTATAATTGAGGTCCAAAGTTAGGGTATGGTGACCCAACCCCCTCCCTTATTTAATTCATAAAAAAATCCTTTCGGCAAAACTTTCGTCCACACTAGTAACAAATGATAGGCAATTGCGTAAGGATTCCTGGACCCCAAGAACCTGCAGGTGGGTAAAGTTCCGGAACTTCTGTAACTGATTTCACATTTAGGGTTTGCACACCCTATCCGTTTTAATTTGTCAAAAAATCATAACGGCTAAGGTCTTTCTACACTAGCTAGGTACAAATGATAGGCAATTTCCTACTTATTGCCTGGGAAAGATTGCCCGGTTTGATAAATTCTCGGAACGTTTGCAACTGAGTTGGGATAGGGAGACCTTACCCCCTCAAAAGTTAAATCCGTGAAAAATTCTGTATGCGGAAACGGTTTGAACCACACCAGATACATATAAAATTTAATGGCATAAAGTTGTCCTGATTAGATGATGCAAGTGAGTCAATCATGTCCAAGATGTACCAATATATCGATATCTTCGATATCGGCAATGTTGACACGATATCGTATCGATATCGATGTTCGCTTCAAACATCCATGACACACCAAGTCATACCCAGATGTCGATATCGTCAATATCGACAATGTCGATATGATATCGAATCGTTATCCAGTTTTCCTAAGATATCCATGACAAACTCAGACATACCAGATGTCGATATCGATTTCGATTTGATATCGACGTTTGCTCTATACATCCATCACATAACCATATGTCGATATCGTCGATATCGAAAATGTTGACATCGACAATGTTGACACGATAGTAAATAGATATCGATCTTGGCTTTATACATTCATAACAAACAAAAATATGATTTTGATATTGAATAAACTTTATTGACTTGGTTAAGTTATTATTTAAAAATTGTTAAAATTATGTTCAAAGATGTCAACACGATATTAAAGAAAAGTAAGAAAGTCGAAAAAGAAGGGCATTCAAGAGATGAAGACAAACTTACAATCACAATTTGGCTATTTTAGATTATGAAAGTAATAATGAGAATGATGCTAATGCATTTTGTTATGATATTACAAACTGAATTGTTGTTTATTAACACATAGTTTCACATGGTTATTATGATCATAATTTCCTTCTTATGCTTTTCACATGAAACAGTAAAACATCAATATGATTCTTGAAGTGCATTTTGTTGACAACCATTATTAGACTAGGTAATAACTTTCAGGAGATCGTGCTTTGCCGGCTGTTTGCAAATTTTTTTAAGTGACATGCATCATCATATTTCAGAAGCTTTGGAATAGTAAATATTTGTGTGCCAAAGCAATGTCAGAAAGACATACACTTGTGATAGGGATTCACATCCAAGCAACTCGGTGATTCCTACCACTACTCCGCAATTATAAACAGCGCAACAAATTCCCGCAGATCTATGCTTGTTTTCTGCTTGTTTTTTTTTTAAATTTTACATTTTAACTCATTAGCATCGTCTTTGTGTTTATTTTTACATTTTGAAACCTGAAATATGTTAAATGTCAAGATGTTGCCTGTTGCAGTAGATTTTTTGCAAAGGAATTTTCGAATGCTGATGTTGCGAGATGAACTAGGCAAAATTAACACTTGCATAAAATGTTTGTAAAGTAAGCATATTAAGAGGAAAAAATTGTGACGAACATTTTTTAACATAAACATACAAACTAAGCGATAAACATTCTGATTTTGAATCAATATTGTTTTAAAATTATATTGACACTTGTTTGAAATGAATACAAAGTTATGAATCAAAACAACACATTACAAGGGAAAATGTAAAATGTAAGTTCTATACAAAGTAAAGATTGGATGCTACACATTACAAGGGAAATTAAAATGTCGATATCGAATTGATATCGTCGATATCGACGATATCGACAACATAATGAAAGTAGTAATTATGTTTACAAATAAATAAAATGCATTCAAAGTAATGAATCAAAACAAAACATTTGAAGGAAAAATTGATATGTCGATATCGATTTGATATCGATTCTTGTTTGGAATGTATTTCTAGTAAAGAATTAATGCTTCACATTTCGAGTGAAAATTTAAATGTGATCGATATCGTTGATATCGTCGATATAGACACTAGTTTAAGATGCGTACAACGTATAAGATTCAAAGCAACAAATGACGAGGGAAATTGAAATGTCGATATCGAGTCGAACCTTATAAATAATGCTTAAAGTAAATTAAATTAATTGTCGATATCTATTCGATATCATCAATATCGTCGATATCGACACCTACAGATGAACCAGGAGATAACTTACTGTTATTCATTAAGTTGATAAATTGAGATGATATCGACACATGCAGATGAACCAGGGCAACTGGTGAGGGAGATGAATGGGGTATAATTATAGTTATTTAGTTAATATCGATATCGTATTATCGTTGATATCGTAGATAACGTATCTACTGTCTAGGACATACCTCATGTGAGTTAATTCACGGAACAACTGCACCTGTTGTTCAAAGTTGGGGTAAAGAGATCCTACCTTCCTACGACAAACTTTTGTCCATACTATGAACAAATGATATGTAAGGCCTTGAAGCTGCCCGAGGCAGATAGCGGAGGCGGGTAAATTCACCGAATTTCTTTCACTGAGGTCCAAAATTAAAGCATGGAGACCCCTCCAAATTTTAATTCTTAACAAATTCCTAAGGCAAAACTTTTGTCTTTTGCCTAGACCAGATAGCCCAGGTCATCCGATGAATAATTTTATGTTTTTCTTTATATTTCTTGACTCTATGCATTGCCAAACATTGTGTCGACAATTTGGAAAGTTTTTAAACATTTTTCTTGTTGTGCCAAAACCGGGCATCGATTCCCCTACTCCTTTATTTTTTGTGGTTCACCTTTTTCCACGAAATCAAAGAAAAAAATGTATGTCACATGACTCTACAGTACCATACTAGAATTTTTTTTTATTATTATCAGCTTCTTTAACAACATGTTTTTCAGTAACTAGAATACTCAGTCAATCTAATATGCGGGTTTATTAGTCCAGCTTAATGGAACGTTATAGTTTTAACTTGAAATATTGTGTATTAATAAATACGCATTAACTATTATATCTAACCTGGCCTACAGGGTCAGTGTGAGCTTTTCACAATATTTGGCATCTGTCGTTTGTAATCCGTAGTCGTCCGCCGTCATCATCCGTTTACTTTTACCAAAGATTTTCTTCAAAAATGAATCGCTCATTAAGATCTACTTTAAATTATATTACTTATTGTCGTCAGTTGACTGTTTATATTGTGTTGGTTTTTGTAGATAAATTTCTATATTATGTTGAATCATCTAAAGTGTAAACAGCATTCCCTGTTATTTTATCAACTTTTCAACTAGAAATTATGTGTTGTGTAAAATGGCTTTCCGTACTTTCAATAGTTCCTAAACTAACGTTTTTTCTAGATTACACGTATAGACAATGTATGAACTATTTAAATGATTACCTTTCAAAACAAAAGCGTTTGAGAAAATTGATTTCTGTTTGATAAAGCGGATTTCGTTCTTCTTTTTGTTAAATGATTGAGAACTATATTATGTATCAATGTACGGTGCGCAACTTTTTTTTCACCCTACCCCAACTTTGAACCTCAATTAAAAGTTCCGTAACTTTACCCACCTGGGTCTTTGGGTCCAGGCAACCTTAGGCAATTCCTATATCATTTGTACCAAGTGTGGACAAAAGCTTTGCCGTAGGGACTTTTTTATGAATTAAAGAAGGGAGATGGTAAGGTCACCCTACCCAACTTTGAACCTAAATTAAAAAAGTTCCGTAACTTATTTGCCCACCTGGGTCTTTGGGTCCAGGCAACCTTAGGCAATTGCCTATTATTTGTACCTAGTGTGGACAAAAGTTTTGCCGTAGGGACTTTTTTTATGAATTAAAGAAGGGAGGTGGTAGGGTCACCCTACCCCAACTTTGAACCTCAATTAAAAAAGTTCCGTAACTTTACCCACCTGGGTCTTTGGGTCCAGGCAACCTTAGGCAATTTCCTATCATTTGTACCTAGTGTGGACAAAGGTTTTGCCGTAGGGACTTTTTTATGAATTAAAGAAGGGAGGTGGTAGGGTCACCCTACCCCAACTTTGAACCTCAATTAAAAAAGTTCCGTAACTTTACCCACCTGGGTCTTTGGGTCCAGTCAACCTTAGGCAATTGCCTATCATTTGTACCTAGTGTGGACAAAAGCTTTGCCGTAGGGACTTTTTTATGAATTAAAGGAGGGAGGTGGTAGGGTCACCCTACCCCAACTTTGAACCTCAATTAGAAAAGTTCCGTAACTTTACCCACCTGGGTCTTTGGGTCCAGGCAACCTTAGGCAATTGCCTATCATTTGTACCTAGTGTGGACAAAAGCTTTGCCGTAGGGACTTTTTTATGAATTAAAGGAGGGAGGTGGTAGGGTCACCCTACCCCAACTTTGAACGTCAGTTAAAAAAGTTCCGTAACTTTACCCACCTGGGTCTTTGGGTCCAGGCAACCTTAGGCAATTGCCTATCATTTGTACCTAGTGTGGACAAAAGCTTAGCCGTAAGGACTTTTTTATGAATTAAAGAAGGGAGGTGGTAGGGTCACCCTACCCCAACTTTGAACCTCAATTAAACAAGTTCCGTAACTTTACCCACCTGGGTCTTTGGGTCCAGGCAACCTTAGGCAATTGCCTATCATTTGTACCTAGTGTGGACAAAAGCTTTGCCGTAGGGACTTTTTTATGAATTAAAGAAGGGAGGTGGTAGGGTCACCCTACCCCAACTTTTGACCTCAATTAAAAAAGTTCCGTAATCTTGGATTCAAAAAATTTGTCGTTTAGATTAACCAAAATCTTTACGTCATTTCGTTTCTCGTTCTATGTGTGTGTCACTCTTACACTAATCACTCTTCCTATCTAAATATTACAAATAAATTACCAGTGTGACGACATATTTTTGAATAATTAGAAAAATGAACTAGTTCTTTGACAAAAGAAGAAAACTGCGTATAATAGTTATCAGCTTTTATTTCTACAGAAAATCTAACAAAAAATACTTGACGTTCCAAAATCAATCGTTTATTTTTTATTCTATTCAAACGCATATATAAGCTAGAAGATTTATTTGTATCGTTACACTAGTTTAGTGTGAACTATTGTTACTAATTGTTTCATTATTATAAAGACAACAAACCCATTTTAGATGCCCGACTTAAAAAAAGTTGTATTAAATACACGTATTACTAATTAACTTTGTCTGTGTTAAAATGGAATTGCATTTCGTCTTCCTACTGGAAATGATTGTCATCAGATTTCAATGGACGTTTCGTGTTATTGCAAGTCTTCGGTTTTTAGGCATGATCAGGTTGGCGCGTTTTCTTATTGTTCGCTGGCTTATTGTTCGCTAGCTTGAGTCTGGTATCTTTATTCAAAGTGAACGTTTCAATCAGATGGATTAAAATTGTCCAAATATGTTCGTTCTATTTTCCTTAAAACCAAACTTTCTGGGAACAGCTAAGAAACAGGCCACTTCACGGTTAGTTCGGCAATTTGAATAGGGGGCAGATTTGTTTGAAAGAGGGGGAAATAGTATGATAGTACGGGAAATCCTATGCATGTTTCCAAACAACTGCTCTGTTTTAATGATGTTTTCCCGTATTTTCAGACCATTTTTTACCTCCATTATGAACATCTGCTCCCTATTCAATATTGCCGAACTACTTGTTCATCCTAGACTGGGTCATCGTAGAACACAGATATGTCCTTTTTGTGCAATGAACTCTTATACCTTGCGCTTGACGCAGGAGGTGCTTGCACCACAAGGACGAGATGCAAAACATTTACTCCTTCCGTTATCCATATGCATTCCGTTTTGACAGTGATTTAAAGAACTATATTTATATTATCATCATATGGAAAATTTGCTGAAAGCAAATATTTGGTTGAGGATGTTCGCTATTCTGTTTCAAGATAAAAGAAAGGAGACGGATTTATATAAGTTCTTCTTGTTTCCGAATCCCTGTATTTCTATTGTATAATTGTAATTTGTACACTTTTGAAAAATAAAATATTGCTTTTTCAAAAGACTGGTTAAACATTTATAGTATATATATAGCCTAACGGAACTAAAAATCAGAAAAAATGCAAGGTTGGTGTCCTTGTTTATTGAGACATAATCCATTGAAAAATTTGCGGGAAACTATTCTCTCTAGACTTTTCATACAATTAACATTGCAACTTTTTCTTTTATAAACTATAAAACAAAATAACAAGGATTTTATAAGATTTCAAAAATAACTTTTTTTTAAATATATGTAATAAAATTATGAAAAGAAAAGTAGGGATTAGCGGGCAAAAGTTTTAATGATACCACATGGATAAAACGAGAGCATACGAATATTTGACAAAAAATATAGAAATAAAACTAGACAATCGAAAATCCTCAAAGTAATCCTCTTAACAAAGTGACATAATTAAATCCTAATCAAACCCTTTTCCTCTGACACATTTTAGTAGTCACTGTTCTGCATTTTCATACATAGCCAAATTTGATGTGCCGAACCCTATCCTGTATTGCATTTACCAAATGGTTTATTCTGTTTGAAATTTTCTTTGATTGTTTATTATCGCTAACATCGCATCAGCTTTGACTGTCCATCTAGTGGGACATAATGCACGTATTCCGGAGTAATTACTATCGTCAGATTTTTATAACTGAGGTTTCAAATTTTCTCTATAGTTGTGGGACTTTTGAACAAGATTTATGATTTCATAGGTTGTATCACGATCTTCGCACATTATTTTTGGTCTTTTTGATACCGGTATAACAGAGCATGCAAGATTCAAACAGTAAAAGTTACAGTGATTATATAGTGCTTTCGGTTGTTCGACCCTTATTCTTTTTAAAACACCGCGCTTTGGATCTGTCACGTCACTAGCGGAGTCTTATTTCTGGAATATTTCTTGGATATACTCGACATCGGTTAAGTACTATACATATTCTACCACTGGTATATATAATCAAAATTTTATACATAAAAAAGACCGAACAGACGACTTGCTGTGCTGACAAACACAAAATTACTGAACCATGGTATCTAGATCATTTTTATTGTTGGTATGTGAGCCAATATCTGAAAATGTCTAATTTTTGGCAATAGGAAAAACAAAAAAAAAAAGTCTTTAGAACCGGTATTTTAATAGCACAAATCGAAGAACACACATTGAGGATTCAGGAACTGTTGTCTGTAATTCAAACAATTGTTAAATGTGGTAACAATGCCATTGTAAAAAATGGTACCAAAAATTCCAGTTCTTTCCTGTTACCAAAGTGAATCAATTTAAAACAAGTTTCTAATGGGAATTAGGAATAAGTTAAAGATACTATTTGTGGTTTACTAGTATATCCTGCAATATTTTATCAAATGCCAATTATTTATTTTAGCATTTACAATACAAAAGGTGAAGAAATATACTATTAAATATAGTCCGATATGTCGGTAACATGAAAGAATCTTGAGTAACAGGACAGAGTCGGTAACAGGAAGGAATTATTTTTTCAAAACAATTGCTTTATTTCATAGTTTAAGAAAAATACATCATTACAAATTGGTCACAATTGGAAGATAACAGCAAACAATGTCATTTATCTTTTGAAACTTTATTTGCCAGATGAAAAATCTGCCTAGGTAATGAAAAATTCTAAAATAAATTCCTTTCTGTTACCATCTACTATACTAGAATTGCACAATGTTCTCTGCTGTTATCAAAAGTCAAAAACCTGTCTTTTCATTCAAAATACTGTATATTATGTTGAGATTTATTTAATATGATGATAATAACTTATATAAAATGAAATGGTTGGCATATAGTAGATTAACTTTGTGATTCATCAGTGAAATTTTCTTTAACATCCTTCCTGTTACTGATTATGGCCATGCTGTTACTTTTTACCAGGTAACATGACAGAACGTAACAGAAAGGAATTACACAGTACTTTTTGTCCTTTTATTCGAATTGTGTGGAAGTTTTCTTCCATCTACATATCAATCTAATAAGATACTATAAAAACACATTTACTGTTATAGTGCTGACAATCAAATATTCTCAGAAGGTACACAAAAAGGCTGTAACAGGATAGAACAACAAAATTATTCTTCTCTAAATTCTGATCTTTGGGGAGCTCGGATTTTTCAAACTGGCTGCCATTCAAACTATACATATGGAGTCATACATTCAGGAAATGATGCTCGCATTATAAGAAATCAAATCTTGGTCAAACGTTTCCACAGCTGAAAAAAAACCCAGTGGTAACAGGAGGGAAATTACTCCTTGGGACAAAATTTAAAAGACCCTTAAAAATGCAAAATTTTATTACATGCTTTAGTTGTAATAAAACAGACCAGTAAGGAACAAGTTTCTTATATGATCTATCATATTTGTGAAAATCGGAAGCCTGTTTACTTAATTTGGATATTCTTTGAATGATTTAATTGTCAGAAAACAACACGGGACAACATGATTTTTGGGGGGGTTGAACATTCAAATTATAATATTTTATTGGAAGAAATATAAGTAAGAGTATTTAATTGGCAATAGTTGGTGCATTATATACTCTAGTTAATACTGAAACTTAAAATTTTCCAAAAAGATGGTTGAATAAAAAAATAATTGCTGGTGAAAGATGGAACCAGGAAATTTGACTTTTTCAGATATTGTCTCATGTACAGGATTATTGCCGTCTTATCTTTCGATGAACCCGGTTTCGCTCTATCCTGTTGGAATTAACGCAATTCCCCCCAGGTTTTGTTCTTTACCGTGTTTTGTATGTACTGAATGGATTTAAGATATTTGGACATTGGTCAATAGTCTAGCAGTTAGGTCCACTATATAGTCATAATTGATCACTTTATGGTAAAAGCATGAAACTTTGCACAGTATTAGGTACGATACTATAAATCATTTTAGGAAATGGAGCCACCAAAAAAAAATCCAATACGGCCGCTAAATTAAAGATGGCCGATATAAGGTACTGGAAATACACCATCATACACTTGATGATGTCTACCAATATGCAAGATTTCAGTACATATTCAAATGTGGTATCAAGTTTTTTTAACGAAATATCTTTTTAATCATTAATTTAATGGTTCCCATACTATAGAACAGTGTTTAAAGCTGTCTAATAAACACCATACCTTGGTACAAGTTACTACCAGAAGTATTTTAGTTGTTCATTTTTGTGAATATTCACAGTTTCTAGTTTAAAATTAAAAAAATATTGAAAGGTAGGAGTGTTTTTTTCAATATTTGTAGTATTTATCTAAAGTATTAAAACTACCAATGTCTGTAGTTTATACGAAAGGTTCATTTTTTTTAATTGAAGCGTTTTAGTAAAATGAGATTGGTCGTCTGAGGCAAAAGAAGGTTAAATCTGGAAATCTTAAAATTTATTTCGTATTTTCCTCATTTTCCGACAACAAATCGTGCTTCAACCTGAAAAATCCGCCAAATATTTCCAATAACCTAAATATTTATAAGAATACATCAAATAATCAATTGTTTATTATTTATTTAGCATTTGTTAACGATAAAAAAGAACTTTTTGCAAATACACCATCATTAGCGTTTTTGCCTATTTTTCAAGGGGCAAAGATCTATATTTCAATTGTGAGATTTGATAATATTGATTTCATACATATATTGTGTATCATTGTCATTTTGCTTAGTTTCTGTTGTTACTTATTCTGACATCGGACTCGGACTTCTTTTAAACTGAGTTTTGCTGTGCGTATTGCTGTGTGTTTGTTAATTCTATATTGGCTAGAGTATATAGGGGGAGGGTTGAGATCTCACAAAACATGTTTAACCCCGCCGCATTTTTGCGCCTGTCCCAAGTCAGGAGCCTCTAGCCTTTGTTAGTCTTGTATGTTTTTTAATTTTAGTTCATTTATATGTTTTTGAGTTTAGTGTGACGTCCAATTTTATTGAACTAGTGCACATTTTTGTTTAGGGGCCAGCTGAAGCCCGCCTCAGGGTGCGGGATTTTCTCGCTATGTTGAAGACCCATTGGTGGCCTTGGGCTGTTTTCTGCTCTTTGGTCGGGTTGTTATCTCTTTGACACATTCCCCATTCCCATTCTAAATTTTAGTAGACTTCATCAAGTTTATGGTGATGTATTCCAATACCTTATATCGGCCATTTTTCATTTGGCAGACATGTCAGATTTTTTTTTCGTGGCTCCATATCTTAAGTTTGTCTATGCCATTTAAACTTTTACGATGCCGGGTTTCATGCTTTTACCATAAACTGATCAATTGTTCTGATATTTGCTGGACTAAGGTGTCTTCATGGTAGGATGTTAATAAAAAATAACACCACTATCATTAAAGGTACGCATGGGACCGAAATGTATGACGCTTCATAGAAGACATAAAGCGCCTTATATAAAATTCGTCTTACATTATGGTACAATTACAAACTCGATTAAGAAATTTGAAACAGATAAAAAATATTGAATAATAATTACATAGTAAGATGTAGAATCTCTAATATGGAACATAAAATCATCTACAATAAGTAGTGCTAGGATTGTTTACAGTGTCGATAGAGCAAAATCATGTGTCCTTTCAGAATTTCATCATTCTCTCAATCACTCGCAGCCACATTCCTTGCGAATCGGTTTGTCACAAATTTTATTTACGCAGACACTGCAAGCACATTTGCAGAAACATTTCTGTTGGCAGTATGGACACACCAAACGAGCTGAAAAATAGATCTGTCAAAAATCACCAAGTAAAGTCAAAACTGTATGATATATAAAAATATAAATGAAATTACACTTTATATATTCATCTTAGGTAAACCGAGCTTGAGTTAGATGGAACCTTCGTTTTTTATTAATTGAATATTTTATCAACGGAGAATTTAAGAAAACAGTGTTATAAATCATGTCAGTGCAGATGCACTGATTTCTGAGCTGATGAACGACAGGTCTTACAGTCCATTAGCAGTAATATCCTGCATGTGCTTGTAAACGGGAATAACACTTATATTTCCGTGAATCATAGCGCTTTCCCGGATTTACCTTTATCGGGAACGCTCAAAACCTATAACGGGTATTAATTCGACCTGTTGATACTATTTTTAATACTTTTTTGTTATTTTATATTAATATGGATCTTGTCTGTATACCAGCTTTGATTATTTGGAATATCTACTAATTTTCACTTCTTCGTACTACATTTGTATTAACATCAAGATTATTCTCCTTTAATCTGTACAGGGAAGTTTTATTGTTGATATTTACCCCTTATGTATCTAGTGTTAAATTAGGTATTTATATGACAGACCTTTCTTGGTATTCCTAATTATTGGAAGATTTTATATAGACAGAAAAAGTATACCTAAAACGACAAAGTTATTTTTCATTTACCTGTATATATTATGAAAACCGGTTTTTTCAAAAGTGATTATTTTCTAAGGGTTTAATATTTCGCGGTAGTGTTTTGCCATGGCTTTATTTGGACTTGTTTGTTTGCTTTTTGGCCTTGAATGTTTGTCCCTAATATTTTATTAACTATGTATTTACTTTCAGGTATCACAGATCGAATTTATTCGTTCATAGTGTGTTATTAATAATTTACGTTTTTGATTGAGTTAAGCCTTCCAATTGATGTTTTATCGTGTGTTTTTCTATGTTGTGATGTTATACTATTGTTTCAGAAAAAGGGAGAAGGTTTGGTACCATTAAAACGTTTAATCCCGCTGCAAATGTTTGCACCTGTCCTAAGTCAGGAATCTGATGTACAGTAGTTGTCGTTTGTTTATGTAATTTATATGTGTTTCTCGTTTCTCGTTTTTTATATATACTAGACCGTTGGTTTTACCGTTTGAATGGTTTTACACTAGTACTTTTGGGGCCCTTTATAGCTTGTTGTTCGGTGTGAGCCAAGGCTCCGTGTTGAAGGCCGTACATTGACCTATAATGGTTTACTTTTATAAATTGTTATTTGGATGGAGAGTTGTCTCATTGGCACTCACACCACATCTTCCTATATCTATTGTCAACAATATTACACTTCAACAAGCCATGATACAAACGGTGAATTGCAATCTATATGGAATATATGATGATGTATTTTGAGAGGATGTTAATTATCAAAATATCAGTGAAATACTAATAACTTTTTTGTAGTAGTGAAAACAAAAAAAAACCAATATGATTTCATTAACATCACTTGTCGTATAAAAACACATCTCCAACGATATTGTTTAATATCGTAATACAAAAATGAGAAATAAGATACAATGGGGACCTGACAATCAACTTTTCTTTTAAATTCAATGAATTAAGGCAACAGTAGTTTATAGATTTTCACATCTCATAAATCCGCTAAGGAGAAACATCAAGGTAACAAAGTGAGGGATCAACATCAACTCCAAAAACAACATGATTGAGTGCGTCGACAGGATAAGTATCTCCTGTTATGCATGCATTACCTGCAATTTGAATCCACACTCGGTCTCAATTGGAGATTAGACGACTGGTCTGGTTGCTATATATAACACGTCGATAGTGAGTTGAAACACAGACATATGGTATAGCTCAACCTGATCGTAATGGTAATCGTAAAACTGATGTTATGTCGATTTTGTGGTTCTTCCTTAACTCTCTTGGAGCATGTTCGTTGTAAGGAGCACACATCTGCAGACGAAGTCCGTATGTATGAACATGAAGGAGCGTAAAGCATTTATTGAGATATGTAAACGCTATACGATTGGGCAGATGGGTTACTGCATAGAAATGTGAATTTGTTGATTTAAAAGTTGAAATCTGAACGTTTGTCAACGAATCTTGTTTGAAGTTGTCCATCTCTGTCAATATCGAGGAAAGATCAATTATCTCCTTGAAAAAGCTTCATATCTGCGTTACATGAGTTCAGATATATTGATGATGTCCTATCCCTGAATAACCCATATTTCAGTCAGTTCTTATATCTCAGATATCCCATTGAACTTGAAATTAAGGATACTACTGATACTAGAAGGACTGCTTCATACCTTGATCTTTTCTTCAATATTGACACAGATGGACGACTTCACACTAAAATCTATGACAAACGGGACGATTTCAACTTCCCAATTATCAATTTCCCATTTCTCAGCAGTAACATACCCTCTGTCCAATCGTATGGTGTTTACATATCTCAGTTGATACGGTATGCTCGTGCATGTTCACACTATACGGACTTCATATACAGAAACTGCTCCAACAGAGTTATGAGGAGGAAAAATTAAAAATGACACTCCGTAAATTTTATGGACACCATCACGAATTGGTTGATCTAAACGATGTGTCTGTGTCTAAACTAACTAACGAAATTTTTACCACGTCTTAGATTGTGGTTTACCATCTACGTCGTCTGGTCTGCTAAGTACCGAACGTGACCTATTCCCGAATATAACTGTTTTGCCGAGTGTGAATTCGCATTGCTATTAGACGTGTCTCAGTATTTATATTTCCAACCTTCATGCATTTAGTTATGATGTTTCGTTTGTAATTCTGGTTGGATATTGTGTTATGTCTTATCGTTTTTGGTTTGAATTCTATTCTTATTTTCTATAAAAGTTAAGATAATTAATCAGCTAGTTCATTTATATGATTTTTAGTTTAAAGCAACTATATGCACAGGATTTATTTGTTTTTACACAGTTTTGATTTAGAAGAAAAACCGACATGGTTAGAAAATACAAATAATTACACCATTACTAACACAATTTTATATTAATATTCTTGTAATGGTTAGAAAATACATAAAATAACACCATTACAAACTTAATCCCAATTTTGCGTCCAATTCATAATTCTGTACTTGTGTTCTGTCGTAAATTAATTTGAGGTGTTCGTTGTTATTCTGTGGTTTACATGTTGCAATGTACAATTATATTACTTATGTATGTATTTCTCTGTCCTGAGTGCTCTTGCGTTTAATTGTATTATATTCCTGTCACGTAATGTTGTCATTTTAGCGGTATTTTTAACATTGCCATATAAGCGGGAGGTTTGGCCAGCATAAAACCAGGTTCAACCTACCATTTTTTTTTAAAATGTCCTGTACCAAGTCAGGAATATGGCAGTTGTTATCAAATAGTCCGTTTCTATGTATGTTGGCGTTTGTTTTTGTAGCAGTTCAGTGTTTCTGTTGTTCCGTTGTTTTCCTCTTATAGTTGATGTGTTTCCCTCGGTTTTGGTTTGTGACCCGGATTTGTTTCAGATTTATGACTATTGAACAGCGGTATACTCTTGTTGCCTTTATTTACAACTGATATCTAATAATACTTATCATTTATGGACTTTTGACGAGGTCAATACGTTATATATGGACCTTAAAATTGAGAATGGAAATGGGGAATGTGTCAAAGAGACAACAACCCGACCAAAACGGAAAACAGCCGAAGTCCACCAATGGGTCTTCAACACAGCAAGAAAATCCCGCACCCAGAGGCGGGCTTCAGCTGGCCCATAAACAAAAATGTGTACTAGGTTAGTAAAAATGGACGTCACACTAAACTCAAAAACATATAAATGAACCAAGTTAAAAAACATACAAGATTAACAAAGGCCAGAGGCCCCTGACTTGGGGACAGGCGCAAAAAATGCGGCGGGGTTAAACATGTTTTGTGAGATCTCAACCCTCCCCCTATACCTCCAGCCAATGTAGAATAAACAAACACACAGCAATACGCACAGTAAAACTCAATTTAAAGAAGTCCGAGTCCTGTGTCAGAATAGGTAACAAAAGAAACTAAGCAAAATGACAATGATACATAAACTAACAAAGGACTACTAGCAGTTACTGACATGGCAGTTCCAGACCTCTGTTAAACTAATTGAAAGTTTATGTCTTCATCATATGAAAATCAAGCACAATCCCTCCCGTGAGGGGTTTAGTATCATACCATCATAAAATATATGAGAAGAACATAACCCGTATCATGCCAACAACTGGTTTTAGAATAAATGTGTTTATTTCCGATGCAAAGACCCTATGAGTGAATCAATATTAATACCAAAATATGCCATCTGTAATGACCTGACAACAGTATCGTAACTATATCCCTTCTGAATAAGTCTGTTTAAAGGTTTGCTTAGCTTTTGAGGTGAATGTCGACATTTTTGTGCTTTGTATAGAATATGTCTATAAAAGATTGGATGTGAAATACCTGAACGTATAAGATGTCTGCATGTTGATTTATATTTACGAATGATGTCCTTGTACCGATGATAAAATTTAGTAAATGTTTTGACTAGTTTGTGATATCGAAAACCCTGGTGTAATAATTTTTCAGTAATACAGAGATTTCTTTCGTTAAAATCAAATACGTTGTTACATACACGAGCGAATCGAACAAGTTGAGATATATAAACACCATAAAATGGTGACAAGGGAACGTCACCATCTAAAATGGATAATTAACAATAGGAAATAAAAAAAATCATCTCTTTTATCATAAATTTTGGTATTAGGCTTCCCGTTAAAGATAAAGATATCAAGATCCAGGAAAGGGCAGTGTTCATTGTTAGTATTAGCTTTATTTAAAGTCAGTTCAGCAGGATAAATCTCATTCGTGTACATACTGAAGTCGTCATTATTGAGAGCCAATATATCATCCAAATATCTTCTGAGGTTCAATATAATCTAACAGGTCCATATATAAAAAAGTGTAAGTTTGAAAATAATATTGACTCGATCTTACTATTTTGGAAATGATTTTGACTCGATATTACTATTTTTTAGTAACATGTAGTCAATAACATTTTTAAAAATAGTAACGTCGATTCAATACGTCAAAATAGTAAAAAAATACAAAATATATATTGGTAAACACGTGACTAAATAAACCGATGAGAAACAAGAAACATCAAACCATATGTAGTATTTTGATATATTTCACTTACTCTTATTAAGTAAATGATAAATATTGTAAATATTGTTAAGTTTATGTTTCAGTTTTGATGATATGACTTAAAATGCTTTATTTTAATACAAACCAAAGCCATAAACGGACGGATTTTTCTGATTTTGAAAAGGCTCATCAGTCGGGCTAGTCTTTTTCTTAATGTGTAGACATGCAAGGTTACAGTGCTCCTGAACACAAGCGTCTCAACCATAAGTGTATCACAGCTCTATTATGTATACTAATCATAGAGCTTGATACATTGTATAGACACTCTTGTCTATTTTTTGTCGTCACATACCTGGATAGATCTTCAGAAGTCGTTGTTTTCATTCACTTCATATCTAGACTTGAGACTACTTAGTGTCTGACATATTGTAGGTGACCGCCCCGGTGGTTTCGTGGTAGCGTGTTTGCCTCGAGTGCGGGAGGTCGTGGATTCGAACCCCGGACGGGTCAAACCAAAGACTTTGAAATTGATATTTGCTGCTTTTCCGCTAAGCAAGCGGCATTAAGGAGTAAGAGCAAAGACTGGTCGGCTCGGAGTCAGAATAATGTGTCTGGGTAAGGTGACAAGTCGTCCTGCGGACTGATACCTTGTGAACTAGCACATTAAAAATCAGACTCAGTGTGTCAGTCTAGTACAAGCAGGATTAATATTCATATCACATTAACATGTTCTCGTCCTGAATATGCATATTAATTTGCCGCTGGACGTTCAGCAGCCATCCATCCATCATCATCATCATCATCATCATGATGTAGGGATACTCTATATCATTGAAATCTATATTGTATATTGATCTCTATATGCTATTTAGTTTTTCTGTTTCTACTGTCTAATTGACGTTTATGCCTCGTTTCCCATTATATACCTATTTTTTTTTTAATACAGAAAGGTGGCTTGTATAGATCCAAACATAACTTTTCTACTTGGAATTGTTGGTTCCAATAAAGCTCACTGTCGCTTGGAAACAAAAACAAAAAACAATATCGAGTGAAAATGTTCGACCCCCTCGAGCTCCCCGTTGGGTGCATGTGATTAGAAAATCACAAAACTGACCACAAGGGATTTTTATTCAAAATCCAACAACAGTATTAAAAAAATCTGAGTGTTTTGGATTAAGGCCAATAAGTATCTTTTACATACGTGAACTGTTGAAATTTAACACAAAAACTTGCATTAATATATGACCAAATATTTGGTAAAAGTTGTACATTGAAAAAAAAAAAAAACACTTTTTTTCTCAAATTAATGCAAGGGCTTTAGACGGTCATTATTTGCATCAAAGAATTGACGGTCAATACAATTTGACTTTGCAAATAATATGATTGCAGTATAAAAAACAGTATCCAGTAACATAAACATATTATTTGTTTAAAACTTGAATCACTCCTCTAACTAAATAACTCTCCAAAATTTATTAAAAGTATACTACGTACGTGGTAAGCCTCCTCGTCCTCCTCCTGGGTCCATTGCTCCTGCTCCTCCTCCTAGTTCTCCTATTCCTCCTCCTCTTCCTCCTCCTCCTAGTCCTCTCCTCCTCCTCCTCCTCCTCCTCCTCCTCCTCCTCCTCCTCCTCCTCCTCCTCTAAACCTTTGTCCATAAGTATATATCAGTAAGGAGAAAAATAGTATAAAAGTCAATCTTGTAAAGCTCCCAACCATTATTGTAAAATGTATCAGTTGTGCAAACTGTTCATTTGTCCGAACGCATCTTCTTTTTCTTAACTTGAAATCCTCATTAATCAAAATTAATACTTGTATATGTAATTTTACATGGAAATAGACTAGCTATACGGATGTAAATACATTTCGAATGACTATTTACAGATTTTTCGCTTGTACTCTTCCGTTTCCTTCAGGATATTTCAAAATATATTGAACGACACAAAAATCGCATCACCGCATCACTAATGTAAACATATTTTGTTAATTAAATTCAAGTTAAATAATAGACACAATTTGACATAAACATATTAATACAAATGAATAATTAATGGGATCCAGAAACAAGCTGTTAACTTATATTAATCTGTTTTCTTATGTAAACGAAAACATTTCATATGTGCATTGCTCAAGAAGTAGAATATATAAAATTGAAATTAAATGTCACACTACATTATAAACAAACCAAAAATGTAATAATACTGTAACACAAGAAGAAGAAAAAGATCATATATACCAGAAATGCAATAGTGAAGTGTATGTTTCTGAACGGACACAAGTATTTTAGATATAAATGTGCACAGTAGACCTGTTGAGCAAGATGTTTGTAATCATATTACAAATCTGTTACTACTGTGTATGGATGTTTGAATAGCCAAGAATATTTCGATGTTTTGTTCATAGCTGAGTTCCATTGAACCGTATAGCAAAATTTCGTCCGACAAGAAATGTTTCATTCTGATGTTATAAAAATGCGAAAAATGATGTGAAATTGAGGGCAGTGCAACAAGTAAAACGCTGTGGTTTCTACAGCATCAAACAAACAAAGTGGTATATTTTGATAAAAAGATGCTGATTTAGAGAACTGCATCGCATACGAAGTCTTGAGTGCTTAATTTGACAAAGCGCTTATCAATGGAATAATGATATCGGATATCCGGAAAGCTCCCACTGAAGTACTAGCTTTAGCACTCTAAGGGAGGAGATTCTTCGAGCGTACAGTCACAGGTAAATAATAATTCGAATAAAGGGCTGTTATTGGTGAACCGGGTGGATTAAAGACAAATTTCTTGTAACATGATTATGTATAGTTGCATGGGATTCTTATACTAAATTCGATAAATATTCCGGAGTACTTTACAAATCCCTTCGATCTTTAGGCTATTCCCAACCTCTTTGTAAACAATGTAACAATGTCACATTTATATTTGAACATATTTTCTAGATAGAAAACAAGTAAGCATTTACGAAAAAAATCGTTATTTCTAAATATTCATCAGAGTTTTCTCTGAAAATTCAAAAATTAAAAGTCAAGGGTTTATCGTTTGTCAAAATATGTAATCGGTAGAAATGTGGCTAGCCAGCAGAAAACCCCAGATCTGTCGGTTTGACACATATGTCCCGCCTGCAGCCTAATCATCAAAAGGATAAGATATTATAAAGCCACTTTTAGACCCTTGAATTTGAAAATCAAAAAGTATTATAAATCTACGATATAACATCCTTTAGATTTTCATTAGACATTAATTAGTAATTACATTTTTCAATTTTGTCTAAGATATTGGCAATTGGGCTTCAAACTGATTACATTTAGTGCACAACATCATAAACTGCCAAAATATCCTCCGTTTGATATTTTGTCATTAATATTTAGATATATGAAAGCTTTATGCTACAAAAAATATTTTACTGAGACGTTAATGTGTAAAACATCTTTTGGGATTTAGCTGTTGCTCATATAAATTTGAATAAAAAGTAAGCATGAAATGACCATTTTAGGTCAATTACTTCAATTTGTACTTTTTATGACGTTATAGTGACATCACTTTTGACCTTCCTGCCCTAAAGTTTCCCGTTTTAATCAACAGGTTCGTTTATCAATAAATTAAAAAAAATATATAGAAGAATTTAAATTTTTTGCAATTCCAGGCGCCAAATAATGGCATACCACCTCCTTTTGTCAATTGGAACAAAATGCAGAATAACCTGAAAGTCATCATTTTACCCAATGTACCACAAAACAGCTTCAAATGTGCTGGCATTACAAACAAAATCCAAATGATTGATTGATTGATTGATGGTTGCGTTACGTCCAGTGGCAAATTTTTCATGCATGTTCAGAACGAGAACAAATGAACAATAAATACAAAAGTTAAGTCTTGTAATAGAAGCAGTCTGGGATGAAAGATAGCGGACATTACAACTGCCACTGGAAAATGTGGGTAAATCGGATAGGAACAGAAATTTTGTGTAGCAACAGGCCACCTACTGACCTCTAAAAGAGTTGTTGCAAGGGTTCTTAACGAGCAGAGAGCTTGGCACACTCTCTACTCGAGACATCGGATTTAACGTCCCCATTTTGACCGGACGTGGTTGCGTACTTGCTCCACTTTGGCAAGGGTTTTACTGCCGATCGGTAGTCACCCTTGAATCCGAAAGAGTACTGAGTACAATCTTCATGATTTAATTAACGCCCAAGAACTGTAATTCCACCATAAATCATCAAACACGAACGAAATGCATACTCGATCAAACATTTATGTACTGAAACCAGCTTTTTGAGGGGTCCGTAGATGGCCTACTGCAAAGCTAGATTTCCTTTCCTATACAATTTACCCTCATTTTGAAGAGGCATTTCAAATTTTCCGCCCATTATCCCGGTCGACCCCTATTGTAGGAACTATTGTATTTTTCTCGTCATGAACCTGCATGAAATATTTGCCACTGGACGTATTTTTTCAAATTGGTGAGCAAGCAAATTTGGATTATTTCAGGGAAATTAAATAATGTGACTGCTAGTACAAGGCCATTTGAATTTAGGAGGGCTGAATGACTTGGACAAATTTTGGAAATAAATACATTAATTCTAATCTTTGATTAACTAAATAATATGATCCTGGAACTGAAGAAACTTAATTAAATGACAGGGAATGCACTTGACTACACTTCAAAAGCTGTATATTTGAAAATAATCGATATTTCCTCTGGAAACGATTTCTTGGTAATAAAGTTGAAAATTAAGATCAAAATTACGCATAATTGCCGCGGTAGCGATGAAGAATCCTTGGAGCATATAGCGTCTTAGTATCAGTTTCACTTTCTGATGAGTGAAATGCTTTCAACAGATTTTTACAGATTATTCTTCATTCTGTGCTGTTACAGCTCTATCCCATGTTAGGCTGTGGGCTGAGCGCTGTCAAACATGTTTACACATTCATTATGTACAAAAAAGAGAAGTGTTGCCAATGAGACAGCTATCTATCAGAGACCAAAAGACGTGGGTATAAGCAACAATAGGATAACCCATAGCGTTAAATAATCTATAAAGTCCTCAACATGCATTCAAAAATATGGACAAAGAGTTCATTCGAGATACCCAACGGTATGTTTTATCATTTAACAGTAAACTTGTGAGCTCTCTTCCCTCCATTAGCTTGGGATAGTGCTGTAACGGCACAACTTAAAACTTCGGTTATCCTCAATTCGAAAAAAAATAATCATTGTTCGTAAGAATCAATAGGGAAAATATTTCTAGCCTTAAGACCATAACCCTTTGACACAAATAGATCATAATCTTTTTTGCGGTCCCTGCTTCATTTTGATCGATTTTGAAGAATCGAACGTTTATCTTTTCAAGCAACCGAAAAACAAGTATTTGAAACATTTATGTTTACATGAGATAATTAATTGAGAGATTGTTATTTCAATTGATTACCTAGAAAAAGGAAAACACTTTCTAAATGTTGCTTCCGAAGCTCTTTTCTAGATAACCCTTTATCAAGAACGTTCAAACTCAAAAATAGAAAAGCCAAGGATGTAAAAATACTTGAATAGATGAGGTGCTACATGACTAACAGGGACATAATATAAGCTAGATAAATCCAACTTAAGGTAGATAGGGTGTCTTCCTCCATCTTGGATTTTGAAATACCAGAAAACAATCGGTCTAGATCTTTAATAAAATGTGCAAATTTCGAGAGTAGTAGGCAATTCAGGTGTAAGAATTTTCATTTTCAATATAGAAAATGGCATGTTTTATCATATTTATGGTTGTATTTTACAAAAAAAAAGAGAATACTTTTGTTTGATATTTTTTTCCAACTTTGCCACATAAGATGAGGCACCTCAAATGTAAGGGCAGATAATTCAGATAAAGTTACTTTTACAATAGAATGTGTTAGGAATTTAACTATTCTATTTTGTAGCAAGAAAACGAGTCCCGTGACCCCATTTTTTCTTTTTCTTATCTGAAAGCATAATATTAGAGCTATCTTCTCATATTTTATCTCAAAATTCTATGGTGTAGTTTTCGTTTTATGGCAGAAAATTTGGTTTTCCATGCATAATCTATACAAAATCTGTCAATTTTGCACAACCTGTAGCGTAAACATAAGCCCCGTGACCTATTCTTTTTATTATTTTTTCTTAAAAAGCATGATATAAACTACATTTTGGCAAATTATCAAAAATTCTATGGATTATAATTTAGACACCCCATCTACCTTAAGTCAACTTTATATCTTATATGAGACAGGTGCTACCTGTGAAAAGGGACAAAGTCCTTATAAATTTTATAATATTTTTTGGTAATCAGATATACCTTGCAGAAATCATATGCTCTTTAATCATCCAAATGGTGGGCTTGATATGGTAAAGTAAGAGATGACATGCCGACCATTTTAGTACAATTCAATACTTTGAAATCAAATTAAAAAAATTATGGTTAAAACATATGCCGTTAGTTTTCTCGTTTCAAATGTTTTACATTTTTCATGTCGGGGCCTTTATAGCCGATTATACGGTATGGGTGTTACTCATTGTTGAAGGCCGTACGTTTGCCTATAATTGCTTTCATTGACTTCATTTGAACTCTGGTGGATAGTTGTCTTATTAACAATCATACCACATCTTCTTATTTTTATATTTATAATGATAACAAGTGAGCAGAAAAAAGCGTTATGTATTATAGAACTTCTTTTTCAATTTAAAGTATCAGGATTATTTAAAGTAATAATTCAACTATCGTTTGCATAAACAACTAGATTAATCAGCAAACCAAGATCTACAAATAATCAATCATATTTCAAACTGTCGATCCCCTTCTTATAAGAAGTATGGCCCTTAGATTTTTACCAATTTGTTGCTGTTACTGCTTTTATCTTGCAAACTATAACAAAAAGGGAGAAACTGTAAACAGGTTATAAGAATATCAAGTTACAGTCTGCAAATGAGTCAACATAACGGAACTTGTTGAATGACTCCCTGGAAGAGGTATTGCTCTTAATTAATAATTGTACCAAAGTTCTTCACTTTTCACTGACTTGAAAAAACATTGATAGAAACTATAGAATACAGAAATCACGAGAAAACGAAAATCTAAAAATAATACAACAAGACTGAAATTGGCAATTGACTCTTTAAGGAATGTATTGCCCTTAAAGTATGATTTTTAGTTTTATTAGTTCGTATCATTTTTGTAAGATATTTGTAAGGAAACGAATGTCTGTAAAAAAAAGAAGTAAAATTGCAAAGAATATGAAAAAGATGGTCATAAATGAATTATAGAGACTTAACATGTACAACATGTAAAACAAAGACTATATGAACAACTTAACAGAAATGGGATACATTTTTTCTTCTCGCCAAAATGTCTCAACTATTTTATATTTAATCGTAATCATGGTTTGGCAAATTAGTTACTAATCTACAGATGATTGTAAGAAAGCTCCATGTAAACAAGAGGCGAATGATACCAAAGAGACATTCGACCCCACAAGTCGAAAATAAACTGACAACGCTATGACCAAAAATAAAGACAAACAGACAAACAACTGTACACAAAACACAACACAGAAAACTAAAGACTAAGCAACACGAACTCCACAAAAAAATAAACTGGGGTGATCTCAGGTGCTCCGGAAGTGTAAGCAGATCCATGTGGCATCCGTTTTTAATTTTTAAAGTCACTATAGTCGACTCCCTATTGAGAGTGGTCCCTCTTTGGGGTGTTGAATGTGATGACAAATTTTGTGACACCTCTTATAAAAACAAATTAAGTGATTAATATCATTTCTTGTTTGATTGTACGTTTTTTTAAAGATAAAATAGAAAATCATTACGACCTTTTAATTTCATTACCAAACATAATACTGAAAAATGTTATGAGTTGTTTAATTCTGACTACTACAATTATTTTTAAAATTGCTGTTTTGTAAAATTGTAAAATAATACTGCTACAAACAAATACCTTGTATACTTCAAATTTGCTGTCTTCCCTAAAACTTATGACTTCTTGTATATGCAGGTATGTTATAAATGACTAATTATAATGTTTACTGCTTTAACTTGTTTTGTGATAGATATATCTTAACTTTTTCCCTACTATTCACCCACCACTGTTGGCGGTCTTTGAGAAATAAAACTTAAAACTTGAATTTGAAACTTTTACTTGACCGATACATGTACGGATTGGATATATTTTTACGAAATGAAAATGCACAGAAAAACTCTTTAGTCATTTCGTACCCCCCATTTCGTACATCATTGAATATGTATATGTATGACATTTCGTCCCTTATGGAAGATTTATATGTACACTATTTTGTATCTCACAGGAGAGTTATATTGTGTGTGCCAATTCGTACCTCACGGAAGATTTATATGTATGCTATTTCGTACCTTATGGAAGATGTATATGTATACCATTTCGAACCTCACGGGAGATTTATATGTGTGTCATTTCGTACCTCACGGAAAATTTATATGTATGGCATTTCGTACGTTATGGAAAATTTCACGGGAGATTTATATGTGTGTACCATTTTGTACCGCACGGAAGATTTATATGTATGCCATTTCGTATCATATTTCTCAAAGCCATAGCAAATTCTTTGAATGGTCACATAAGGTGCAAATTTTATACAAATATTTTTGATTCATGGCTTTCTTCTTGAATAAATATTAGCCTGTGTCCCTTTTCACTGCATTTCCTGGCAAAAACTGTTAATAACTATAATAAAATGCTCCGCGGAACGCAGTTTGATACGACCGCAGAAGTCGAGCCCTGAACAGTTTGGGGCAAAGTATGGACACAATGTTCAAGATGGATACAGCTCTGAATTTGGATTGTGATCAAATATTTGACACAGCAAAGGTTTCTGATACAGAATGAAGGTGGTCTAAGAACTTGAAAATTTGAAATTGGACATTGACCCAATATTATCCAATTTCAAAATCTAAATACATGGTTAGATTCAGAATATAAAAGAACCCCAAAAATTCAATTTTTGATGATGTTCAAACAAAGTTTGATTTGAACCCTTTCGACAACAAAGTAGACCATTTTGATAACGGAGCGCAAAATACTAATCTAAATACGCGGTTAGATTCGGTATATAAAAAACCCAATATTGCAATTTTTGTTTAGTTCAAACAAAGTTAAATTTTGGACCCTTTTGACCTTAATGTGGACCAATTAAAAAAAACGGGGACCAAAATCCAAAATCTAAATACGCGGCTAGATTCGGCATATCAAAGAACCCCAAAAATTCTTTGAATTAAACCTCATTAAAATTGATCAAGAAATAATCAATTTATACAAAGTATTAGAAAAGTATTGATTTTGTCATTAATTTCCAAACGATTAGTGCCATAACCCTCTTAAATCAATCTCACCCTTTCATTCTTAGTATGGGACCTTTTGGTACAATTTCATAGATACCAATAGACTTATACTCAAGTTATTGTCCGGAAAGCAGAAAATCCTTGTTTCCTTGTCCCCTAAAAACAATTCCAACCTTCTTTTGAGGTATGGAACTGTGTGATACAATTTCATAGAGACCCATACACTTATACACAAGTCATTGTTCTGAAACAAGAAAAATGCTTGTTTTTGGCCCTTTTTGGCCCCTAATTCCTAAACAGTTAGATATGAAGAATCTTTCCTCTTTTGAATTATACTTGTATTTAATTTAACCTTTATAGATCTTATAATAGCAGTTTTCCTTAAATTCTATTACACTAGCTCTGGTTATGCTCTTTTCTTGAACTAGCTTTTTGGTGAGTAAAAGACAACAACAATTCTAATTCGTGTCATCTTTAGAAAAAAGCAACAATTCTAACCCGTGTTATCTCTAGGAAATACTATAATTTTGATCAATGTTATATAAAGAAAATACCCACATTTCTCATTTATTCATGGTGTTACTGTCTTTTTCTACGAAAACTATTTTTTTAAATAGCTCCAAAACCAATTTTATATTACCGAAGCACCTACCTGGAAAACAGTTTTTGCGGAAAAAAAGTTCCTTTGCACCGCGAATAATCAAAATGAAGTGAAACAAAGAAAGATAAAAAGGCAATATTGACGAGGATTCTTCATAGCAGGTGCTTAATAAAACAGCACTATCATTTAAAGTACGCATAGGACAGAAATGTATTACGCTTGATAGCAGACGAAAGGCGTCTCATGTAACATTCGTCTTACTAATGGTACAATTACACACTCAATAAAAAAACTGAAACAGACAACATATAATTGATAGTAATCACATAATAAATAGAAGATGTTCTTATCTGAAACATAAAATCATTCAGTCTACAATCAATAGTGTTAGGATTTTTTACAGTTTTGTTAGAAAAAAATCATGGGTTCTTTCAGAATTTCATCATTCATATCAACAGGGATTAAAGAAAAAGTTTTATTCTTATCAGAGCAGAAGTACGGACTACTGAGTTGATGATACCTTCCAGTCTATCATCAGTGCTATCGACACTGTGCTAAAAGACAGAAATAACACTATTTATAATTTCGTACCTCGAAGCGCTTTTCTGGATTTACCTTCACCAGGAATGCTCAAAACCAGATAAAAACAGATATTGGCAACAATTGCACACCAATCCAAGATAAAAACGCTGAATTGCAATCTGAATGAAATTGATGACAATATTTTGAATGCAGGTTGAATAGCAAAAACTACTGATTACTTTTGTGAACGCAAATAAACAATATGATTACATAAACATCACGTGTCGTATAAGAACACACCCCAAAGAGATTGCTTAATATCATACTACAAAAAAGATAAATAATCAATATTTCTCGTAAGTGTATGGATGTTCACCTCTAATACCCCATCAAGATAAAAAAAAAAAAAAAAACTGAGGGATCCACATGAACTCCAAAAAGAGCGTTATTTAGTGCCTTGACAGGATAAGCGTTTCCTGCTATGTATGCATTACCCGCCATTAGAATCCACACTCAGTGTAGATGTGCCAAATGGGAAAAACACAAAATGTTTTTTTACAGAATAAACGACTGGTCTGGTTTCTACATATATATGTAAGACTGCTAAAATATGTCGTTAGTGAATTCAAACACTAACACAGACATATTATATCGGTCAACTTGATCCTAATGGTAACCGTAAAATTTATGTATTGTCGATTTCAGTGGGATTTCTTTATAACTCCCTTTTTCAAGTTTCTGTATAAGGAGCACACCCATGCAGATGCATTCCGTGTCGTATGAACTTGCATGAGCGTAACGTATCAATTAATATATGAAAACGCTATACTATAGGGCAGATGGGTTACTGCAGAGAAATGGAAAGTTGGTAATAGGAAAGATGAAATCATCATGTTTGTCAAAAAAAATTCTACTTTAAAGTTGTTCATCTGTGTCAACATCGAGGACAATTTCCGGTATCATCCTTAATATCATGTTCAGTTGGATATATGATATGCAAGCACTCACTGAAATGTTGATTATTGATGGACAAGACATCATCAATATGTCTATAAGTGAAATTTAAGAAATTAACTAGATGTTTTTCTTTTTTGTCTTTGTGAAGGTTTTGTATGAATTCTGCTTCATACGAGTACAACAACAAGTCGGCCAGTAGGGTTGCACAATAACTACCATTGGTAAACAGTCGGTATCTGGAAATGTATTGCCTAACAGACATTGCTTTTTGTATGCTCATTCAATTATCGCCATGAAAAAAGCTTCATATATTAGTTTAACTTAAATTTTTCAATACATTTTAATATATCCCACTCACTCTTAAAATACAAATATTTTAAACACTGTTTCGTTCATTTGTCAGTTTTGATGATGACAGCTCTATTATGTAAACTAATCATAGAGCTTGATTATTGTATTTTGTTATCATCACATACATGGATAGATCTTCGTTGTTTTCATTCATTTCATATCTGGACTAGGCACTACTGTGTGATATATTGTAAATACATTCTATATCACTGAAAACATATAGTATATGTTGACCCCTTCCCCGTGGGAAAAAAAATGCTCAAACTTACCACATAAAGTGATTTCTATAAAAAATTGTACGCAGAAGATTCAGATCTTAAACAGACTTCCAGCAATAAAAAAAATCCGATTTATTAAACCCAATAAGTCTCTTTTACATTTTTGACTGATGAAATTTGTTAGTGCAAACGTATTAAGATATAACAAAAAAACTGCATTAAAATATTACAAAGTTGTACACTGACACAAGAACTGTTTATTTTCTTGTAATACAGTATCCAGTATCATAAACATATTATTTCTTAAAATCTTGAATCACTCTTCTAACTCAATAACTCTACAAAAATTATAAGATGATACCACTTACGTAAAGGGCCTCCTCCTCTACCTCTTCCTTCTCCACCTCTAATGTGTTGTCCAGAAGTATATATCAGTAAGAAGAAAAATAGTATAAAAGTCAATTTTGTAAATCTCCCAACCATTATTGTAAAGTGTATCAGTTATGCAAATTGTTCATTTGTCCGAACGCGTCATAACTTGAAATCCCCATTTATCAAATCAGATATTGGTATATGTAGTTTTACATGGAAATAGACTAACTAGGCGGATGTTAGAGACATTCTGAATGACCCGTTAGAAATTTTTCGCTTGTACTCCTCTGTTTCCTTCAGGAAATTTTAAAATATATTTAACGACACACAAAACGCATCACCTATTGTATACAATGTCACATTTATTTTCAAACATATATCTAAATAGAAAAGTATGAAGCATTTACTAAAACATCGTTATTTTTAAAGACCCAACAAAGTTTTCAAATGAAAATTTTAAAATCAAAAGTTAAGTGTTTATCATTTGTCAAATGTGTGTACGGTAAAAATGTGGCTAGCCAGCAAAAACACCCTCCAAGATATGTCGGTTTGACACGTATGCCCCGCCTGCAGCCTAATCATCAAAAGGATAAGATATTATAAAGCTACTTTTTTGGCATCTTGAACTGGTATTCAAAAAATATTATCAATATACTTAATAACATCCTTTAGATGTTTATAAGACATCAATAAGTATTTAAATTTTTGAATTTTGTCTGATAATAAACTCATCATAGATATATATGACATATTGGCAATAAGGCTTCAAACGTCTTACTTTTATTGCAAAATATAAAAAAAAATTTCAAAAAAACTATGCGTGAAATAACTAGTTTTGGTCAAATACATAAATGTCGACATGTTTATAACGTTAAAGTAACATCGCAATTGACCTTTGTGCCCTAAAGTTTTCCGATTGAAACAACTGGTTCGTTTATCAATAAAATTAATTAAATTATGAAAGGCTTGAATAAGTTTTTTTTTTGTAAATTCAGGGGCCAAATAATGGCATACCACCTCCATTTAGCAATGAAGCAAAAAGCAAACTTGACATGTAATTTACCTACTATACAAAACAGCTTCAAATGTGCAGGAGTTACAAACGAAATCCGAACGAGCACTGAGTACAATCCTCATGATTTGTTTTTGTTCAAGAACTGTAATTCCATCATAAATCACTAACGCCGACCAAAATGCATACTCGATCAAATATAAATGCACCGTAACCATCTTATTGATGGATCCGTAGATGGCATGTTTCAATGCTTAATTCCAGTCCCTATCTAATTTACCCTCATTTTCCAGAGGAATTGCAAATTTACCACCCAGTAACGCGGTCGACCTCTATTCTACGACATATTGCATTTATTGTGTTTTTGTCCTCTCGGTCTGAAACTGCATGAAATTTATTTGCCACCGGACGTAAACCAAACACAAATCCACCAATCAGAATGTGATGAATGTGGACCAAGTTTAATATCTTTCCTGCGTGCTATATCAAGTGACCGATGACAATTATCTGAAACTACACAATGACTAAAGCTATACGGCATGACATTTGTTTGTTACGCGTTTGTTTCTTTTTTGCGTATTTCTGGAAAAGGAATGGGCTCCTCGTCACCTCGCGAAACAATATATTTCTTGTTCTGAAAAATAGACCAACAATTTATTTTATTAAATTCTTTTTCACATATTCGGAATGTATTTGCGCGAGAAAAAAAAGTCGAGATAGAGGTAATGGGAAATTGTAAGCAACAAATACAATCTGCAAACGAAGATCTAGGCAATCATATTCAAATCAATTCCAAATAGAAGTATAGTCCTTATTCTGTAAATAAACTCATCAAAGATACAAGGATTGAAATTTTGTATTTGCGCCGGACGCGCGTTTCGTCTATAAAAGACTCATTAGTGACGCTCGAATAAAAAAAAGTTAAAAAGGTAAAATAAAGTATGAAGTTGAAGATCATTGAGGACCAAAATTCCTAAATGTTTGCAAAATACAGCTAAGGTTATCTATTCCTTAGGTATTATATAGAAATTATAAAAAGCAAGATAAGATGTTTACATCAGTCAATTGACTTTTTACATATGTTATTGTCCTTATCAGATAGGCAGAATATATCAAAAGAATATTGAAACTCATGTGTCGATGACAAACTTACAATGCACTGGCAAGTAGAAGAAAAAAACAAAAAAACAAAAGACAAACAGTAGTATATATATAAAAAAAAAAAAAAAAAAAAAAAAAATACCGAACTCTGAGGAAACTTCAAAACGGAAAGTCCCTAAGCAAATGCCAAAATCAAAAGCTCAAACACATCAAACGAATATATAACAACTGTCATAATCCTGACTCGGTACAGGCGTTTTCTTATGTAGAAATGTTGGGTTAACCTGGTTTTATAGCTAGCTAAACCTTTCACTTGTATGACAGTCGCATGAAATTCCATTATATTGACAACGATGTGTGTACACAATAAACAGACATAATAGGTAAAAATGTCAAAAATAAGGGTACAGCGGTCAATATTGTGTTATAATCCCAATCACCAATCAAAACACAACATACAAAACTAAAGTAGAAGCAACATGAATCCTCTCAAAAACTAGGGGTGATCTCATGTGCTCCGGGGTGTGGCCAGATCCTGTTCTACATTTTACACCTTTCGTGTCCTATAAAATATATGTATAAGTTACATGAGTTAGGCATCACGCAATAACGTATTGGTATTTGAACATATATGTCGTCATCTATGAAGCAGATATTCAATAACGGTCAACCAAATTCTAATGGCGTCCGTAAAATGTAAGAAGGGATGACTTTTACTTAACCACTTGGAACCATTGGTTTAATAGCTTCCTAGTAAGAAACAACCCTCTATCAAGGAAATCATGATAGAAAATGCGAGCATTGGAATATCGTATCAACTTGGATATATAATCCATATGCAGGAAAGTTTACAATGGAGAAGTTGAAATCATCTGTTTTGTCGTTTTGTTCTTACAGACCCTTATTGTCAATTGCTAGATTTAAGTTAACGTATGAGACAGATTTCACTGTATCCTTTGTTTCACGTTTGATGGGATAGATGCGTTCAACATAGGCACCACACAATGAATCGAAATATAAACTGCACAAATTATCATCAAAACAAGATCTAGAAGTACACCAGCAACAAGTCTGTGGACTCGTTAAATGATTTATTGCACTTATATGCTTTTACCAAATTAAGATTTTTTTACACCAGCACCAAGTCTATAGACTCGTTAAATGATTTATTGCACTTATATGCTTTTACCAAATTAAGATTTTTTTCCGGTCATCTTATCAATCATAGTAGTTATACAAATACAGATAAAAATTAATTGTAAAATCAAAGAAACATATACAAAAACTCATTAATGATACCAGGCTTACAAGTTGACTGTTTATTGAAGTTTTTGCTCTTTAAGAAAATTTTTCTGACATAAATTACAATAATATTTTTTTCAACTGATCAGCAAGCAAACTTGATTAATTTAAGGGATACTAAATAATGTGATAATGATAAGAGGAGGGCCATTTGAATTTATGAGAGCTTAATGGCTTGACAAGGTATGGCTTGACAGAACGAATGGAAAATAAATGTCATATTCCTGACTTGGTACTATCATTTTCCGAAGAAAATAGTGGGTACACCTATTAGTAAATAGAAAAATAGTAGTTCCATCTGGACATAATACACTGATTCTGATATTTGCGAAAATAAATGATATGATCCTGGAACTGACGAAACTTAATTGAAATTCACTTGACTAGGTGTAACCACTATTTTCTTCGGAAAATGATAGTACCAAGTCAGGAATATGACATTTATTTTCCATTCGTTCTGTTGTTTGATAAAGTCTAACGTTTGATTTTGTCAGTTTTTATTGACTTCCTCCTTTTCGAATTTACCTTGGAGTTCGTAATTTTTGTTATACGTTATTTTTAATTTAAGGTTGTAGGCTGAGCGCTTTTAAACATGACTCAAGAAAGTATTGCCAATGAGACAACTATCCATCAGAGACTGAATGATTTTGATATGAGCAACTACTGGACCCACGATATAAACAATAAGCCAAAGACCATATCGTATAATAAGCTATAGAGCCCCCGACATGAAACAGGACCAAAAATCAAAGGAAAAACCCAACGGTCTGTTTAATAATTCAACAATAAACGACAGAATGTGAAAGGGTTAAACTTTCGTGAGCTCTCCACCCTCGCTTAATTCAGGACAATGCTGTAACGGCACAATATAATGAAATAAAAAAAATGTCTATGTCGTGTTAAGAGCAAATCTCAAAAGTTCATCTCAAAATTGAATACAAATAGCCGTGTTCTGTGAAGAATTGATAGTGAAAAGCTTTCTAGTCTTATGACATATTGATCACAGACTTTGTTTTCTGCGCCACCTATTTCGTTTTGATCGATTTGTAAAGTGTAATTGAGATATTTATTTTTACAAAATATTAATAAAAAGAGAGATTGTTTTTTTTTAAATTGATCACTTAGGAAATGGAAAATGCTATCTAAATTTTGTTTCGTCCGAGACATTTTTCTGGATAACCCTTTATCAAGAAGGCTAAAACTCAAAACTATAAAAGCCAAGGATGTACAATTCTTGAATACATGCGGTACTACATGACTTACAGGGACATAATGCAAAATAATCAAATCCAACCACGGTCAACTTTATATCTTATATGAGACAAGTGTTACTTTTGAAAGGGGACACAGTCCTTATACTTACCATGATATCTATTGGTTTTCAGATATACTTTGCTCTTTTATCACCAAATTGTGAGCTTGATATGGTAAAGTAACAAGACGACATGCCGACGGTTTTAGTACAATTATATACTTCATAATTAAATAAAAAAAAAATTACGGACAAAACATATTTAATACTGATAACCAGTAGGCAATAAAATGTGTTATTGTAATAAAGGAAATATAATTTCCCCTGTCAGCAAGGTGTATTCGGATTGTTCACAGTTACGATCATACCATGGTTTGCATGCTTCCGAAGGCTTATGAACCTCTATATCTCATTCAGTCATGTTGCTTGAGGGGTGTTTTGCCAAAATTGTTATCAAGACAGAAGTTACAACACATGTACAGTTACATTTCTGTTTGTAAGAATGGACACAGCACACGAGCTTAAAAAGAAAAAGATTATTGCACCATAAGGAGGGTGAGGTATTCAAGTCAAAGCTGTATAATACAATGCAAGGATAACAGGGGGTACCAACAATATTTGACAGTAAAACATAAAACAGCTTACAACAAATAGATATAAGAAGATGTGGTTTGAGTTCCAATGAGACAACTCTTCATCCAAGTCACAATTTATAAAAGTAAACCATTATAAGTCAAAGTATGGTCTTCAACACGGAGCCTTGGCTCACACCGAACAGCAAGCTATAAAGGGCCCCAAAAATTACTAGTCCAAAACCATTCAAACGGGAAAACCAACGGTCTAATATATATAAAAAACGAGAAACGAGAAACACTTATGAACCACATCAACAAACGACAACTACTGAACATCAGATTCCTAACTTAGGACCGGTGCAAACACTTGCAGCGGGTTTAAACGTTATAATAGATACCAACTTCACCCTTATCTGAAACAATAGTGTAATATCACAACATAGAAAGTCACACTATAAAATATCAATTGAAATGGCTTAACTCAATCAAAAGACATGTTAACACAAGTGAACATACACAGAACGAATAAATTTGATCTATGATACAATGTAAATACAAAATCAATAAAATAAGGGGTGAATAATTAAAGTAACAGTATTATACCGCTGTGAAATGTTAAACAATTTCAGAATAACAACAATAATCTTGTACAAAAATCCACCATTTACAATAATATACACGGGTAGATGAAAATAATTTTGTTGTTAGGTATACAGTTTAAATGGAGAAAGGAAATTTTTACAAAATAAATAATTTATTTTGATGTTCATTGTACGAAGAAGTGAAAATGTAAAGTAATACCAAACACTTACCAAAGCTGGTATATAGACCAGATATAAACCTGAATAAGTAAACATTAAAAAACAAAAAAGCATTACGATTGTATCCACATGTCAAATTAACAAGAAAGTACGATTTAAGAGTACTCGCAGTTACTGGTTATTATTATTAATAATAAAAAAATCATGCATCAGAGACTAAGCATTCTAATGTAAAAAAGACGAGCAACAACGATTCTAATATGACGTTCTTCTTTTGCTTTGGAAACAAAGCCATGTTCTAATTTCAATAAAACATGGGCTTCACGTGATTGACGTCACCATTGAAATTGCAACGTCAGCTGTGTTTTGAAGAACGCTGGAAATCAAAATGGACATTTGTTTTGGTGTTGCTCGCTAGGAAATTAAATAAAATAATTCTTAAATTAAGTTTACATGTATCTGTTTATTTGTTTATCGTTAAACGGTTGATTTTCTATAATGTTTTGGCTTCCTAAAATCATAATGGATGCTTTTCGAAAGCGTATTATAGGTCCGCTTCGAAGTACAAAAGTTCTAAATTTTCCTATTAGAATCGAAATAATTCTATCATCTTTTTAATTGTGTTTTTCTTAGTTTGTGACAACTTGATTGTAGAATTTTATTAAGAAACACTTAAACTATTCAAAAGAATGCTCTATGCTAATTTTAATATGAGTAGGCATTATATTTGTCAACATTTTACACCTAACGCTCGGTATAAGATATTGACAAATATAATGCCTACCCATGTTAAAATGAGCATAGGGCATGGCATGAAAGAATTATTTCTTAAATAACACATGGTCCGGATAGCCTGATCTGGTACCGACACAATATTAAGAGGTGTCAAAATAGTTTTACTAGTACAGATACAGAAACATCTTTTTAATTGTGTTTTTCTTAGTTTGCGACAACTTGATTGTAGAATTTTATTAAGAAACACTTAAACTATTCAAAGCTATCTTTTGGAATGCAAAAAATGTGGGTTCGTAGTGGAACATTTAAACTTATGTCAAAAGAATGTTCAAATGATTATGAAAAAAATAAAAAGAATTATACGTTTGTGTAGTTTACAAAATAGAACGTTACCACTTAAGTGATTTTGATGTGAACAGTTGTTTAAATTGAAAGAGACGTTTATTTTACAAATATGTTTTGTATTTTCATGCATTGATTTCTTTATTTAGATGACACTTAGGTTTGAATGTTTGACATGACATGACAAAAAAAAAAAAAAAAAAAATAATAACAACAATAATATATTTTAAGAGTGTATTAAAATTATACGTAAGATCCTGATTTCAATCGCAACATCACGTGTTCGAGACCAAACGGTCGACTTGACAACACAAAGAGGGCTTCATTGGCAATCATACAACATTTATTTTTTTCTAATCTTTATTGAAAAAATGTCGAATAGGCCGAGACCAAAATTGTATTTGTAATAAATATCAAAGACGGGGTTAGGATTTGTGTACAAAGGAAACAATTCATTACCATGAGGGAATACACATCTCTACAAATTGTTTTTAAGTTCGAGGATCTTCAATTTTTCAATAGTTGAATAATTTTTCTGATGTTTATCTAATTTCTTAGAAAAATATGATATAGGTTTTTCAACATTATCATCTGTCTCTTGATATAAAACAGCTCCAACTCCTACATCGCTTGCGTCAACGGCAAGTTTGAATTGTTTTCATAGTCTGGAGTGATCAGAACTGGACTATTAATTAAAAGTGATTTGCTATTTTCAAAAGCGTTTTGACAATTTTCACTCCAGATGAATTTAGAATCTTTCCGTAAAAGATGAGTCAATGGTTGAACAACAGTATCAAAATTTGAACAGAATTTCCTGTAAAATCCAATCATGCCTAAAGTTGTTTTTTATTTGTAGGAGGTGGAAATTTAGTAATTGCGTCCACTTTAGACGTAAAAGGTTTCACTTGACCTTGGCCAACTGTATGCCCTAAATAACCAACAGTGCCCTGGCAAAATTCACTTTTACCAAGATTAACAGTCAAATTTGATTGTGACAATCTATCAAAAGTATCAGCCGGTTTTTCCTTCACCTCATTTTTAAACTCATTAATATGACATTCATTAATATGACATATTATGTTTTAGAACTAAAAGGTGGTTCAATTACACCTGGTTTGTCATGATTGTTCTCCAATTTAACCATGGCTAAAGTGGTCCAGGGACTGGTAAAATACAAGTACCTTATCACCTGGCTCAAAAACTTTGTCCCTGGCATCTTTATCATACCATATTTTCATCTTATTCTGAACAGTTTTTAAATTGTTCTGAGCAATTTGACAAGCAGTATACAATTTTTCTTTAAATCTAGATACATAGTCTAGAAGATTCAAGTCAGTGTGTTCAGTAAGCCACTTTTCCTTTATCAATTTTAAAGGTCCCTTACAGTATGACCAAATACCAACTCAAAGGGACTAAAACCAAGGGATTCTTGAACAGCCTCTCGGACCGCAAAAGTAAAAGTGAACACCATCATCCCAATCCCTGTCAAATTGAAGACAAAAGTTCTGATCATGTTCTTCAATGTTTGATGAAAACGTTCTAAGGCACCTTGAGATTCTGGATGATAAGCACTTGATCTATACTGAGCAATCCCTAACTGGTACACGACTTGCTTAAATAAACCTGACATGAAATTTGAACCCTGGTCGGACTGTATAGACTTTGGAAGTCCTACTAGCGTGAAAAATTTGATCATAGCTTTGACAATAGTAGGTGTCTTGATATTCCTTAACGGAATAGCCTCAGGAAAACGAGTGGAGGTACACATGATCGTCAGTAAATACGCATTTCCGGTCTTGGTCTTCGGTAAAGGTCCAACGCAATCAATGAGTACTCGGCTGAAAGGTTCTTCAAAGGCTGGAATAGGCAGAAGTGGTGCTGGTGGTATTTTCTGGTTAGGCTTACCAACAACCTGGCATATATGGCATGATTTGCAGTATTCTGCGACATCATTTCTAAGTCTTGGCCAGTAGAAATGCTGCAAGATTTTAAGGCAAGTCTTCCTTATACCTAAGTGTCCAGCCAAGGGGGTGTCATGGGCAAGACCAATAATTTCTTGCCTATAAATTTTCGGCACCACCACTTGGTATACCACTCTCCATTCCTCCTCTGGAGTAGCATCAGGGAGCCTCCACTTTCTCATTAAAATGCCGTCTTGATGGAAATAGCATTCGGCCACTTTGTCTGCTTCTTCCTGTGGTTGAGCCCTCTGGCGGAGCTGAAGAACCTCAGGGTCTTTATTTTGTTCTTCGACAAATTTCCTTCGGTCTAATGAATGGCTGTTTACGTCTGGCCATGGCATAATTACATTCTTGCTTATACTAGGTGGTCTTATTACGGCCTTCTCTGAGCTACTGGGACCTTCAATGTCGGCTAGAAAGGTGTCAGAAAGGTCCATGTAATAAAACTGGTCTGCTTGCAAATCCTCATTTTGCTGTTTTCTAGCCATCGCCCTAGTAACGACACAAGCTGGATACAGTTCAGCATCATCTTCAGGTGATTTAACATCCACCACCGGTTCACTGGTAACAATTGGTTCAGCAACCACTTTGTTCCTAGCTAGATCATTTCCTAGCAATAATGAAACACCCTCAACAGGGAGATTAGGACGAACACCCACAACAACTGGTCCAGTTATCAAATCTGACTTCAGATAAATACGATGGAGGGGAACATCTATACAACCTAACTCCACACCTTGTAACAAAACGGAGGCACCAACAGAAGTCTCCTCGGACAAAGGCAACACACCTTCTAACAATAAAGACTGAGAAGCTCCAGTGTCCCGTAAAATCTTAATAGGTTGAGGGTAGTATTATCAACAATAGAAACAAACCCATCAGACATAAAGGGTTTATAATCCTCCATGTAATCACAAAAACTGGACTTAAAAGCCTGACTCGCAGGACATTCCAACGTATTGGTAACACGGGGTGTCGTACAAGCACTGGTCTTGGGCCTATTATCTCTTTCATTCTTCTTCTGGAGTCTGAAACAATCAGCCATCAGGTGACCATTCTTCTTACAATAAGCACAAGTCAGTGACTTCTTCTCAAAAGTATCAAATTTCGGGCTAGACATATTATAACTAGACTGACTCTTATTCTGTGCAACAGGCTTACTATCAGTACGCTCAGTGCTTTGATTCTTGTAATTTCCACTGAAGTATTAAAATTTTGACCTTTGAAACTTCTCTTATGTGAAAGGTATAATTATCGGAAATAACAGCTGCATCTTGTAATGTCTCAACAGTTTTGTCACTAAATGTGTTTTAAGTCTAAATGAACACATTGCTTGAACTCTTCTAATAACATCAGTTGTCTTAGGTTCTTAAAATTGTTATCTATTTTCTTTGACGTAAGCCATTTATCAAATAGGTCTTCTTTTTCCTAGCAAATTCAACATAGGTTTGTGAATCAAACTTTTATAAGATCTAAACTTCTGTCTATATGCTTCTGGCACTAGCTCATAAGCTTTCAAAACTTCCTTTTAACCGTGTCATAATCAGAACTTCGCTCGGATGAAAGTGCTGAGTAAATTTCAGCGGCCTTGCCCTCAAAAACACTTTGCAGCATTGTAGTCCAAAAGGCTTCGGCCATTTCAAATTATGAGCAATTTTCTCAAACTGTGGAAAATATTTATCGACTGTTTTTCACAAAATCTGGGAACCAAACGTATATTTTTGCTGCATCAAAATGTTCTGATTTCGACTGTACATTAGTGTTACTTTCTCCTTTGACCATTTCAATTTTATTTTCTCCATCTCTAATCTTTCCTCATTTCAAGTTCTGCCTGTTTTAATTTAAATTCATCTTCTTTTTCTTTTCTTTCATCTTCTCCATCTCTAACCTTTCCTTCATTTCAAGTTCTGCCTGCCTTTCCTTCATTTCAAGTTCTGCCTGCCTTTCTTCTTTTCTTTTTCCAATTGTTTTAATTTAAGTTCATGTTCTAATTCAAGCTGTTTTAATTTGATAGCGTCAACATTTTCGACCTTAAGATCAAGAGCCTCTTCACCTAAAATTTCTGCGTCAACTAATTTGTCTATTACCAAATTTTTATAATTTGTTTTCTCATAGATACTCTAAAGTCTAATTTCAGATGTTTAGCAAGCAACACTAATTCCTCTTTCTTTAAATTATCAAACTTCTCCAGGTCTGGTTGTAAATAAAAGTGTCAACCTACCAGAATGACTTATCACTTTTGGATGTGTACATGCATTAGCTTTTGTTATGATCACGACGGATGTCACATGAATTCTAAACTGGGCAGGATATGCTTACTTAATTAATATAATAGTTCTATTAACAGGGCAATTCATTACCACATGAGATCACCCCGGAATTTGGAGGGGTTCATGTTGCTCAGTCTTTAGTTTTCTATGTTGTTTTTTGTAAACTTTTTCTGTTTTAGTTGCTTTTTTGTCCTTTTTTGATCTTTGCCATGGCGTTTGGCGTTGTCAATATATTTTCGGATTATGAGTTTGAATATCCTTTTGGTAATTTTCGTGTCTCTTTCGCATTTAGCCTAGGTTCATTTTAGAATTGTTGTATTGATATGAAATAGGATATAAACTAGTTTAAATCGTTGAACACATAATAGCACCCGGAGTATTAACCCAGTTTTACGTTGCAGTCCTCCTCGTTCGTGCTCCTCATCTTTCGTTTATTGCCCCTCCTGTCATTACCTGCAAGAACTCATTCTCTACCATATAATAGCTGATTTTCATTGAAAACCATATGCATGCCACAATACATGTCCTGTGTTGCGACACTAGGTAAAACCAACGCATAATGAAGCTATTCTTCTATAAACGTACATTCTTTCCCCCGGTAATAACAAGAATACAATGACGAATTGGAAATTAAGCGGTTAGGAGATGGTATTCCTATCACAAAACACAAAAATCGTGAACATTGCAGTATTTGATAATACATAATTACTAGCATTCATATGCCATGCAATATTAAAAATGATTCGAGCACTCATATGTAATTATAATACTATAAATAATACATGTAATTTGGAAGATTGATTATAAGAATATTGTAAAGTGCATGCTTGCTAATATCAATGGTTCATATTTTCCGTAGGTTTCCTTCGCAATTTAAAAGTGTGTCGATTTCCAATATTGGTGTTTCGGAATATTGCAAAGCAGAACCTCGCTACTACTAAGGTTTTATATTTACAATGTACCAAGCTGCAGTTTGCAATTGGTTATGTTTCTAACTTCAATGTCATTCCACGTTATACATGTCTATTACGACAACCATCCTGGTACATAAGTAGTAGGATACATAACATCGTGTAAGTCACTAGAACGTTTCGATAGTATAAGTATTTGATCAGTAAGTCATAAACCATAAGTTGAAAACATCTTCTGTTATGAATGTTTAGTTGTTTCAAAATCTAGTTGTTGTGGCTCAATTTTCTTATCTTTACTGCTGGTTAATTAAGAGTTTAGTAACTACAAAATGACATAAAGCTGCATGTATCGGAAATGACATTTGTTTGTTTCAATGTGTACTTCCAATATAAATAAGAAGATGTGGTATGAATGCCAATGAGACAACTCTCCATCCAAGTCACAATGTATAAAAAGTCAACAATTATAGGTCAAAGTACGGCCTTCAACACGGAGCTTTGGCTCACACCGAACAGCAAGCTATAAAGGGTCCCAAAATGATTAGTGTTAAACAATTCAAACAGGAAAAACCAACGGTCCAAACTTGTATTTGGAATTGATATCTTTTTCACGAGTTTTTGCGAAATGGAAGAGGGCACCCTAATTCTTGGATGTATCAAAATCTTTTATTTAAGAAAAAAGAACATATTCATAAAGGAAACAAAATCTTTATCGACATATTTTGAAAGAAGTTAGGACATAAAGAGAGTGCAGAGGTAGAGAAAGACTATCAACAACGCGCTTTATCTGCAGACCAATTTCTACAAATAAGCAATCATCACTGAAAATGTCGATCTCCTCCTTATAAGAAGTATTGCCCTTAGATTTTTACCATGTTGTTGCTTTTAATGCGTTCATCTTGCAAACAATAACAGATAGGAAGAAAGTGTAAACAGAAAATAAGAACACCAATTTAAAATCTACAAATAAGTCAACATGACGGAACTTGTCGATTGACTCCTTGTTGGAGGTATTGCTCTTTTTTAATAATAATAATAATAATAATAATAATATAATTCTTTATCGAAAGAGGGTTACTCAATTAGCTATAAAACTAATGATAATCTCACATGAGGCCCTCATGAAAAACATTGAAATATATCAAACAAAGAATTAAATAATAATAAAAAAAAAAAACACACACAAAACTAAGAAAATAAAATGAGAATATGTTATGAAATATACAATTGATGATTTGTATCTAAAATCTGTGTTTTGCATTGAATTGAAAACTATAACATAGAAACTCTAAATTACGGAAATCACACGCAAACGAAAAGCTAGAAATGATATAATAAAACTGAAAGCATCATACCTCGTAATAGAATGTTTTGATTATGATTTTTATTTTGATGTGGTCGTATAATTGTTTTTAAATATGTGTGATGAGAAATTTGAAGGGAAACGAAATAAATATACATAGAATATGAAAAAATGGTCATAAGTGAATTATAGACTAAAAGGTAAAACAAAGACCAATTGTTTTCAACTCACCAAAATGTCCCAACTGTATAATATTGAAATTAATAATGTTTTATAAAGCTAGTTACAAATCAACAGATGATTGTAAGAAAGCTCTATGTAATGTTTAGGTGATGCATATCATTACTTGTTTGATTGTACATTTTTTAAATGAACTAAGAAAAAAGGAAAAAAGCATTGCTTACTTGTAATCTCGTTACCAAACATAACACTGAAAAATGTTATGAGGTGTTAAATTCTGACTACTACAATGTTATTTTTAAGATTGCTAAGTTTTGTAAAATTGTACTGTCAGTTATAAACTAATACTGTTACAAACAAATACTATGTCTACTTCATATTTGCTGTCTTTTAAAAATGTATGACTTCTTCAAATATATATATGTTATAAATGAATGACTATTATAATCACTGCAATATTCTATTACCTTGTTTTATTATGAATATTAACTTGTTTCTTACTAAATATTCACATTACCCTTTTGGTGTCTTTGTGAAATCAAAACATGAAACTTAGACCATAACATATATGGATTTAATACAATTTCTTGAAATAAAAATGTCATGGACAAAACTCATTAGATTAAATGTTATTAAGGTAAATTTGGGAAAAAAATGAGAAAAGAACACTCTATAGTTACAATAATCAAAGTTCTGTTGGCTCCAGGCCATAGCAATAAAAACTAATCCTTTTTAAAACTAATCCGTCGTAGATTTTTAATAGAAGTTTTAACTAAATTCTGTTACACTGGCTCTTTGGTTATGTAATTTTCTTGAACAAGCATTTTGGTGAGTAAAAGACAACAAAAATTGTATTTCGTGTTATCTTCAGAAAATACCCGTGTAAAATTGGTCTTATATTATGATACAATTACACACTCATTAAAGCACTTTAAAATTAATACACAAAAGATATTTAATAGTAGTTACATAGTAAAAAGTAGAATGTCTAACATGAAATATAACATCATTCCGTCTACAAATGAATAGTGTTAGTATTATTTGCAGTTTCAAAAAAAAAAAAAAAAAAAACAAAAACAAAATCATGTATTCTTTCAAATTGTTATCACATTCTCTAGCTCATGCAGTCACATTCCTTGCTAATTGTCGGAGTGTCACAAACTTTATTTACGCAAAATGCGCAAACACAGTCGCATAAACATTTCTGTTGGCAGTATCGACAGGTCAATGTAGCTGAAAAAATAGAAATGCTTTCAATCAGCCAACTTAAGTCAAAGCTGCAGGATATTTAAAATGGACCAATGAAAGTAACGCTTTATACATACATCTTAGGTCATATGTGCCTGAGGGAATTGGAACTTTAGTTTTAAAAAAATCACTATTTTATCAACAGAGGATTAAAGAAAAAAAAAGTGTTACACACATTAGTGTAGAAACATTGACTACTGAGCTGATGATATCTTCCGGTATTACAGTCCATCAGCAGTGCTATCCACCCTATACTAGTAGACAAAAATAACATTTTTTATATAATTTCTTACGTCGTAGCGCTTTTCTGGGTTTACCTTCATCAAAAACGCTCAAACCAGATGATAACACAGATATTGCCACCCATATCAAAACACACTAAGCCAAGATACAAACGGTAAATTGCAATCTAAATGAAATGTATGGCAATAAATTTAAAGAGCAGGTTGAATAGCAAAAAATCCTTGAAATAACTACTGATAACTTTTTTGAAAGCAAATAAACAGTATGATTTCATAAACGCCAGGTGTCGTGTAAGAACACTGCTAAATATCCATACCACACAAAAAAGACAAATAATCATTATTTATTTAAAGTTCAATAAATAATAAATAAAGACAAGAGTTGTTTATGAACGTTCGCCTCTCATAAATCGATTAAGAAGACACATCAAGGTAACACACTGAGGGATCCACATGAACTCCAAAATGAGCGTAACTTAGTGCGTCGACAGGATAAGCGTCTCCTGCTATGTATGCATCATCCATAATTCGAATGCACACTTGGTCAAGATGTCTCAATTGGAAATAAATTTTTTTTACAGGTTAGACGACTGGTCGAATTTCTATATATATCATGTCGTTAGTGATGGAAACACAGACATATGGTTTTGGTCAACCTGATCGTAATGGTAATCGTAAAATTGATGTAGTGTCGATTTCAGTGGTTCTTCCTTAAAACTCTCTAGGAGCAGTTTCGATGTAAGGAGCACTCATCTGCAGACGAAGTTCGTATGTGTGAACAGGCACAAGCGTAACGCATTAATTGAGATATGTCAACGCTATAAGATAGGGCAGATGGGTTACTACAGAGAAATGTGAAGTTAGTGGATTGAAAAGTTGAAATTATAACGTTTGTCAACGAATCTTGTTTGAAGTTGTGCATCTCTGTCAATATCGAATCCACACTCAATCAAGATGTCTCAATTGGGAATAATACAAAATAGTTTTGTACAGATTAGAACACTGGTCTGGTTTCTAAATATCAAAGACTACGTAAACATGTCGTAAATGAGTTAGGACACATACATATAATTTCGGTCAACTGGATCGTAATGGTAACCGTAAAACATGTTTAGGGTCGATTTCAGTGGTTCTTCCTTATAACTCTGTAGGAGCAGTTTCTGTATAAGGAGCACATCCATGCAGATGAAGTATGAACTTGCACGAGCGTATCGTATCATTTGAGATATGAAACCGCTATACGATTTACTATGATGAATTACTACAGAGAAATGGAAAGTTGGTTTATTAGAAAGATAAAATAATCAAGTTTGTCAAAAAAATTGTTGTCCATCTGTGTCCATATCGCGGAAAAGTTTCCGTAGTATCAAGTTCATTGGGATATATGATTAATAACATAAACGATACCAATTTTTCTGCACCAGATGCGCATTTCGACAATCAATGTCTCTTCAGTGATTCTCGAGGCCAAAATATTTGAAAATCCAAAGCTTATTAAAAAGAAAGAGCTATAAACCATAAAGGACAAAAAAGTATAGCCAAAGCCACACAAGGAATTAGAGCTTTGCATGAGGAAGATACATTCCTTAATTTTAAATAATTTCCAAAATTTTGTAAAAGCAAATTTTAATAACACAAATTAAATCCGTATTTTCATGCTAGTACCGAAGAAATGACTACTGGGCTTGTGATACCCTCGGGGACTATCAGTCCACCAGCAGAGGCATCGACCCAGTGGTAGAAGGCACTCACTGACATGTGGATAATTGAATGACAGGACATCATCAGTACGTTTATATTAAGTGAAATTTAAGAAATTAACAAGATACTTTTCTTTTTGTCTTTGTGACGGTTTTGTATGAATTTTGCTTCATACGAGTACAACATTAAGTCGGCAGTATGGTTGCACAATAACTACCATTTGTAATACAGTCGATATCAAAAACTTAATTGGCTACCAGGCATTTCTTTTAAAATGCTTAATCAGTTATCTTCATGGAAAAGCTTCATACATTTATTATATTCCACTTACGCTTAAATACTAAATTCTATAAAGATTTTTAGTTTATTTTACAGATTTGATTATGAAAGCTCTATTATGTAAACTAATCATAGAGTTTGATTCATTGTTTAGACACTCTATTTCGTTTTCGACACATACATGGATAGATCTTCAAGCGTCGTTGTTTTCATTCACCTCATATCTAGACTTTACTTAGTATATAATATATTGTAACGAAACTCTATATCACTGAAAACCATATAGAATGCTGATCCCTTCCCCGTGGGAAAAAAATCCTGAAACCTTCCACATCAAGGGATTTTTATTCAAAATTGAACAAAGAAGATTCAGATCATAATCAGACCTCAATCATTTAAAAATAATCATATTTGTTTGTTGATTAATTTTAATTCGTTACTTAAAATCTGTTATTACAAATGTATTCAAAATATAAAAAATGAAACCTGCATTACAATATGACAAAAAAACTGCATTAAAATATAACATAGTTTGTCAAAGTTGTGCATTAAAAAAAGAAAATACTGTATAGTTTCTTGTATTGAAAAAAATCCATGCAGTGGTTTTATACTGTCATTGTTTGCATCTATATGAACTTATTAAATTTATACTACTTACGTGGTTTCGGTGCTCCTGAGTTAGGTCTTGATAGTCCATTAGGGCATATCAGTAAGAAGAAAAATAGTATAAAAGTCAATCTTGTAAAGCTGCCAACCATCATTGTTAACTTTATCAGTTATGACAATTATTTACCTATCTGCACGCGTCTTCTTTTTCCTAACTTGAAATTATCCAATTTATCAAATTAAATACTAGTAAAGGTAATTTCACATGGAAGTAGACTAGCTAGACAAATGTTAGGTCATTAAGAATGACCCGTTACAGATTTATTGCCTATACTGCTCTGTTTCCTTTATGACATTTCAAAATATATTTAGCGACATAAAAAAGAACGCATCATTTCTTTGTATACATTGTCACATCTATTTGTAAACAAATTTTTGAGTTGTAAATAAGTAAGCTTTCACGTGAAAAAATTATATAGACGCAACAGCGTTTTCAAATGAACATAGAAAAAACATTTTTCAAAATATGTAACTGGTAAAAGTGCGGCTTACCCGCAGAAACAAACCAGACATGTTTGCCCGCCTGCTGCCTTATCGACAAAAGATTAGAGTATTATTATGCAACTTGAGTTTGCAAAACCCAAGGTATCATAAATCTTCTACACAACATCGTTCAGATGTTCATATGACATTAATCAGTATTACGTTTTTTGTTTTTAATTTTATCGAACATATTGGCAATAAGAATTCCTACATTTAGTGCGAAGCATAAAAAATATCAAAATATCCTCATTTTGAGATTTGTTCATTAATATTTAGATATGAGAACGCTTTGTGCTAAAAATCCATATCTTACAAAAATGTAAATGTGTGTAAAATACCATTTTGGGTAAATATCTTGCTAATATATATTTGACCAAACAGTTTGTGTGATATGAGGTGGTTGTGACTTCACTTTTGACCTTTCTACCACAAAACAACTTCACATGTACATAAATTACAAACGAATTAGTACTGAGTACAATCGAATTATTTGTTTTAATTTCAAGAAATTAATTCCACCATAAATCAATAAACCCGAACGACGTGCATTCTCGATCAAAGAGTAATTTACCAAAACTAGTTATTAGGGATCTGTAGGCGGCTTTCTGTAAGGCTATCAAACATTCCCTATCAAATTCACCCTCATTTTCCAGAGGCATTCCGAATTTTCCGCCCATTATCGCGGTTGATCCATTTAAACGACTTGAAAATATTTCAACCCTGTACCGATTTCGTTACGCGTCTCTAACTTTGACCATGGTTTTGTGAAATTGAACCCGAATGAAAATTTGTAAATGAGTTACGATAACAAATAAATCACTCGTCGCTAGTCGTATGGCTTTGACATCCGTAGTATAAATCCATCTTTTAAGTTCAAGTACTTCCTCTACCTCGTCCTCCTGTTGCATCTCCTGCAATAGATGTAAGAATGTCTTCTCCCTCCAATGTTATTATCAGCAAGAAAAAAAAAAAAAAAAACAAATGTTTCCATCCTCTAAATGTCTTGTTAATTTTTTGTGCAATCATGTCTGTATCAAAATGTTTGAATTCACGTATATGTGTCATGTTGTTTTTACGATTTTGAAATTATATAGCATATACCATATAGCAAATTAAATTGTAATAAAACAGGAGAAGATAAACGAGACCCGTTGAAGATGTCTGTGGCTTGTACTTTTCTCCCTCCTTCATGATATTATAAAATAGATTTGGCAGTACAAAATTGCATCACCTCTGCAAAGACCTAGTAACTGTTATTCGAATGGTTAAAGTATAATGTAAATAACGTCGTACACAAGCATCGCACAAGTTGGCACTCCGAGGCGGGTGGGGAGCAAGAAGGTGAACTGTGGTTTATTTTTATCAATAGTACCGCTTAGGTCGACGCTAGGGGCCATCTTGACCTTGTTGTAGGGTATGAATGGTTCGTTCATTGTTGAAGACCTTACATCAACTTTCAAGATGAAGAACAGGAATAAAGCCTTGTTCATTGATAATTTTCTATGTTTTCTATGTATTGTGTGCGATTTTGTCCCATGTACATTTACTCCATATCCTTTCATTTTCTATTGATTCTAGAGTTTGTCTCTAGTGCTGTGTGGAGGCAGTAGAACGTTTCCCGTGCTTGAGGTGTATGCTCGTATAATATTTACAGTTATGGTGTGCTTGTTCATGTGATAATTTCTCATATTAATACACCGTCAAAATTTCATGTTTGGTTAAATTTCTTCAAAATACTGGTCTGGTCATCTGTTTTGTATATTGCCCTTTCATACTATTTTAAACTGCTAGGTTTTCTTACATATATTTCGATGTGCCCCGTGCTGTCTATCATTTGTTGTTTAGTTATATATGTATTGTCTATCATTTGTTGTTTCGAAATTATTGGTCTTTTGTTGGGCAATGTATGACAAATATATGTTCAAAAATCTCGCCCGTAATTATAAATTATGCAATTCATTGACCGCTCCCGACATGTGTAGCTTCAAGGCATATTTTAGCGGCGATCGATGTCTTTCAAAATTACTGCACTTTTCTTGTATCCCTGGTGCTTTCGACTGGAGAACCGTCGTACACAAGCATCGCACAAGTTGGCACTCCAAGGCGGGTGGGGAGCAAGAATCAATATCAATAGAACCGCTTAAGTCGACGCTAAGGGCCGTCTTGACCTTGTTGTAGGGTATGAATGGTTCGTTCATTGTTGAAGACCTTTCATCAACTGTCAAGATGAAGAACAGGAATAAAGCCCTGTTCATTGATAATTTTCTATGTTTTCTATGTATTGTGTGCAATTTTGTCCCATGTACATTTACTCCATATCCTTTAATTTTCTATCATATAGACTAGCTGGCCGTGTGGCATCGTGATATTGATACAGTGAGAAAGTATTGCCATGATGTCACAAAAACATTGCTTCGAATGGATTTATCATTTAATTTCGGTTTGCATGTTATGGTGCGTTTCGTTTGTGGATCAGTATTGCAATACAAATTTCGTTTGTCAGTTTGCGCACGTTATAAAACTTATTTGTAGCTTTCTACAAACGGACATTTTTGTCCGTCGTTAATCACAGGAATGCCATGACTGATTTAAGGTATGGAAGTGTTAACAACATCTTTTTATTCAAGAACAATTGGAGATTAAAATTGTAGTCACATATTCATAAGTCTACATATTTGAATATTTAAACTAATTTTAATTTAGTTGAGAAATATCATACCTACATATTATTGTTGATACTGTATAAACTTACAAATATTGTCAACCTATAAGTTTAATTGGCGTGAACAACCTTACTGTACAAACTTTGTAATTGTGTTATACTTATTGATACATGTTCACAAACTACTATAACAAACCCATTACTTACTTGCTATTCATTAAAGGGGAGGTAATTCTTTATGGACAGATTTTGAATGTAGTTGTGATAAAGCGAGTGTAGATTGAGGGAAACTACCAAGAACTGCAAGAATAAGCAGGAAATCAAGATCTTCAAATGAAAAACAAATAAAATCGAAATAACGAGGCATTGCCCTTAAATAATGGTTTTATTCTCGTTCAGTATTCAATGATGATTTTCAGTTTTATCAGTTATTATTCTCATGTTTGAGTACTTTAACCAAAATTGGCGGAAATTTTGGAATTGTTCATATGAAATGTGTTTCAGCATAAAAAAAGTGAATACAACAATATGAATTATGTTGTCACATAATTGTATTTAAAACTATGATTTTCAACAAGATCAACGCATGTCTGAATTCCAAATTTATTTGTAAAATAAAAGGGTAGTTTCAAAAGCTCTAAGGTCTAACAACTTATCAGGTAAAGTTGAAAAAAAAATTAAAGTGAATACTTTATGGCAAACATAAACAAGTTTCAGTTGTGTCCATGCATAGCAATACATTTGATTAAAATTGATTCTTCTGAAAAAATAAAAGTCAATAATAAATCAAAGGTGATGTGAAGTATTTGTCAATAATACAGTTAAAACAAATGTAAATTAAAGGTGGTATAAAGTATTTATCAATAATACAATAAAAACAAATATAAAGCAAAGGTGATATCAAAAAAAAAAAAAAAAAATAATAATAACATAATAACCAAATAAAAATAATTACCAAATAGTCATGATCAGAGATAAACATCAACCACACGAAATATTTCAGAACCTAAAAATTAGAATTGTTATGGTGTCAACTGATTATTGGTTATATCATCTGTACTATTATTTGTCTGTTTGTCTTTTTATTTTTGGCCATGGCGTTGTCAATATAAAAAAGAAGATGTGGTATGATTGCCAATGAGACAACTGTCCACAAGAGACCAAAATGACACAGAAATTAACAACTATAGGTCACCGTACGGCCTTCAACAATGAGCAAAGCCCATACCGCATAGTCAGCTATAAAAGGCCCTGAAATGACAATGTAAAACAATTCAAACGAGAAAACTAACGGCCTTATTTATGTACAAAAATGAACGAAAACAAATATGTAACACATAAACAAACGACAACCACTGAACTACAGGCTCCTGACTTGGGACAGGCACATACATACATAATGTGGCGGGGTTAAACATGTTAACGGGATCCCAACCTCCCCTAACCTGGGACCGTGATATAACAGTACAACATAAGAACGAACTATAAAAATCAGTTGAAAAAGGCTTAACTCATAAGATGGACAAAATACAAGTGGACGTGGCAGGGTACTTGTACATCCAAACAACAAAAGACACTAGGAACAGATCTGAGAGTACTCGCAGTTATCTGACAGCTAGTTCAAAGCCACTAACAACTAATAAAAAATCATGCATCTAAGACTAAATTATCAATCCGTACACATCCAACATCCAATGGATTTAGTGTAAAGACGTCATAAACAGTCAGAGAAAACATGACCTTGTGCAATGCCAAATACAGGTATCGACAGATTGTAGATCCATGAATGTATATATGTATAAAACATACTAGTAATATTTAGTTTGCTTTTAATTTACTGATAACAAAATCAATATTTATACCAATAAAACAATATTCAATGATCTTATTACAGTGTTGAATTGGTAACCTTTTAGAATAAGTTTATTTAAAGGAGCGATAAGTTTACAAGGATCATTTCTAAATTTCCGGGCACGTTTAACAACATTTCCGTAAAAATGAGGATGTGCTATCCCGTTTGAAATAAGTTTTCTACAGGTACAACCAAACTTAAAAACCAAATCTTTATATCTATGGAAAAATTTAGTAAAGGTTTTAAGTAATTTATGGTAACGATATCCCTGGTTTAATAATTTACCAGTAATACATAGATTACGTTTGTTAAAATCAAAAACGTCACAACAGATACGGGAATAGCGAACGAGCTGTGAAATATAAATACCTGTACACCTATTTGATAATACCAGTTTGTTTTCGATCTATGAGTTTGACTGTCCCTCTGGTATCTTTCGTCCCTCCTTTGTGAATACCATCATTCATTATTTGGTTTAAAACATTGAATAATCATGTGTACAAGATATAATGGTTCAACATGAGCTATTTGCTGTTACAAATACATTAAACACAATGGCATGTTTACTTGACATGCGAATTTTTTTCCTGGCTGAATGTAAGGTTTAAAAATATTTAATTTTAAGCAACTTTGTTGTTTTTACGTACTGCTGTTTGTTTTTCATCGTTTGTTTTTCAATTTTTGCCATGGTATTATCAGTTTGTTTTGACTTATGAGTTTGAATATTCCTTTGGTATCTTTCGCATCTCTATTGACAGCAGCTTCATTACCATTTCCGGGCATCTGAACCACTGTTGGAAAAGAGATTTTAAAATTGTACATACCTGTACACCTATTTGATGAGATGGAGCATTTCATAATACCATCGCCTTTGAAGTATTTATTATATTAAAATTGATAACTATCAACCAAAAAGAAAAGTATTTGAATTACGTTTTAGCATTACTACCTAACTACCTTCATAGCTGAGAAATAAGGTCATCAACAATTACAACACTCTTAAACCTTGACACGAGCGTTTAAAAACATTTCGTAAAAAAACCAGAAAGAATCAACAGTATAAGACATATTTGATTAATCATAGGAATAGATTAACTAATCTGAATTTGGAATGGTCCTCAATGCTCTTCAGCTTCATACTTGATTTTGTCTTTTAACTAAACGAGTGACATTTAAACAAAAATACGCTTAGTTTACGACTTTAATGAAACCAACTAACATAGAGATATATTATATATCATACGTAAGCTCATTATCTGCACATTCTGTTTTGCCCGGTCGTCAATAATTTGTACGGTGCAATTTTCGCTAAACCAAGGTCAATGTCAAGTATGAACATTCCTAAAGTTTGCAACACTTAAACATAATGTCATTGTTTGATATTTATGTTCTAAAACTCATACAAACCACATAGAAAAGAATACCATAATACCAAATCAAATGCAAATTGCACAATGTTTACAAACAATTGCTATTCTTAAAAAATCTCCAAAAATGATAAAATTGCGCTAATATGTATCAATATGTATACGTCAAAAATAAATGAATTTGTTGTTTATAGGTTTAGGGATTTTTTTTCATCATTTAAACTTCAAAGAAAATGATATTGGTCAGGAATCAGTCTCGTTATGAAGCTTTTGCAGTTGCCCTAATAGCACCATCTGCAAATTGGAATCATTTTGTCCTTCTTTATTTCGATAACACATCAATTATTGTCAATATCACGAAAAAAAATTTACTATATGTGAGAAGGGGTATTACAAATTTAAAGGAATATACAAGGTATATATTGTAAAATATTGTTTTTCGATATCGAAAGTAGAAGACATGTGTAAATAAAGTTTATTATCGTTCAGTATTCGAATGAATACTGTTTGCACCACGTGCTTTCAATAGCAATTCCGTTTTAATTTTGTATATTAGCACATTATTTCATCTAATATCAACTGCGATCACCATCAGTTTTAGGTAAACTGATAAGTGTTTGTATATTTTGATGTAGTGTTTTGAAGACTGTTGTTTGTCTATCTTACTTTTTCGCTTTGGTCATGGTGTTATCTGTGTTTCATCTGCTATGGTATGTAACTTCTTCATCATGTCAACCAAAGAGAAGATTACCAGCTTATTCAAAGTAAGGTGAATTAATGAAATCACAACAGAACTTAAAACTCAGACACCGATGTGTATATATGTGTGTGTGTGTGTGTTTAGTCTGAATGATTTATGACTTTTGGTATAAGTTACCTTTATTTATCTTGTCAATATCCTAAATCGCTTGATATATTTTAGTTTGTCTTTGTTCTTAACATCCATATGGACATATGGACATATGGATGTTAAGAACAAAGACAATGGAGCTTTGAAAACTAATATTAGAAACCTATTGTAGTTATGAGATCTTCGCACCATTAGAAACCCAAACAATCAAACAATTTTAGTGGCATATTGAAAATACAAGATACAAAAAAAAAAAAGTTTTGTCTTGTTTTGCGGTGTTTACACGCCTTGGGTTTATTAGATAAATATTGTGCGAAATTAATACCTTTCTGTCTGTTATAAATTTCGACCTGAGTCAAATTGCAATTAGTATATGTTATAATGTTTATCAAAAGTGTGATACAACATATATTTGTTTTCAGTTCACCATATGAATGTTCGCATATCATAACAACTTTTTCACCATAGGCAGTTCCTTCGTATTGACAATCCTGAAGCTAATATAAGGGAGTTTCGAATATACAATATATTAACAGAGGTATTGGTAATATCAGCTTATGTTCTTCTCATATATTTTTATAATGGTATGATACTAAACCCCAAACAGGAGGGATTGTGCTTGATTTTCATATGATAAGACATAATTCTTTATTCAGTTTAATTGAGGTCTGGAACTGTCATGTCAATAAAATCTAGTAGTCCTTTGTTTGTTTATGTATCATTGTCAGCAATGCCAGCTACTTTGATTGCCCATTTTATTGTGTAAAAAGCATCATTTAAATTTTAAACAGATTAAAGCAGATACAGACGAAAGGCAATTCAAAATAAAAGAGGAAAATCAAGGAATGTCTGCATAAGAAAATGCCTGTACCAAGTCAGGAATATGACAGTTGTTATCCATTCGTTTGATGTGTTTGAGCTTTTGATTTTGCCATTTGCTTAGGCACTTTCCGTTTAGAATTTTTCTCGGAGTTCGGTATTTTCGTTTTTCACTCTTTGCAGACTGAAATATGCAAAATTCATAAATTTATCAAAAAATGTGCAAATGTATCACCTGTTTTCCAATTTTTTAAAACTGTTTTTGATAACTTAAATGGTTTGAAGCAATTTCTTTCTCTGTAAAAAACAATAAAAATATTTATGAAATTAGAAATACATAGAGAAATCAGTTTAATGGAAGAAATATTTTTATTTGATATAAAATAGAATCCTTGGAGCAGTAAGTTTATTGGAAGAAATTTCTTCCATCAAACTTCAAATGATTAACTTTGAGTTGCATTCACTACAAACCAGTAAAAGTCTGAAATGGCCTACCGTATAGCGGGTTATTTTCGCGGGGTGTTTATTTTCGCTTATTTTGGCGGATAAACGAAAATCGCGAAAATAAATTCCGCGAAAATTTATGCATATGTTGGGTACTTTCAAATAGCTAAAGCATTTTGTAAACGATCTATTTTTTTCGGTCGGCAAGTCAATAACGGTATATGTTACTTTTAACAACATAAATGCCAAATGGCATTGTACATACATGTATTTTATAAAATGACTGTCAGATGTGTATACCCTTATTAATAATTGTCAATTAGAATAAGAGAGTAAGGGTATCTTGTCAGGTAATTACCCTTATTAATTAGTGTCAAACTATTATATAAGAGTTGTAAACGCTCATGATAATTTTGTAACCTAATTAGTAAGTACATCAAAGTTCCGGTCATTTTCGTAACTAATCAACTGTAAAATTTACAAGACGTTTGAATACCTGTAACAAATATTTAAGTCACTGGTATTTTATTTATTAACTTATCAGAATATAATCAATAATTAAGATGTCATTCAGGTAAAAAAATCAATAAACCATAACAATAGACACTTGTTTTACAATCTTTTAACTACAACAATTTCAGTATCCGCCAAAATAATTAATTGGGATTTAAGAATCCACCAAAATAAAAACCGCCAAAATTTTTCGTATACTTTGTTGCCCTTGAATCGCGAAATTTTACACCCGCGAAAATAACCCGCTATACGGTATATCTGTACTCGACTGTACTGGTTTTTACTCGACCAGTCTAAATTGGTCTGAATTTTAATGGACATTACTCGACCCCAGTATTAACCACACTCGACTGTACTGATTTATACTTGACCCTTATCTTTGCCATTGAAAATAGTCTGAACTATTACTCGACCAGTCTGAAACAGTCTTAACCCATTCTCGACCTGTACTCGACCTATTTATTTCAGTCTAAACCATGCTCGACCAAAGGTCTGAACAATACTCGACCAGTCTGAACCATACTTGACCAAATAACCTCTACTTTTTTTTAATTTTAACAGTTAAAATAAAAAATGTTTTAACTGACATGACAACAGCCACAATAAAATAAAGATATATATGAAAACAGATTTTTATATCCTTACATGATTCCCAGATTTATCAAATAGAGATAGTTAAATCAAATTATCTTATATAATAATTTAATCATATCAATTTTAAAGTTTTAGAGTTTTGCTAAAAAAAAAAGATTTTCTTTACCTAAAACTGAGGGTAATTAAACCTTAATAAGGTGCTTCTTGTTTGGCATGTGTTTTTTAAAACTTAATTTTCCTAAAAACTACATAAGTTTCATGGTTACATACAATAGTTATGATTATCTTTCTAATGAGGTAACAACAGCCAACAAAATCACTGAAATTGTTTAACCTTATATTAGAAATATATCTATTTTATAATTTGAAATATATTATATATAAAATATATCAAAAGGAATTAAAAATTTTAAAAATAATAAAATTGTTCTTCTGATTAGTGGTGAAGTAAAAGTAATACCTCCTGCTTGGAGCAAACTCATTAAAAGATCACACCTGGTCAGAGAGTATTTAATTCTAAATAACATTCATTCAAAATTGCAACATCCTGTTTAACTTAAATCGCAAGGCCTTTTGAATTCACTAGATAAGTAATACACGAGTTTAAGAAAAATAGGGCGTTCTTTTTACCTTTAAAACACACATGTACTGAGGTAATTAAACCTTATTAAAGTGCTTCTTGTATGCCATGTCGTTAATTTTGACAAAAATTATTTAAATTTAATTGAAATAAATCTCTAACTTTGGAACACATTTCATTTTTTAAAAGATTATCAAGGATTGCTAAGGAAGTTCTATTATCATGATTATATTAAATTCTTGGTTTAAGAAAACAAAGGTGCCATTTCTTAAAATTTATTAAGTTGCTTTATATACTATTTTACATATATTTTAGTACAAAAAATGTTCACTGCATTATTAACTAAACTCAGCTGACCATAAATCTATACTAGGCATAAGTTAATGGTGAAAATTGTCCAGTAACCATCAAATATATCTGAAACATTCAAACAAATTTTGAATAACATTGAAAATATTAGTCACAATTCAGTTTTGAGATTATTTGATAAGCTTGTTTTATTTTTATTTTAAAGGTAATATATATATTTAAGTGTTGATGAATATGGTGTTGAAGTTATATTATGTTTATTGTGAAATTTTGGTTTCAATACTATATTGAATACATTTTAATTTCAAATTGTTGTTCAAATTTCTAGCAGGAGAAATAACTGTTGTCAAAACAGTTCCTAAATTGATGAAATACAATAGATAGATACAAAAAATAGGTCTAGGTTGGTTAAGGCTTGATCGAGTATGGTTCAGACTGAGACTAGGTCGAGTATGGTTCAGACTAGGTCGAGCATGGTTCAGACTAGGTCGAGCATGGTTCAGACGCGTATAAAATGGTTACGTACTGGTCGAGTAAAGGTCAAGTACAAGTTCAGACAGTTAAGTATGGTTCAGATTACAGTCGAGTATTATCAAGTAAATTTCAGACCAATTCAGACTTGTCGAGTAAAAATCAGTACAGTCGAGTACAGATATAGGCCATTTCAGACTTTTACTGGTTTGTAGTGATTAGCTCTTCATTGAAAGAAATTTCTTCTATCAGATTTAAACCTGAAATGAAATATTTAATCGAAGACGTTAGTTTGTTTGAAGAAATTATTTCAATCAAAACTACATTTAAATCTTAAATGACATACATATAGTTTATAGTTCGTTGGAAGAAATTTATTCCATCAAACTAAGACCTAAACTGAAGTACATGTATCTATACGTAAGTTGGAAGAAATTTCTGCTATCAGACATAGACCTAAAATGAAAAACTTGTGGTTGTTAGTAAGTTGGAGGAAACTATCAAAACAAAAATGAAACCTCAAAAATAATTTCCAATGTTATTAATGTCTAAAAAGGTTGATAAAAATAAACTCCAGAGTCTATCTAAATATTATCTGCGAAAAAAAATCATTAATTTATCAACAAAATACTAAAAAGGAGGGATGTTATTTGTCGATCATTAAGAAACTTTCCCCGAAGTTTCACCAAATTTCATAAAGACTAACAAAAGGGTAATTGACGTCTAAAAACTTAAAACTTAGACTAAATCTATATGTTAAGTTCAAAAACAGATTTATCCATTTATCAGTAAAATTAGGAAAAATGAAGAAAAAAATATTCAATATTTTGCTGCAGATGCTGTCTTTTGCTCAAAGAAATGATTTTTTCCCCAATTTTGTCATTTTTTATAAGTTTTGACAAAGTGTTTATGTCTTCAAAATACTTTACTCCACTTTAAAAAATCTGACATTCTTAATTGATTTTTGAAAAATATGATATAAAAATAAGGATATTTGTTATGATGTAGTTTTTTTTGCAAACATATGTTCAATCAGCTGTCATTTATACTTAAAACGATTAATCAGCATGCGTTTCATGTATACATTTACTTCTTCATAACAATATTGTATTTCAACGCTCTAACATTTTGATTGTCTCAGTGAACAGGTAATGCATTTATATATTCTTTTGAACATTTTTTTGTTTTTGAAATAAGAAAATGATAAGAGGACATATCCTTCGAACTCACCGATCATTCTTATTCTGTGTGTGCAAAGGTATCCGATTTTTGCATGTCAAATACTTTTATTTTTATTAAAGTTTAAAGTTTTGTGTCCTGGAATTACCCCTCCACAAAATAGGATGAATAGTCTGTATATCCCTAATATATTAATGTTTGCGTTACATTTGGTGGTCTGTTGAATATGACGGGTGTTTGAAAATACTGTCTTAAAATTAATATGTTCGTTTTCTGTTAATGTTTATGAAATGTTGAATTATTCAAAGCGCTAATGTTTTTCTTCCAATAGGCATAGACTGCCTCAGTCGTTTTTGGGCACAACTTCGAAATTTTCGATATTGGTTAGTCTTCAACCTCGTATTTGATTCGGCATTTAAACTTTATTGATTCGATCGCCGCTGATGAGTTTTTACTTATGTTAATGAAACGCGCGTCTGGCGTACAAAATTATCGGTCTGGTATCTTTGAAGAGTTTTTTTTCCCTGTTATATACTTCAAAACTGTGGTTATATTGATCTCTTGACTAATGTTTTAAGATTCACTTTTCGATTTGAGAGTTTATGACTTGGACATCTAAAACTACAAAATCTTCTCCACAAGTCAGCTGTCAAAATGCAAATATTTTTCAACACAATGTTGGGTTTTAAATTTTTTAGAATATAAACATTTAGGCGTGGTGTGTACAACATCACACCAGGTTTGAAATTTTTTGTTGTTTTTAAAATAAGAAAAGGTTAATTGGAAATATCCTTCGAACGCACCGTTCATTCCTATTCTGTGTCTACAAAGGTATCCGTCTTTATAAATGAATTATTTGCTTGTCAAATACTTTTTTTTTATTAAAGTTTAAAGTTTTTTGTCCCGAAATTACCCCTCCCCAAAATAGGATGAATAGTCTGTATATACCTAATATATTTTACATTTGGTGGTCTGTTGAATATGACAGGTGTTCGAAAATACTGTCTTAAAATTAATATGTTCGTTTTCTGTTAATGTTTATGAAATGTTGAATTATTCAAAGCGCTAATGTTTTTCTGCCAATAGACATACCACATCTTCTTTTTTATATAGACTGTCTTAGTCGTTTTTTGCACAACTTCGAAATTTTCGATATTGGTTACTCTTTAACCTCGTATTTGATTCGGCATTTAAACATTATTGATTCGATCGCCGCTGATGACTTTTTACTTATGTTAAAGAAACGCGCGTCTGGCGTACAAAATTATCGGTCTGGTATCTTTGAAGAGTTTTTTTCCCTGTTATAAACTTCAAAACTGTGGTTGTATTGATCTCTTGACTAATGTTGTAAGATTCACTTTTCGAAAATAATTTAGAAATTAAGAAAAAGAAGGTTAGTTATAGTATAATGTTAAGGATTAAAATCAAACTTCAAATACTCGCAAAACGTTTTTGTCTTCATATAAACCGACTAAGCAGCCAACAATAGGGTAGTGCTGATATGATATAAATACCACACATTAGATCTAAAAGTCAACTGATAATTTTCCTTTTACAAACGATTATGTTTCTTTGTTCCCTTTTTTCTTTGGGATACATTTCCCAACTCGTTTGCAAAGCTCCTGTCTGTAGTGACTTTTTATATACAAATGAACGTAATCTATATATAATTGGTAAAGTATAAAGTCTAGATTTTGTTATCATATATTTTTTAAAACCTATACTAAATCATTGCATAGAAACATGTATCAGTCCAAGAGCTAAATGCCGATCCAGACTTCAAATACTGTACATCTATCGAGACCATCCCCGGTTAGGTTCGTGTTGCTGAGACTTTCGTTTTCTATGTTGTGTTTTGTAGACTTTTGTTTGTCATTTTGTCTTTTTGTCTTTTTGTCGTTTTCGTTTTATATTTCAATATAAAAAGCTACTACAAATAAGGACAGATTACTATTGATATATAATTTACTTAATCTTTAACTTTATTTATTTGTTGTACGTCGTTTTACGTATATTGTTTTAATGAATTTGCCACAAATTTGTGTAGCTTATATGACAATAAAGACTTTGATTTAATCAATGATTTAAAATATGTGCGTAGAGAAGTTTATACTGTTTAGCTAAGCATTAAAATATCTATTTGAATTGAAAAAAAAACTGATTTTAAAATAAAACGATTGACGTGACTATTTTTTTTTTTATGCAAAAATATGACAACACGTTGTATAGCAGGTTTTTCTTTCTTTTTTCCTTCTCTCCTTTTAATTTTAATTTTTATGTATATATACAAAAATAGAAATAGTATTAATGGATAAAATGACTTATTCTGATTATTAAAATGTTAATTTCTACAGAGTAGGACAAGCGGACACTTTTGACAAACTACAATCATGGCATATTTTCTCAATCTGATATAATTCAGATCTATTTTAACTCCCGTGCTCGCATACGACAAAACTGAAAGATCTAAAAAATATTTGTAACCAATAAAACAATTGAAGCAACAAACTTGTCATTCGTCCCATTATTGTTATTTTGGATACCCTCGGGACCTTTTAATGATCCACATTAATTGATTGATTGATATGTGTTTAATGCCACTTTGGTGGAGGAAGCCGGAGTGCTCAGAGAGACCCAGGGAACTTCGGTAGGAAAACTGACAATCCTAGACAATTAAGATTGGAGTCGAGTGCATGTGCCGCGAGCGGTATTCGAACTCACAACCTCAGGTACCACATTCAAGTTTATGTTCCTCTTGCACTGTTCAGATTCGCTTAGTTGCATCGCGGGTTATTTAAAAGTGTGCATCACTCTGACCGTGACGTTGACCTTTGACACATATGATAGTAAAACCTTGTATAATTCGGGTCCGGCTCATAACTTTTAGTACATAGCCAAACTTGGTCTTCAGTTTCATCATGAGTTTGGGGTGTGTCATATAAAAGATTCAGGAACTCTGACATTGACCTTGAACCCTATGATAGTAAAACCTTGTCTAACACATGCACGGATGATAACTTTACTACCGTAAAACATGGTTTGCAGTTCCATCATGGGCTTGGGATGTGCCATATATCAATGTCAGATTACCTAGATCTTTACTTTGACCTTTGACCCTATGGTAGTAAAACCTTATCGAATTCGTTTCCGGCTCATAACTTTTGTACCTTTAAACTCGAATTAGCCAAACTAAGCATGCAGCAGCATTATGAGCTCGGGGTGTGTCATATACCAAATGTAGATCACTCTGACCTTTGACCTCTATGATAGTAAGAAATGGTCTAATTTGTGTCCTTTAAGCAACTTGTGTACCGTATAACAAACTTAGTATGCTGATACATCATGGGATGGAGTGTGTCATTATATATCAAAGTCAGATCACTTTGACCCTTGACCCCTTTGATAGTAAAACATTGTCTGATTTGTGTTTGGTGCATAAATTTTGTACTGTAGCACTTACATTGCCAAATTTGTATGCAGAAGAATCATACTGATCTTTAATTTGACCTTTGATGTCTGAATTTCACAGTAAACAAACCGCAGACTTCTTTCCTCAGTCTGCATATTTCTTTCAGATTGACCTACTAGTATCAGTAACCATGTGTCAATCTAACACAGAGATAATGGAGATAAAATGATTGGATGAAACCATAAATTTCAAAATTGTCATTGTCTAAATAATGAATTCCACAACAGCAACTTAAATGCATGTACGAGGGGATGGGTGGGGTGGCGGATGGGTAGAGGTTGAGGGTAATAATCTCGATATGCGGACAGCTCTTAACGTGTCAAAAACGCGATTTACTGTTATCAATGAATGAAATAACTAACTCACTAATACTTCCTAGCAAATACTACCTTTAAAGGATTAAACTTAATGTTAGCTTCTTTGGAATGTTAAAGCCAAGTTTCAACGGACTTCCACATTTTGACATATTTTGGTATTTTGTCGGATTCCAATTTCTCATATACATGTATGTCTTAAAACTGAAAACAAAAATGTTTTGCCTCTTCAACAAATAAAACTACGTCAACACAACCTTAAAAATCCACACCCTAAAAAATAAAGAAAATGAATTGTCAATATTTATAGTAATTTATACCTTCATATTTTTACATCTGAAGGCTTTTGGGATAAGCTGCTTTTTTGTTAAATCATTATTTTTGATATTTGAATAACCACAATTGTAGTTTTCAGACACACTGACCTAGTAAGTTACACAAAAGCGCTACCTAGTTCCCGGAAAATTAATACTACCGTTCCACCTCATAAATATCATCGAGTCCGTTCGGAATATATAACTAATGCATGATTGTGTTATATACTATAAGATTTTACTTATTTTCAGCATCTTCTTTTTTAACATCAACTCGTGGAGGAGAAGCAGAAGACAAATGTTAATGTATGCTTGACAGAAATACCAGACAAATAACCAATCAGAAAAAACTATGAAAATCAAAATAAGTCAGTTATTGTTAATTTCAATTAGTGTGGTGATACTTATAATTCAGCACAACATAGTATCGAAACATACTACAAACGGAAAAAGGGAAAATGTCTTAAATTTTTTTTCAAAATCCTCTGAATTATTGCGGTCTTCAAATACAACGCGGAAAGAAGCAGGTGTCAATTATCTAAACAGGAAACCAGTCTACAACTCTGCATATTCACAGAAGAGTAAGGAGCTAAATTATATACTGAATACAGCAAAAAGCATTTCAAGCAAACCAGTTTTGGTGACTCTAATTAACGATGGGTTCATAGAATTAGCCCGCAATTGGTTATGTAATACAAAACATATGGGAATCCATCGTCAGGTAAGCAAACATTTTAAAACATAACATATGGGAATTCATAGACAGGTAAGTGAGGGTTTGAATACAACAACCATGGGATTCCCTCGATAATAAGGTATCAATACAGTAATAAAAACAAATATTGGCCAATATAATATAGAGAGAGCTTTCTTAGTGACAAATGTTGAAGTTTTGTGATTAGGTCCGTTTCTTTATTACTATGAGGAATAGTAAACCTGTTTTGTATATGGAATGATTAGAATATGTACATGTACGTCTGGCAGGTCTGATCTGAACTTCATATCATTTAATTGTTCATTGGTCAATTTCAAGTCTTTGCAATTTGGCTTTTTCTCAGATAATAGTAAGTACTATATCTGATGTTTGGAATGGTTATAAGGTGTACATGTTCGTTTGGCAGGGTTCCTTCGACCTTGAAAACATTTTTCGTGTCAATTGTTTAATGCTAAATTTTCATCGTTGGGTATCTTTCTCAGATACTGCAAGCAATAAGTTAACGATATTTGATGATTGGAATGCTTGTTTGGTGTATATGTACGTTTGAATGGGATCAACTTGACCTCATTTTCATGGTTCATCAGTCAATGTTAAGCTTTTTGTGGTTATGTTAAGTTTTTATAATACTTGTATTAAATATTTCTCTCGAAGATTTTAGTATAAATTAAAAAGGATTAAAAAAACAGTCAATGAGGGTGCGGATGGAGGTACACAGAAATGAAGCTCTATCCAGACCCTAGTCTTTACATTTCAGCGTGTGCACTTTTGTTTGAATTTTATAATTAAATAAACATATTTCTACGAGGCTGGCACCGACATAAACTCGTTTCGTATACATAATTAAAAAGCGTTGTGGGGTTTGAACTCACCTTAGTGTTGACAGGGTAGTGATAACTGTAAATGAACTACTTAGGCTACTTTGCCCCCGAGGCTACAAAGGCCCCCAGAGGCCCCAAGCATGTACAATATAATTAGATAACACATTAATTTCATTTTATACCGTCAATTCATGATCTATACAGTTTAATTGGGCAGAAATCGTGTGTCCCTCTATTAAACCATGACAATCTATACATTTTAATTATTTCAAATGGGAAAATCCAACATTTTCCCAACCTTGTTTATTTGGGAACAAAAAAAAAAGGAAAAGGAAAAAAAGCAGCAACGACACTTTCAATCAACAATGACCGACGTAGTTTCCGTAAATACCATTAAAAATGATAGTACAATATTAACAAAAAATAATTTTTCAATTTTTATTTGTAGGTATTAATTATCACGACAAATCCTCATACAAAAGATAAACTTCTGTCTATTTCATCGGAAATCAACATTGTTGTATTAATTGTTGAACCGTATCTTCAAAAAGATCAATATTATAGTCACGTGGGTTATCTTAGACTATTAGTCCGAAGGACAGAAATACTGTTTACGTTACTAGAGAATAAGATAGAAACTTTCCTGTTTGAAAGCGACTTCCTATGGATAAGAAACCCTATCCCATTACTCCAGTCGTATGCTAATACGTCAGATATGGTGTTTGTTCGTAATATGGTGCATCGTGGATCTACTTCCGTTAATGGCGGATTTTTTACATGTTTCCAACAAGGCCTACTATTAAAGTGTTACAAGAATTGCATAGAATGATGATGAAATTAGCAGATACTATTAAAAACTGGCCACCAGAAAAAGCTATTTCCGAAGGCGAAAATGACCAAGTATACTTAAATAGGCTGGTTTTAAACGAATATGGTGGAATGAAAGCTACTATGATGCCTTTTTCAGAGTTCCCGGATGGAAAGTGGTTCAGGGCATCAAAATCACAACGTATATCATGGCATCCATATGTTATTCATAATAATTGGATAATTGGAAGAGAAGAAAAGATAAAACGTGCTAAACAGTGGGGTCATTGGTTTATGAAGGATAATGGTGAATGTGATGACGAACAAGTTAAAAGATAACTAATAATGCACCTAGTTTTATAGAATAGATTTTTATGCAGAAGATATTCGATCCTTGAGGATCAATTATGGAACGCCGTAACTGTCTTATAGTGTAAATATTTAATGTGTTTTGTCGCTTTGTCTTTACGTTCTGTCATTTCTTCTTTATGTTATGTATAAGTGCCTTTATTTCCTGACACTTTATCTCTATGTTATGTCAAATTTTAAATTATTAGTTTTGTCAAACAATTCTATGATATGTCATTGCTATTCTTTGTTGTGTGCAATATGCATTTCATTATGTTGTAACTACGGTATATTCTGTGAGTACCTCTAAACTTTATGATCAACCACCTTTACGTTCTTTCACATTACCTCTATGTTGTGTCTATTCTTCCTTTAGGTAAGTCAGTTAATAATTGCGTCCTGTCTCAAATGTGATTGTTATGTTTAATGTTCTAAACGTTTTGTTTTGATACATCTTTGGTCTATGAAAACCTCGTGATATTATATTTTAATAGCTTTAATTTGTGTTTATACATATGTATCTTCTGTGAAAAATATAATATATCATGGTATAGCTTAAATGCGTTTTGCCAAACAACTAATACTTTCTGTTAACATTCAAGATGTCATGTGAATCTACTGGTACGTTATGTGCAAACACCTATGACATTATGTGCAAACACCTATGACATTATGTGCAAACAATTTTTATGTTAGGTGCAAACACCTATTACAATATATGCAACACCTATTACATTTTGTGATAACACTTATTACGTAAAGTGCAAACATCTATTACGTTAATGGCAAACACCTATTACGTTAAATGCAAACACATATTACGTTATGGTAAACGCCTTTTTAACACAGATTAAAACAAAACGCATCAATGATATATACATTTACAGTAATCGAAAATTAGGAAGTCAAAAGAATGTAATATGCTAAAACAAAATCCAATCGTATTTCTTTACGGAGAATGTGAACGGAGAATAAATTGATGCCCTCTTTCACGTCCGCCAACCGGGTCATTATATAGGTCGCTATAGTTTGCATACATTCTTAATACATATGGTTTGGGAAGGCGGCTTACTTATATATATAAATATATAAGCCTTAAATTCATAAAACATGTACATATATGTGTATATGCATATTATGTGTAGCCTACCTCATTCCTCAATATGGTTTTAGTATTACTGTTAAATATTTTCACCGGGGGAAGGGGAGGTGGGTCTTAACATGAGTTTTGGGGTACAGACGTGCAGCCGGTATTTCAAAAACATATATTGAACTGATAGTTATTTCTTGAGTTCATGATATTGTTTAGAAATTTCATCTAGTTGTTCACCCTTGTGTCGTCCGTGATATAATTATAAAATTAAAGCATATCTGGATAAAACATTAGAATAAAGGTCCTTTTTTGAAAGATTTCTCAGTAAAATCCTACTTTTAATTTTGGATGTCTATACTTTATCCTGGTAAATGTTTTGCGGTATTTTCAAAGAAGTGCAGCCGGAAGGAACAGTACCAATTCCCATTGTTTTCCCGACTGCAACCCCGGACTAGAAATATATTATTCTGAATAACATTTCAGAGACATACTGGTATTTAGTGATTCCTCCTTCCTGACGAGGAAATTTTTTCTGTCATCAGAGGCGTATTGAGATCGAGGTGAGGGATTTGGGCAGTGTTAATAAATGTATTTAAATCAAGTGCCCGTCCCTATTATCTGTTTTTTCTAATTAACAGGAGTTTTGGCAATATTTGGTCCAAGCTCCCCTAATCCAACTGCTTATAGAATCCATTTGGAAAAAAATGTAGCGATATCTAACCTACCTCATATTAAAAAAAAAATAATGTTCAGCCACGTCATTGACTGAGAAATCACCCATACCTATACCATGCCTACTAAGTATTAAAATATATATACATTTAATAAATATAGAAGCCAAAAGAAAATAGAAAAAAATTAAGGATGCCCGCTTCTCAGTTTCAAAATAACAAGCTTTTCATTACCCTGTTATTTATTGATAGGAGATTGATAAAGGAGCAAACATATCAATAAAATATAAAGGTTCGTGTGTTTGTTTTCCAGAGATAAGCCAATGATATTGTAACGGGAAAAAATGTTCTCTCTTCATTTTTCATATCTTTTATCATTGACACGTTTTAGTTCTCAAAAAGTATAAAATTAAATTTTTTTTACAAATGTCTTATTATTCTTGTTATATTCTAATACTTTTTGAGAACTAAAACGTGTCTATGATATATTGTACATGTAAAAGATTTTGAAAAGAAAACTGGGAGTAAGCGGGCAAAAATATGGTACTTAAACGGATAAAACAAGAGGATTTCGAAATTCTAACAAAATTCCCAAAACATGACAAGCAAACATCCTTGATCTATAATCAGTAGCAAGAAAATGGAATAAGAATTGAAGCCTTCCCTTTCGTCTTTATAGTCTGTCTCATTTTTCTTTTTCGTTAAACAGGTGCATTTTTTAAAAGAATCTTCACAAAATATTTCGTCGATTTCAAGGCGATCCAGATTTCATCAATTTAAGAGGGATTCCGCCTTTTTAGAATAATTTTGGATTGAATAATATGGACTAAATGCCTCGCTAGCTATTAATATATAATTTTTTCACACTTTAACAGTAACCGAGAAAAGGGGGACCAGTATTTCTAAAGTTGGCCATATTTAACGGAAACTGTCAAAATAATGTAGGATTTTACCGAGAAATCTTTCAAAAAGGGGACCTTTATTCTAATGTTTTATCCATATATGCTTTAATTTTATAATTATATCACGGATCGACGACACAAGGGTGAACAACTAGATGAAATTTCTAAACAATATCATGAACTCAAGAAATAACTATTAGGAACTATCATTGTTCTTGGCAGTATTTGTTTGCTTTGATTTTTATTCTTTTCAATTTGCCCTTGATGGGTTTTTTTGGTTTTTTATTTTGCTTTTATACTATAAAATAACACAGTCATTTTTTTTTAGAATTTATTATTATTTTTCTTCATCATGGATTGACAAGGCATTTACATATATTTATCTATAGTGGCACATAATAAAGCAAGCAAGATAAATAAGCATAATCAAGCAAATGAAGGGGAAAAACATATTTATATATAATAATACGATACGTTATAACAGAAGACAATATATGGACGAAGTATAATAACATTTTCATTAATATCAATGATAATTGTAATTATAGTACATGCACATTTATACATTAATACTTCATCATTAATATATAATTATTGACTTTAACCCAGGGGTTCCAGTACATGTTATATTCTTTCGCACTCATATTTTTTGAAGAAATATGCTTTTCTAAAATCAAATTTTCTTTCATATAATTTTTAAGTCCTTCTATATGAGGTTTTTCGTCTTGCATCTTAGATATGTAGATGACGTACTTTGCTAGTAAAAGGAGTTTATGTTTTATAAAATTTAGTTTATAGTTATCAGAGAGGCCAAAAATGACAATATCCACATTTAATGGAATTTCAATATGTGTTGCTTCAAACATCCAAGCATTCAGCTGGTGCCAAATGTCTGCTACAATATGACAGCACCACAGTAAGTGTTCTATGGTTTCTGGTTCTTCCTTGCAAAATGAACATAAATTACACTGTACAAGGTTCATTTTTAAAAGTAAAGCATTAGTACCTAAAATACGGTGAATAATTCGGTAACACAGTCATAGTTCATATAATTACTCGCCAATGTGTTCACGGGGTTGGGTATGGGAGTCTCTTATATAAAGGGTGGGGTTGGGTCTCTTATATGAAGGGTAGGGACGGGGGTCTCTTATATGAAGGTATTATACATATGTGCCGCTGGAACGGGTCACTTTTTTGATACGTCAAATATATCAATGGGTTGCGATTTCACCAAGGTAATATGTCAATGGGTCAGTAATTTTCATCTTTCGATTATATTTTTGTACAAATCTTGACTTATCGTTTAAAATCAAGTTAAAATCTAACAAAAATGAATATGTGATATCTGAGGAATATATGAATGGGTACTGATTTTGAAATATTCTTTTTTATGGGTCGTGATTTCAGAAGACTTCAATATATGAATGGGGGTGTTTTTGGAATACCGGCTGCACATCTGTGCCAAAAACTCATGCTGAGACACCCCCCTCCCGTGAAAATGTTTAACAGTAATACTAAAACCATATTGAGGAATGAGGTAGGCTACACATAATATGCATATACACGTATATGTACATGTTTTATGAATTTCAGGCTTATATATTTATATATATAAGTAAGCCGCCTTCCCAAACCATATGTATTAAATATGTATGCAAACCATAGCGACCTATATAATGACCCGGTTGGCGGACGTGAAAGAGAGCAACGATTTATTCTCCGTTCACATTCTCCGTAAAGATATGCGGTTGGATTTTGTTTTTAACATATTACATTCTTTTGATTTCCTTAATTTTCGATTACTGTAAATGTATATATCATTGATGCGTTTTGTTTTAATCTGTGTTAAAAAGGCGTTTACCATAACGTAATAGGTGTTTGCACATAGCGTAATAGGTGTTTGCCATTAACGTAAATGGTGTTTGCACTTAACGTAATAAATGTTTGCACATAATGTAATAGGTGTTTGCACATAACGTAATAGGTGTTTGCACATAACATTAAAGGTGTTTGCACATAATGTCATAGGTGTTTGCACATAATGTCATAGGTAATTGGGGCCGCGGTGGCCGAGTGGTCTAAGTAGTTACTACTGTAATCACTAGCCAGTCAACACTGAGGTTGTGAGTTCGAACCCCGCTCGTGCGGGTGCACTCGACTCCAATCTTTATTGACTAGGATTGTCAGTTTTCCTATCGAAGGTCGGTGGTTTTCTCCGGGCACTCCGGCTCCCTCCACCAATAAAAACTGGCCGCCACGAAATAGCCCAAATGTGGCGCTTAAAAGTGGCGTTAAAACACCAACAATCAACAATCAATCATAGGTATTTGCACATAACGTAATAGGTGTTTGCACATAATGTAATAGGCATTTGCACATAACGTATTAGGTGTGTGCACATAATGTAATACGTGTTTGCACATAACGTACCAGTAGATTCACATGACATCTTGAATGTTAACAGAAAGTATCAGTTGTTTGGCAAAACGCATTTAAGCTATACCATGATATATTTTATTTTTCACAGAAGATACATATGTAAAAACACAACATAAAGCTATTAAAATATAATATCACGAGGTTTTCATAGAACAGAGATGTATCAAAACAAAACGTTTAGAACATTCAATATAACAATCACATTTGAGACAGGACGCAATTATTAACTGACTTACTTAAAGGAAGAATAGACACGACATAGAGGTAATGTGAAAGAACGTAAAGGTGGTTGATCATACAGTTTAGAGGTACTCACAGAATATACCGTAGTAACAACATAATGTAATGCATATTGCACACAACAACGAATAGCAATGACATATCATACAATTGTTTGACAAAAATAATAATTAATTTGACATAACACAGAGATGCAGTGTCAGGAAATAAAGGCACTTACACATAACATAAAGAAGAAATGACAGGACGTAAAGACAAAGCGACAAAACACATTAAATATTTATACTATAAGACAGTTACGGCGTTCCATAACCAATCATAGGGTATGCCGTTGACCAAATGTATGAAAAGCTAAGAAGTATGTCACTTTAGAAAAGACAAAGCCGTCTCAGGTAAAATTTGTCTTATTTTAAGACATGATGTCTTTTGTGATGAGGTTTTTAATAAAATTACATAATGAATATTGAATTTGAAATTTACATATAAAATATTTAAAGTATAATGCAACTAGTTTTATAGTATAGATTTTATGCAGAAGATATCCGATCCTTGAGGACCCATTATAGGGTATGCCGTTGACCAAGTGTGTGGAAAGCTTAGAAGTATCACACTTGAGAGGAGACATATATATGAAAAAGTGTTAAATTAGTCTTAGATTTTTGATAAAATTACATTCTAAATAATAAATTAGAAATTTACATATAAAATATAGTTATTAAATAGTTCTACTACAGAATACGTTATGTAATATGGAACTTATAATCTTCCTTTCTACCATTGTTGCAGGATCGTTTATCGTTGCGGTAGAACAATCCCATGCATGCTTTCATAATTCCATGGCCCTTTTATTCTTTTGCAGTCACATTGCTTTGGGTTCGATGGTTCAGTACAAACTTTATTCATACAGTAGCTGCAAACACAGGTGCAGTAACATTTCTGTTGGCAGTATCGGCACACCAGTTTAGCTTAAAAAAAAAAAAAACACAGATAAGTCCAATACCAGCAACGTAAGGTATAATTCGGACGCATAAAATTATTTAACGTCAACAACCGACTATTCCAAGAAAATAGAGAGAGAAACAACAAACAACAACGAACAACAAACGGTCCGGATTGCCTGACTTTACAAATGCACGACATTTTAAAGGGTTGAATATAAGTAAAAGTTGATGTGAGACAACCCGACCAGAATGCAGAAAACAGAGTAAGGCCACCAGTGGGTCTTGAATGCAGCGGCAAAATCCAGCACCTGGAGGCGAGCTTCATCTAGGCCATAAACAATAATGTATACTAGTTCAGCGAAATTGACTCAGAAACATACAAGTGAACCAAAAAATAATAAAAAAAAAAAAAAACACAACACTTACAAAGGCTAGAGGTTCCTGACTCGAGACAGGTGTAAAACGCAGCGGGGTTTTGTAGGATGTCGACCCTTCCCTGTAGCTGTAGCCAATGAAAAAAAACAACCATCATAACGCACAGTAAAGCGCATTTTAAAAGAAGTCCGAGTCCGATGTTATGATAGGTAACAGAAGGAACTACTTCTGCTTAACATTATGTACTAGTATTAATAATAAATTATATCAAATTGAGACCCAAAATAACCATCTGCCTTGTTAACAGTTGGTACCAATAATGCTTTTATTGCTATAAAATATGAAAAATTGCACAATATTGAAAGAAAACAGAAAATAGTTAAACGTTCGGTTTTTCTGTTTTCCTTTGTGAAGGCACCATTTGGTAGGAAACACATGAATGAAGATTACAGGGGCTTTCATTTAGTAACCGAATCTGATACTCATCAAATTAGACTAATTTCACAATGACAAATGTTTAGGACTAAGCCCTAGATGTCCTTAAAAGACTCGGGAACTATGGAAATATTTTGTCAAATCATCCATGGAAATATTTTAATACAAATGTTTTCATATACAAAAGTGGGCATCAAATTTGGACATCAATTTGAATTGAAATACTATTTTGTATTTTGTTTTCGAAAAGAACTTTTATCAAAAACTAAGTAAATCCACAACTTGAACATGGTCTAGAAGCTGTCTTAACCATCACCAGAAGATCTGATATAAATGATGCGAAATACAGCTTTTTTTACTTGCACTTGAACTTTTGTCAGGAAACCTTTTTCATGAGCAACATATTGACTACTGATCAAGCTTTTTGTGGAAAATGGATTCTAAAGTTGCGCAAATCTGTACATTTAAAAAAAATAATTAATACTTCATGGTACCTTCGCGTCTTGAAAACGATAAGCAAGCGTTGCTACGCCTCTGAATGTATTAAAAGTTGAAAACTAAATTAGGAACAAATTTGATCACATCTACTTTGTAAGCAGATTAATAAAAAAATTAGATTACTCTTTAACTATAACGCAAGCGTCTAAAAACTTTTCGTAAAAATTCTCGCAAAAAACAATATCCAATATCAGAGAAATATTTCTGAAACAAATATTCCTTAAAAACTAAAAAATAATATAAACTGCTTACGTGGATGTTTCCTTCCGCCTTTTTTATTTTGTGAACTAATTTGTCCATTAGTAGATAGAAGTAAGAAGACAAATAGAATAGTAGCAGTTACACTCAAATTTCTGACCATTATTGTGTATACACCTTATCGCAATTTATTCCAATCCAAATAAGTTCTGAAATAACACAAATCTTTCAATACGTCACAAATCAGTTTAAGCTATCTGGGGCCCTGTTTCACCGATGTACTGTGCATACAACTTTTCAAAGAGACATATTTAAACCATCCTAAACACTTCAAACTTTGTAATTTTATTACTTTAATCAATGTTTCAAAATAATTGATTACATTCTACTAAATTATAATAAATGTTCACTTTAAAAACTGTTCCTCCTCAGCGCATTACTGATGAACTTTGGTTAGCGACACTTGTCACAAACAGGAAGTGTTGTAAGTTACTATTTCCGGATTGGTCTATTAATCGACCTCTGAGATTTTGTTAAAGTTAACAACTCTTTCTCATCACGTTTGTCGTTAATTTTTTAAACAACAGTTAACAGATTTGTTATATTTAAAGAATCGGTAACGACAGCGTTAACCTAATAACACTTTTGAACAATAGGCCCCTGTGTGTTAAGTAATATCCTCTGTCCCTTTATGACAGATTTACAGTTCTACTCAACATTTTATAACTGAGAAAACTATAAAATTTTTACTCTGAACGGGTTAAGAAGCAGAATTTTACTGCGGTTATAGGAAATAAGAGGTTTTGCTAATAAAAAACAGTTTTTGATATTGACAATTTATTCCATTTGTCAAGGTTAAATTCAAAAGGTAAGTGGCTAATTAATTCATTGATTTCATTAAATGTTAAACCATATAATTTAAACATAAAAATATTTGAAGAAATTATGAATGAAATGATCAGCACATGGAACAGAATTGACATGGCTAAGCTCTTCTAAGCTCTTCTAAGCTCTTCTATAGTTGTATATTCGAAAGTCGTATCCCTTCTCCATTGAGCACTTCATTTCCGACACCACATCACATATGCAATTAATTACCTGTAATAATAATAATAAAAAATGGAAGATCGAACGACAGACTTTCTGGAACACTAAGAATACAAAGGAAAAATATAACTAAAATCAACTTATCTGGATTTCGTTAAATTGTCCAGAGAATAATAGTTTGTCTCTCCGATCGAGAATGTCGGGAGAAGAAAATGTATTAACATGTTGAATAATATTAAAAACACAGTATTTGAACAAATAATAATAGTAATAAGGATAATAGTAAGAACGGTAAAAATACTTCAAAAATAACAATGATTTGAAAATTATAATAAGTAAAATCGACACAGAATATATATAGATTCTACCACTGCATCGAGGTGATACGATATTTATCCACTCGAGACAGTTAAATTTTCAAATTTAAAACGCGAGGCTTGCCCGAGCGTTTTAAATATTTAAAATTTAACTGTCGAGAGTGGATAAATATCGTATTACACGAGATTGGTGGTGGAATCTGTTTTCTAATGATTTTCAAACAATATGCAGGCAAACTTATTCCTTCTTTTCGAATGATCTGCAAAAGATGTGTTCTTTCTATGTGACGTCATCAGGCATGGTCGCCTTTTTCATGCCGTCACAATAGGAAATTCAGATGAAAGTAAGAAATTCGACGTCATAATCGGATTTTAACCAATGATGAACTGAGATCAAACGAACCACACGTTGATTAAATTTTTTATACAATGGGTGCAGAAAGGATAAATTCAGAGAATTAGAGAAACATATATACCTACTTAATTTGCATTCATTATCTGTATTATATTAATGATATGCAGGCAATAAAAACTCCTTTGATAAGGTGATGTATAACATATCAAAATAGTAAATTTTGGACAAGTTTATGTATTACATGATATTTAGTCTCCATAAAAATATAAATATTATCATTTTATGACATGTAAATCTATCCGCCCGGTCGATACGCGAAAAGTATTTCTCTCAATTCTGCATACGTGATTCTTTTTCGCAACGACCAAGATCAGAGACAGATCATGTGTATATCTCCTGATTCTTCCTGGGCGAACAGATTATTTTAAAGACAGTTACGAAACTTTGATTCCTAACATTACGTTTCTTCAGGGATTACCGGGTCGGGACGAAAAGAAGAGTGTTTAAAGAAGTTCAGAATCACGTGATTTTAGTGTTAGACGACCTCATGCTGAAGATCACCACAACAGAGGAGTGCGTTCAACTCTTCACGGTCACCTCACACCATAAAAACGTCAGAGTAATATTTTCACACATAATCTATTTAAACATATCAAAAGATAATGTCATTTTAGAAATTAAAAAGATGAGATTTCATTCAATCACTTGAAATGACACTATTGTTTTCGGTCTAACCTATCATTTTAGACCTCCCAAAAGCCAAACCAGAACTTCAGTGGTAGGGGTTTGGAGGTAATGGTTCTTTTGTGGGGTCTTTAATAGTTCAACTGTTTAAAATTAAGATTAATATTAGGACATAAGGAAATATAGAAATTATTTTTAATGTATTTAATTGATTGTATATATATGTCAACTTTCATTGATATTGTGTACTTATAATTCACTTGTCACAAACTAAATGTTTGAAGTCTGTACGGCAACAAATAATTGAATTCAATTATTATCAATGTTTACGTATGTTCATTCTTTAGATTTCTCTGTTGTGTTTTGGAGACTGTTATCTGTGTTATGGTCGTTCTACGTTTTTGTCATATCTACCCATGAGTTTAATTTTCCTTTGAAATCTACAGGTTCTCCTTTACTTTCATTATCAGTTATGCTGATGTGAATTTCCTTTAACTTAAATTTTCCATATAAAACAGAAACTAAAATTACTATGAAATACAACTTTTCACGTGATATGTTTAAAACTTTGTACGATGATGGAAATAGAAATTATCGCTTACCTGCCATCCTGTGTCAGCCTGTTGACGTTTAGGTCCAAATGTGTTTGCCCGAAAAAAAAAAAAAACTACTTCTGTTTCCAATAAATTAGAAACAGCTACTCAAAATTTAATAAGGCCAATTTGTCGTGATTTTATTTTAGCTGTCCTGGTTAATAGATTTAATCTATCCTGTTAAGTCCTATGCTTAGTTCGTCACGCTCTCTATGTCTTACTTGGCCAAGTAATCGAGAGGCACCAGTTTGTGTACAGACATCAGCATACCCGTCCACTAGTATACCAGAAAGACAACACTGTACCGGAAATTATTATCTACATTTACACCAAAATGAAACAGGAAATATTTTTGAGAAACTAGCGATATCTATACACAGATTTATACTAGTTCAACTGATCTTTATTATGTTAAACTTCAACTATATAGCTTGTACAAATAAATAACAACGGCTTTCATAATAAAAGTCAATTTAGTTTATATTAAACGTCTAATTTATTTTGTCCCAGCATTAAATCAGATACTTAAACCATTTTAAAACTAACACTTAGCAATATACTTCTGACTATTGTCTTTATACCATACAATAGAGCGTAACAAAATGTTTATATAGTGTGTGCTAAGACTTTCTGAGCGGAATCGATGCTGGCTATACCATTGTTCGTAAAGACTAAGATCCATCACTTTGGTATTTAATTTGAGTGGTAAATCACAGCTTTTTATTAAATATTCCTAAATACTTTAATGTTTTTCATTTGTATAACGTTTTCTTCCTCTTATCCATACAAGGATATTTCAATTACAGTAGTGAATATATGAGAGGCACATTACCGAGAATTGTTTTCTGCATTTTGAACGATCTGCCTTTTATTGTTTGATGGGACCACGGTGCTAATTAATTGTTCCGGTACTTTAAACTTTGTGTTAACAATACATTATGGCCTGATATGCTTTGAAAAATTCCACAAAACAATATGACTATTAATACATTATCAACTAGGCGAAAGAAAAGAGAAAAAACCCCATCAACAGTCCACAAAACATCATACATCCTAGAAAGGAATAAGTGATGGATTAAAAAGTCATATTCTTGAATTAACAGCTGTGCATGTACTGATTTTGTGTCATGGATGATACCCATATCCTTTGTTTTTCTATCATATGATAAAACTATTGTTGACTTTTGATATCAGCTGATACAAGATTTATCAACCCTAGAGATATGACATTCACCCTCAGCCGTTTGTCTCGTTGAATATTATATCTAAGCGACTGATAAATATAGATTCCAACACTGCAACAGTGTGTAACGATATTTCTCCATTCGAGGCAGTTAAATTTTAATATTTAAAGCGCGAGGCTTGCCGAGCTTTTAAATAATTAAAATTTAACTGTTGAGAGTGGAGAAATATCGTAATACACGAGTTATAGTGGTGGAATCTGTTTCTCTAATGACTTTTATCCTTCCTTTTCAAAGATTTTCAGAAAGTTGTGTTCTTTATATGTGACGTCATCAGGCATGGTCGCCTTTTTCATGACGTCACAATAGGAAAATTCAGAAGAAACCAAGAAAATTTGACGTCATAATTAAATTTCGACCAATCATTTGCCGAGAACAGATATTTCACTAGTGAGGAGAGATATTTTTCTCACACCGATCAAGAAATGTGAAAATAGCACAAAAATTAGAGAAATCATTGTATCAACCATATCATAAGATAATAATTGAATGATGTCAATGTAAACCCCATCCAGACCCTCATTTGTCGTGTCGATCCAGAAGGTAAACAGTTCCTGTTCAAACTAATGACATCTTTCCTGTTCCTTAGTTTACTTGTTTAAATTGATTCCCTTTTGTTGTGTCGGGGACTTTTATAGCAAACTATACGGTATGGGTCTTGCTTATTGTTGAAGGCCTTTCGATGACCTAACGCTGCTTACATCCACGTCCGTCGGTCTTTGAATATAGTTTTCCCATTGGCAATCAAACCACATCTCCGTATTTTTATATTGATGCTTTCAATAACAGTTTTGCTAGATGGTAAAACACTTTTTATCGTTCAAGGAATGATCCATAATAAATGTATTGTATCTTTTCCACCGTTCTATTTTTTAACATAACGAGGTACAAGTTGTCTCATTGGCACTCATACCACATCTTCCTATATCTATATACCTACAAAACTTCGAAAAAACATTTGACTCAACAAAACAAGCTTGCTATACATGTATTTATTCCCGCCTACTGGTCTTTGAGTCCTTCTGCTAATTCATCCCTTGTCATATCAAAGTTTAATGGTTAGGGATGTTCACAATGAAGGGTGGTCACATCACGTTTATTTTGAGGATGAACTATTTAAATGAGTATGTGTGTTCGTATGTTTTATTTGCAAAATATTGTATTTAGTAATATTTTAGGCAAGGTTAACTTTTTTGGCAGTCAGTCTCGTCACCACCAGACGATGGTAGCGTGAGCAAGACATCACATCAATCTGTGTCGATACAGTGTTCTCAATGTCGCCCTTTACATTATGTCCCTTTGGCGTGTGCTCTCCTTATTGGGGTCTAACTAAAAGATAATGGTCGAATGTACAGAACAGAAAATTAACTTTAATTGAACAGGGTTAAAGTAAACTCATCATAGATACCAGAATAACATTTATGTACGCCAGACGCGCGTTTCGTCCACAAAAGACTCACCAGTGACGCTCGAATAAAACTAGAGGCTCTAAAGAGCATCTGTCGCTCAATTAGATCTATGTGCATTTTCAATAATGGACACTCTCAATCATTGTTGACTAGAATAGAACTCGTGATTTAAATCTCTTTTGATGAGCTTGTACTGTAAAATGTCATTTAAGGGCAATCATTCTGCTAAAAAGTACTAATGATTTCGACAAAACATGACTTGTTTGTAGATCGTGTCTTGCTGATCATTTTGCTATCTAAAGTGTATGTGATCTTTCTTTTATAGTTTTCAAGATAATAGGCAGAAACGTATAATATTGGTAAAATTGTCATTATAAAACAAGAACTCTATTAAGGAGTCGAATGACGCTTTTAGCTATGACTTATATGTAGATATAGTCTTGCTGATCAAATTTGCTATTTAAAGTGGGTATCTATGTATAATAATTTTCAAAACATAAGCAGAATATTAAAATGGACAAAATCAATAAGCAAGAGCAATAACTCCCATAAGTGGTCGTCAAACGATTTTAACCATGCTAACTTTTTTTGCATATCTTGTCTTGATGATCGTTTATTCTTATTTAAGTTTCTATCTATCTATGTTAGTTTTTCAGACATTAGACAAAAACGCAAAAATTGTAAAATTGTCATTGAAGTGTAACAACTCAATAAGCTTTGTCGAACGATTTCGACAATGCAAATTACTTGTAGATCTTGTCTTGCTGACCGTTTTGCTTATTTAAGTTTCCATCCATCTATTAGAGTTTTCAGATATAAAGTAAAACGCAAACAAATGATAAACATCGTCATTAAAGGGCAATAACTCCAAAAAGGAGTCGTCTGATAATTTTAACCATGCTGTCTATTTGTAGATCTTGTCTTTCTCATAATTTTGCTAGAAACAGCATCCTTTTGACAAGGTTTGAGGTCTTGTCATTTACATTGTGATAAGAGCAACAGTTTTAACCATAAAGATATTTTGCTACAAAATTAATTTTCCTAAGATGTTAATGTGAACTGGGTACGGCTGTTGCTTATAACTATTCTGTACAAACAATTTGTGTAAAATGGCAATGTTTGGTCAAAATGTCACTTTCGACATGTTTATGATGCCATGGTGACATAAAATAAAACCCGATTTCACTAAAGTGACCAGATTATATTGCTATATAGATATAGGAAGATGTGGTGTGAGTGCCAATGAGACAACTCTCCATCCAAATAACAATTTATAAAAGTAAACCATTATAGGTCAATGTACGGCCTTCAACACGGAGCCTTGGCTCACACCGAACAACAAGCTATAAAGGGCCCCAAAAGTACTAGTGTAAAACCATTCAAACGGTAAAACCAACGGTCTAGTCTATATAAAAACGAGAAACGAGAAACACGTATAAATTACATAAACAAACGACAACTACTGTACATCAGATTATGTTCATTGACCAATAAATTAACCTAAGTATGTAAGACTGTTATAATTGTCGTGTTTTGCAATTTCAGGTGGAAGTGGAAAATACTGGCTATTATTATACCCTTCCTTTCATTAACGTTGCTATATGTTTTGAGATCTTTTATGAATATTTCTTATTCTCCTTCACTAAATAACAATAACATAACAAATAAATTCAGTCTTAAAAACACAAAATGTATTCTTTTTTTTTGTTCATACTTTCCTTGACAAAACGCGGACCAGTTTGGAAAAAAACATCTGTATTCAAAAAGAAACATGCATTTAAAATAAATAGATGGAAATAAGGCGTCGTGTGCCCATAACATTTATTAAGAAACAAGTTTGACCATCATGACTAAAACTGGTTTTCCTGCAGAATAACAATTAATCGATTTGATCACATATAATTATACTGCAAAACAAAACAAAAATAACTTGTAAACTCCCAAAAACGGACCGATTCACGATCACAAAAACGAAAGAAATACGATTATAACAGGATACCATATACAAACTATGCGTATTACACTTATCGCCGATTTTAGTCTAGTAGGGTGTCTTATTTATGTTTTTATTGAAAGAGCAAATGACGCCGTCAACACAATCTATCGTAAAGAAAGTAAAATCAAGCTTTCAATCGGTATATTGTTTGGTAAAAACTGTTTTGTGTTTCCTATTCACAACAAATTCGTCGGAAAACTATAGACTTTACCCCCAAAATGAACCGATTATGTTTTTGATTTAACTTCTTTTGGTGGCTCCAAAGTGTAAAGTGACCGAGTACCATGATGTCATGCCAAACAGTAGGTAACTTGTCAAAAAGTTATATTATCTGGAGTCAAAAATCGGTAATATAGAAATAGTCTATTATCGCGAATTGTAGTCTACTAGGATATACGATTTATGTTATTATTGAAAGAGCAAATGACACCGTCAACACAATAAGTTTCAACTATTTTATTTATATAATTAGTTTAAATATATAACAATATGTATATAAATTTACATTTGAAATACGTATGTAGTTTAGGTGGTCGATTGGTCTAGGGCGCTGGGCACGGTGCAGGCTGTGTTTCCACGATGTCACAGACGCAATAGTTCGAATCCCGCTGAGAGAAGAAGAAACACTTGCTAACGCAAATATACATATAAATGTCATATTTTAAATTAGATAAAAGTAGCTTCATCATAAAATTTTATTTCCAGTAACAGACACATTTTGATGCTTTTTACCATCAATTTGACCTCATCTCGTAGACACTTATAATACAAAGACTTATGATATTTCGACAGTTCAACGAAACGCACAGATGTCACATTCAACACATTAACATAAGTGTATTAACGGCAAAATTGTACGATAATTTGAAACAGACTGTAATGTGTGTAAGAGTGCTTAAATTGTCATGCGAATTTGTTGTTGTCTAATACCTGCAAAGCAATTCGTAATAACATGACGGCTCTTCTTTTTGAAACCCTGTGTTCTATTAAATAACTTTCATCTATAACCAGTTGTAGACCTTGGAGTGATTCCTGACATTGTCTTACATTATTCAGATGATAATGACAAAGAAAATTAAGGAAATAAGCATACGCTGTAGATGGCAGAAGCAGTAGTTCCGTCGATTCTACCATTTGAAATTCATCTGGTTTTAACGTTGAAAACAGAAAAAAATGAATGTTATCTACAAGCATTGTTTTCTGCAGATACATATAACTCTTCCTTTGGAATGATTGCAGTTTTAACAATTGGAAATGGATATCCGACATAGACATACATCGGTACAGTTTATCGGCAGTACATTTCGATAATGAATACCGGATGATTGTATTGTTTTGTCTTGTAGAAGAGAGAAGCTAGCATCAGCCATCCAGACACAGCGTCATGAAAGACATTCTGTAACAGAGTACTAAGACAGGATTTATATTGTTTGTAACGGGACTTATTACTGTTTGTACTTTCCAGTGGTATATTCTGGGCTAATCCATGACATTTCATTGACATGCAGTATCTGTATAGTACGTATTGTATCAAAGATTGCTGACGTAAAACTTTCTGTATTATATTTTTCTTGTATATATTCGATTCCTCTCTTGCAATAACATTAACGAAGGTATTATTTGCCAAAACAAATAAATTGGATTCTAGTATTTTCTCAACGTCATTTACGTATAATGTATGTTGTTCGATGGGAAAACTCCACATAGATACATCAAAGTTAGAAATTTGATCTGAAAATAAGATGCATCGCCATCCAAAGCTGTACAATGTATTAAGTTTTTCTAAAAGTATTTCACGAACACGACCCTCTATTTTGTTTTCGAACCATGTTGTTCTCTGGAATGAAGTAATGCAAACAAACTTAGTGCTTAACACAATAAATCAGTCTACTGAAACATCGCATAAAACAAGGTATAAGATTAAGAGGTTTCCATATAGATTGTGGCAGTTCTTCAGATATCCAGAAAATAATTGTTTTCATGAAATAAGAACAAAGTAAATCTTTACATTCAGAGTAAGTAGCTATAACGTCTTTCAAAATAATTTTTAAAAGAGCATAGCATAGTAATTGGGTGTGCGTAAAAGTGTTAATTAGAAGTTTTTCACCAACTGAAAATGATATTCGCCATTCTATATCCTCTTTTGGTGACCCCTTTACTCCGATCGGTACAAAAAGCACTCCGTGGTTTATAATACTTTGTTTGACTTCATGATTGGGCCATGAGTTACTTGATCTTGTAATCCACTGTACTGCAGGTGTTACCCATGTTTTACAATGCAAGCAAAACGCATGGTCAAAAGTTCCATCTTTGTCAGATACACAAGGTCCATGTGTAATACTATCAACAATCCACATTCTTTGTTTACACAATGCACTCGAATAATAGTGTTTACTATTATGTTCTTCACATAGTTCAAAAGCGTGTTGACTTATGTAATATTCTAATCTCAACAGAGTAAAACCAGTTTTCACATCATCTGTTTCCATTGAAAAATGTGATTTATCCGGATTAAAGCGGGGATTTACATTTTCATGAACTTTGAAATATTTATACGCATACATTATATCTAAATCACTGCCCCGCATTTCGAGTCCTTTCCCGAAGCTTCCACTTGTTATAATTGTCAATTTCCTGCTACTTGACATATCGTCCCTGACAGCATTCATCCTTCTTAATGTTTTAACATGATCTTCTGATCCTACTATGTTTTGACACATATAACGATACAATGCTATTGATATGTCTGGTGGTATAGCGTCTGCAAAATAAAATGAAAACTGTGAATAAAATATTGTCTTCATATAATTTATTTACTAGATACACAGATTAAACCTATAAATACATAAATTGTCCTGCACTTTGATAATAATGTTTACCACTATGATCCTCACACGATATATTCTATCTTCGTGCCATTTAAAAACAAATTTGTAAATTACATGAATCCTAAACGGATATTTATGCTTTGCCGTGGACTGAGTTAAGTGAATTCATCCTTGTCTTATGTTTAAATGTGTTCTGGTTCATCCATATTGAACATTTCTAGATCTTTCAATCTCTTGTCCATATTATACGTCAGCCCATTTAGGTAAATTCATTTAACTGCAGAGGCAAATGAGCTTATCTGTATCATGGATATCCGTTGTTTCTGATTTAGTATGGTCTGAATAAAAACTAAGTTTGATATTTGGTTTATAAAGAAAAAAAATAGATATCATGATTTAACCACATCTCATTCACAAACAAGGTTTTGGATTCACCTTGTCCGTTTGTTCGTTCGTCTCTCTGTCTGTCTACCATATTATGTTTTTCTTGACAAGCGGGATAGCACATCCTCATTTTTACGGAGATGTTGTTTACCGTGCCCGGAAATTTAGAAACGATCCTGGTAAACTTATCGATCCTTTAAATAAACTTATTCTAAAAGGTTACCAATTCAACACTGTAATTAGATATTTGAATATTGTTTCATTGGTATTAATATTGATTTTATTATCAGTAAATTAAAAGCAAACTAAATATTATTGTTATATAGATATGCACTTTCATGGATCTACAATCTGTCGATTCCTGTATCTTCGCATTGCACAAGGTCATGTTTTTCTCTGACTATTTATGACGTCTTTATACTAAATCCATTGAATGTTGGATGTGTACTGATTGATAATTTAGTTTTAGATGCATGATTTTTTTATTACTTGTTATTGGCTTTGAACTAGCTGTCAGTAACTGCGAGTACTCTCAGATCTGTACTTAGTGTCTTTTTGATGTTGGGATGTACTAGTACCCGGCCACGTCAACTCTGTGTTTTTGTTAGATGTATTTCTATGTGTATCCATCTGATGAGATAAGCCTTTTTCAACTGATTTTTATAGTTCGTTTTTATGTTTGTACTGTTACACCACTGTCCCTGGTTAGGGGAGGGTTGGGATCCCGCTAATATGTTTAACCACGCCACATTCTGTATGTATGTGCCTCTCTTAAGTCAGGAGCCTGTAATTCGGTGGTTGTCGTTTGTTGCTGTGTTACATATTTGTTTTTGTTCATTTTTTTGTACATTAATTAGGCAGTTAGTTTTAACGTTTGAATTGTTTTACATTTGTGATTTCGGGGCCTTTTATAGCTGACTATGCGGTATGGGCTTTGCTCATTGTTGAAGGCCGTACGGTGACCTATAGCTGTTAATTTCTGTGTCATTTGGTCTCTTGTGAACAGTTGTCTCATTGGCAATCATACCACATCTTCTTTTTTATATGTTATTGTTACCTGGTACCGAAACATGCATGCATGCACGGATGATTCATTTATTTATTGATTGATTGGTTAGTTGATTGTTTGGTTTGTTAAATAATTGATTGATTGATTAAAATTTTGCATGGCACTCTACGCAATTGATCGGATTTAACGCCCCCATGTTGGCTGAACGTGGCTGCGTATTTACCTTTAACGCACAGCCATACGGACACTCTGGATACCCAAATGAAAAAAAAAATCCTTGCATCTTTTATAATTTTGCTCTATTCTCTACGGAACCTCAAAATTTATGGTTTATTTATTTGATGTGTGTGCATTTTTGTAAATGAATTAGACACTGAACTTTACTTTTGTATAATTTGTAGTTCGTACATTTGTAATTTTATTCGAATAGGGAAAACCGCTGTTTTATTTTATTTGTTGATGTGATTGTGACGTCACTAAGCAGCACATATACTCAAACTGCCTAATTTAATCCTTTGCAGATGGACACTTTATCGGGACAGGTAACACATATAAACATAGTGCTACGGGTTTGATTTTCTTTATTTACAAGTAAATTGATGTTCGATCCTTGATTAAAAGAGCTAGTGCTATATATTTTATAGTGTGTAGTTTTTTTATTATTTGCAGAAAAAAAAACATGGATTGGAGCAGATGTTTGCAGGACGAATTTCTTTTTCAGATGTGTGTACATGTATCGGATTGCACTTTTACAGATAAATTAACGGGACAGAAGGCGATTTTCAATGCAATAGAATTGTGGTGATTCCTCAACAAAAAAAAAAAAAAAAAATAGGGAGGAGCGGTGTTGGTTGGGGGTAAATGCCGGACACTTGGTTCGTTCGTTGGTTGATTGATTGATTGAGATAAGACACATGTTCATAATCATAGCTGCATAGTTTGAAATTCTAATAAGTCAATTTTTTTATTTGACTATTTCTGTGTCATTGACCCCTGAAAAAATTATATGTACCATTTTCACAAAATATTTGCAGTTGCGACATGTCGAAACTAACAATTTGACTACATTTTTCTTGTCGATATCCGCAACTCATTCTGAGGAGAAGCCAAATGAAGTATATAGAAAAACTTTAAGAACATGACGGTGAACTTTGTACTTAGTCTCATTTTCTTTCTGGTGGACCCAGGACCTCAAAAAAAAAAAAAAAAAAGCCCAGGTCTCTATCAATTATGATTTACCAGTTACAAATACATATCACTTATATCAAATACATAAGGGGAAATAACTCTCATATGGCGTCTCCGGATTGCTTTGGTCAAATATTCTTTCAACATTCCAACGATGTATCGAGCAATTTGGTCGGTTTCTTTTACTGTTGCGAAGGAATGGCAATAAAAAACAGTGTTTTTGGAGATAACTCTTACAAGGAAAAGTGTTCGGTTAAACGGTGTCAGTTTCAAAAGTGTATAAACTGTTCGATACCATATACCAAATATCTGAGCGGCATCTTACGAAATAAAATCTTCTCGCAAACAATAAAAGTGGCAGAAGAAAAACAAAAATAAAAAAAACAATTGAAGGTCTTTCCACAATACATTTCTGAAAAATTGATAAGCTACATCTTGTTTTACTTAAAGATACTATTGGCGTCCAATCATAGGTTTCTTTATACTGTTTCAAAAGATATATGCTTTCTATATAATTTTGACTTAAATATGGGAGATAATTGTTTACTTCCGGTAAAGAAAATGTCATGTCCGGTCTCATATGATAGCTTTCTTTATACTGATTTCAAAAGTATATGGTTTTTATATACTTTTACCTTATATCATGTATATAAAGGAGATGATTTGCTACTTCCGGTTAAGAAATTGTCTTTTCTGGTTTCATAAGATAGCTTACTTGCCACGGTTTCAAAAAATATATGGCTTCAATATATTTTTCTTTCAAATAAGGGAGATAATTTGGTACTTAAAGTTTTCAGAAGATGACTTCAGGTGTCATTAAAGGTAATTGTATGCTGATTCTTAAAATTTATAGTTTCTAAGTGTTTTTTCCCTTGAATCAGAGTAAAAATAGCAATTTCCGGTTCGCACCAGGTCACTTCTGGTATATATTTTTCAAGGTCATGTGTCACCCAACCCTTCCAAAAAGACACTATGGCTTTATCATGTACCAGCATGAAGTTATATTCGATTTACCTTAAATTTTAACATTTTAAGGGCAATTACTCATATAAGATATTATTAGATCGCTTCTGACTCAATGTAACACTTCTTCGTCTCAACAACCCAAACATTTAGCATCAGTTCTTTATATCTAGCTTTTAAAGTGTAAAATAAGATGAACACATAGGCAAGGGGCACAATTTAGAAAAAGACTCTGACCTTTGACCTTGACACCATTTTCTTTTTGGTGGGGCAAGAACATCACACCATGATACCATAGGTCTCTATCACTTATGGTTAATGAGTTTACATATGACTTATGTCAAATGCAAAAGGTGAAATAACTCTCATATGGAGTCTCAGTATCGCTTCTGTTAAAATTGACCGTAGCATCATTAGAATTTAGCTAGCCATTTTGAAAAATAAATTTGTCTGTTTCTTTAACGGTTGCGAAGGAGATGCACACACAAGAAAAACAATGTTTGGGGAGATAATTCTTAAAAAGAATATTGTTCGTCAAAATTAAAAACGCATTTACTATTTGATAACATATACCAAATATCTAAGCGACATGTTGCGAAACAAAAATTACACGCAAGAACAATATTTGGCGGAAGAAAAAAAAAATAAAAACCAATTATTCAGAGAACAATTGGAGGTCTTTCCACCCCAAAAGTTTATTTGGAAATATTCGCTTTCAGTTTAAAATGTAAAAATAAAATACTTCATGCTGATTCCAAAAATATATAACTTCTTCTATACGCTTGCTAAAAACAAGGTAGATAAGACGGTTCTTTTCAATTCCGGTTTCATTCGAAGGTGACTTCTTACTGTTTAAAAAAAAAAATAAAGTTCTAGTACTGTTCATGAAAATAATGCACAATTGGCTACTTCCGGTTTACAAAAAATCACTTCCGGTCAACGTTCTTCAAGGTGATATGTATGCAACCTAATGTAAAACACCCTATGACTTTAACATACACCAAAAGGAAGTGACAGCAAAGGTCATGATTTAGAACGTCAAATTAAACTTTGTACTTGACTTCAATTTCACGGTCACCTAGGTCTTTACTATATATGGTTAGTAAGATATATCACCATACACGTAATTCTTGAGTTGAGCAAACTCCTATTAAATGTCCACGTACCCTTTCAACTAAAATTAATGTGTTTTGACATGTCGCAACTTACAATTTAGTAAACATTTTGTCGATATCTTATACGGTCTTTAAAAAGAAGTGATAAGTCAAAATCAAAATTCAGATCATGGCTTTGACCTTTGACCTTGACCTAAAATAACCCTATGTCTCTATCACTAATGGTTCACCTGTTGCAAATGCATATCATTTATATCATATTCAATAGGGGAAATAACTATCATATGGAGTCTCCGAATCAATTCGGTCAAAATTGTTTTGCATATCCTGAAGATATAACGAGCAATTTGGTAAAATAAATTTGTCGGTTTCCGTTACGGTTGTAAATGAGTAGTGGACACAAGAAAAGCGGCGTTTGGGGAGATAACTCTTTCAAAGAAAAGTGTTCGGTTAAGCGTTGTCAGTTTCAAAGGCGTATAAACTGTTCGATATCAGATACCAAATATCTAAGTAACATTTTATGAAACAACAATACAACGCAAGAAAACAATGAGGTGTAATAAAAATAAAAATTAAATTTATTGTTTAAAAAAACAATTGTAAACGGTTTTTCCCCTTTAAAACATGATTGATTGCTATGTTTGTTTGTTTGTTTGATAGTTAGGCTTTTTGGGTTTTTGCTTGCTTGCTTTGTTTGTGTTATTTGTTCAATGAATGTCTTAACGTCTACCAGTCAATTGTTCACATTACAAGGAAAAAAAAACCACACGAATAAAACACACACAAGAGATTTACCGTCCGGTGAGAGATATTTCTTTATTTATTAGGATATAGTAAAAGAAAGAAAGAGGTTTAATGCCCCCTAAATGACACTGTTGTTTTCGGTCTAACCTGTCATTTAAGACCCCCCACCCCCCAAAAAAAAGTATACCAGAAGTTAGTAGGTGGAGGGTTGGTGGTAGGGGTCCTTTTTGTGGGATCTTTGATGGTTCGACTTTTTAAATCATAATTGATATTATTGCATAAGGGAAATAAAGAAATTATTTTCAATGGATTTAATTGATTGTATATATATGTCAATTTTCATTTATATTGTGTACTTATTATTCACTCGTCACAACATTACTGTTTGAAGTTTTTATGGATACACATATTTGAATTAATTTTTTTCCGATTTTCACGTATGTTCATTTTTTAGATTTCTACTATTTGTTTTGGAGACTGTTGTCTGTCTTATGGTTGTTCTTCGTGTTATGCCATGTCATTGTCAGTTTGTCTTCGAGTTTTATTTTCCCTTTGATATTTTTCGGCTCTCCTTTAGTTTCATTATACGTATGTTGATGTGAATTTCTTTTAACTAAAATTTTCCATATACAACAGAAACTAAAGATACTATGAAATAAAACCTTTGACTTTGTACGAAGATGAAAAAACATATATCGTTTACCTGTCATCCTGTGTCAGTCTGTTGAGTTTTAAATCCAAAATGTTTCCGTCCAAAAAATGTTTACTTTCGTTTCCAATAAATTCAAAACACCTACTCAATACTAAGTAGGGCCAATTTGTCGAGATTTTATTTCAGTTGTCCAGGTAAATACCATTAGTCTTAGTAAGTCCTATATTTAGTTCGTCACGCTCTCTTTGTAATATGTAATGTTAAAGGACAAATCAAATATCTAAATTGATCATAGGAAATGATATATTTAAAAAAAAAAAAAATATTCAAAACACCAAGATCATATGTCATAACACCTGGCACAATTGAAATAATAATAAAAAAATAGTTTTAGTATATTTATAAATAAATATATGTATAACACGTCTAGACACTAGTCTTTCACGAGGGCGTTGGTCTTTATAAAAACGATACTATACATTGCAAATAAATTATATAAACGCTAAAAAAGTTGATTTTTAATCCATATTGATCGTGAGTGATCAGGAAATGCAATATTTTGATAGAAAAAAATCTCTATATCCTTTTTTTTTACTCAACAAATGATTGCAAACTATTAATCAATGACACCTTTTTGTATATATATATATATATATATATATATATATATATATACTGAACATATCTAATATAGTGTGCGATTAACATCATATTGATTTAGGATATGAAAAGGATACATTCGCTAACAACAAAGTTTTTGTATAGTTGATCGTACGAACAGTATATAGTATACGCTTTCTCGATAAAGTACTAATTTAGGAAAACATAAAGACAAGGTTAAACAAATGAAAACAACAATGTAAAAACTTCTTGTCTTTAAATCCCACCTCGTGACCTACCTGCAACAGAAACACCAAAGGCAAATCAGCCGTTGCTAGATGCATTAATACCGAGTCTTGTGAAGAGACATACGATTAAAAGGAACATGATAGCAAAAGACAAATAAAGGGTAAATGTAAAATAAATATAAAGATACACAACTTCAGCACATTTAAAAATGTTGGTAATTAAAATCATTACTTATATAAAAAAAATATGAACCACTGGAACGAGGTAGAACACTTAAAGTTCATTTTCTTATTACAGGAGGGTGTTTTAGCAATTTATGTCCATTATTCCAACGCGATACAAAAAGCATCCATCTATAATGATTGTTTGCACTAGTAAGACATAGCATGGGTGGTGAAAATGAAACAACATATCTTTATAGGGATTCAATCTTCTGTTATTTAAAAAACAGACTGAGTAAAGCCATTACCCCCAAACGATCCTGTAAACGTGTATTTTTTAAATTTTATAAAATTGTTTGAGTAAATCTCATGTGTATTTATCGCTACATATATTGTTTTTGAAAATTTAATAGATTCATAGATTTTAAGTATATTATCCTCGAATAGGAATAAATTTGATTTAAGTCCACATTTCTAGCAATTTGTCACCTTTTTCGACTGTTTGTCATAATTTTATATGTGGCGCCACCAATCACCCATCCAGGTTTTGGTGAAAGGAGAAGAATATAATATATCAAGACTATTTCAGCAAAAAATGTTGCGGGCGGCGAGAGGTGGCGCCACAGTGAATTAAAAAAACAAAATGTTTTAAATTGTGCCAAAGTATGCAAAAGAAGGTTTTATGAACTTTTTATCTACATTTATGACGTCAAAAGTACATCACTAATGACGCAATTGAAGGAAATCTTTCTTTTTTAACTGAAAATATTGCATTGTAATTCATGTTTTCATCCAATTTTCACAACATTATCACGGTCAAGGTTTTTCAGGTTTTCATGGTCAAAATTATGAGTTAGTAAACCAAACTCTTTTACCATCCTGAGTATGTCAGGGTTGTGCTTGCATACGTTCACTGATCTTCAACTATTTAATTTTTGACATTTTGTCAGTACCGAAGCAATGACTAATGAGCTGTTTATACCCCTAGAACTAACAAACAATAAGCAGATTTATCAACCCAGTGCTAGAAAATAATTCTTTGTAAATTTGCTTCCATGAAGCGCATTAGTGGGGCTCCGTTTGTTTGTGTATGATGTTTAGATAGCCACGTCTGCTTCAACTAGTCAATTTAAAACAAATTCAAACAAATTCAAACAGGGTTTGTTCTTCCCTCGGTGCACGCCAAGAACCTTAGCAAAACTCCATATTGGTTCAAAAGATGGCCAGTATCTAACATTTCCTTGCAGTCAAAAATATAATTACCACTGGACGTTTACCAATCAACAACAAATCGTTATCTAATAAATATAGACTTGAGGTAAAAAAAATAATATATTTAGAATTCAAGGTATAACATATTTATCATTTATTGTCTGCTAGTTTCAATATTTCCATCCTTTCTAAAAACTTTAAACAAGTGGGAGATCGATATTGATAAGAATGTATTAGTGTGTAAACGCTGATTTGGCCATTAAAACTTTGCCAAATCAAATCGCCTTTCTTTCAGCATAAGATGCTTCAAAATAATTTTTTTGAAATTGCTAGTCATGATACAAAACGTATGCAGATAAAGGGTAAAAGGGCTAAATGGTATCTCACAGGTAAAGCAAAGATGCAATTTAACTCTAATTTCAAATAAATATTTTATCCTAAATTTGACAACAAAATAAAATTTGTATAATTGATCCTTACAAACTTTAATAGTTTTATTTTATTTTGATTGTTCTTTAGATTTTCAATCGAAGGATACATTAAAACCTTATTCATTACTCTGAACTTTAGTAAACTGAACAGCATGTATTATCTTAAAATGTAGTTCATTGTAATAAAGATATCTTAGTGGTATTGATATAGATAACTTAATGTTCATTCAGACTTAAATCTTTAACTAGCAATTCATTTTTTAAAACCATTTTGAAAACATCCAAATAAAGTGAAACTGCTAACTGCTATATTACATTTTATCCAGATAAATCTGTTAGTCTGAGAACACCTGTGGTGGGTTCCCGAACCTCCAGGGAAAAACAGTAAAGTAAAGAATGAAAAAAATTATATTCTATTACTTTATATTATTTCATTTATAAAATTTGTTTTTATATTTTAAATTTAATAATTGCTCCGTACCACATGCTTACATATCAAAATCGTTGTACTGGCCGGGTTTTTATTTGATTTTGCATCGATCGTTGCCCTATTATCTCAATAAACTTTTGAACAGGTAAATATATCCGTTAGTAAAACACATTGTTTGTAAACTTTCTTTTCAACAGAAACATTGGAGTTGACTTTAAATTTCAATTTGGTCATGGTAAGTATTGTATTGTACTATTTAACAAAGATTAATATTAAGTGCATTTTTAACATGTAAACATATATGTGTTTCTTTAATCTATATTGCATTTATTGTTTATTTCCTAATCACATGTACCTGTGTATTATTGTATAATCACCATTTTAATGTCTATGTTCCAAAAAAATGTTATAAAAAAATATTTAAGCCCTGATTTTAATGCCTTAAATATCATCATATCATTCTATTTGCAACGTTTTCTCGTTTTCTCCCCACCCACCAAATAAACAAAATAAAAAATGCATTCATATTATAAGGAAGAAAAAAAGTTTATCAAAACGTTATAGAATAACAACATATGCATATTTTGCAACTGCCGTCGTCATAGTGTTACTTTCATATCCACAAATTCCAAAATGTGACAATTTTTACATGTTTTTAAACTCCGTTTTACAAGAAAATCAACAGCTGTGCCTCATTATTTATTTAGCGAATACACATATATAGTGTTTACATTCTTTATCCAGATCAATGACCATTACTCGACACTTCATTGATGAGTTTACCCCAAAAAACCTGTCTATAGAGGGACTGGTCTGTGATGAGCGAACCGGTTAAACTCCGCCCAGTCAAGTGAATTACATTAAGTAATACCCATAGAAAAAACATATAAGTCATTTTTTATCCAAATGTATTAAAATTCTATAATTTGTTTTTATGTTTTTTTTTTATTGGGTAATCTATATGTATTTGTCTCTTGTTTTAAGGGTATTTGCTGTCGAATTCATGTTCACCAATTTCACTCGCATTCTCATATTTGATTTATAACATGCTGAAGCGTATATCCAAATTATAAAAAGTCTATAATAAACAATTTACAAGGCATGGGCTTGTTAATATGTATCATCGTTTCGTGTGTATTTTAGTCTAGACGCCAAGTAATTAACCATCGAGTTGCCCTTTGAAGACTGCCGACGGTCATATAAACATAAATATACTTATAGCTTGTTGTTCGGTGTGAGCCAAGGCTCCGTGTTGAAGGCCGTACATTGACCTATAATGGTTTACTTTGATAAATTGTTATTTGGATGGAGAGTTGTCTCATTGGCACTCACACCACATCTTCCTATATCTATTATGAATAGATCGTGCACTCGTGCAATTGGATTTTTCTTGGTCTGTTTAATTGCATAGTATAGGTGAAAAATATATGTTAATCATCGTTTTTACCTATATAAGAATGAGTTTTTGTGGATCGAATCAGTCAATCAAATGATTTAACTTTGTTTCATTGTCAATATTGACATTCTTTTCCTTTAAATATCTGAACACGCATAATTCATGCGTAATCCATATCTAGCTAAGAAGTTAAATTGAAGGTCACATGAATACGGATTCAATGAGGTCGAATTATTAATAATTCATGATTGATGTTTCTTAGCTTATTTTAACAAAATTGAACCATAATGGCTGCTAAAAGCGAATTACTATTTCACTATTTCACTTTCATTATTGATTGAACAAAAAATCCTATTTAATATCTTTTATATATCTCGTAGCTAGTGCCCCTTTACGGAAATGTTTTCTCTTACACAGGACGATAATTAAAATCGAATCTTGTTTTAGTAATATGTGCTTCATCTGCTGTTTTTTTATCTCCATTATTTCCACTCTTCTCTTTACATTGAAATTTATCTTAATTGTTTTCTTTAGAAATTTAACCCTTGTCATCCTAATTGTCGTTTATGTAAAGTATGTGTCTTCTATATAATGTCTGTACTCTGTCAGTTAGACTTTATATATTTGTTATTATTATCTGTTTATTTTAAAAATATCAGGTTTATCAGTGTGACCGTCCCTGTATTTTATCAATGTTTAAAGTAGTTCTAAGTGAGATCATAATTGTGCTACGTTATTGGTTGAATTAATACTATCAAAATTAATCAGAATTAAGAGGTTTGATCCATATTGATTTATATGGTATGAGGGAAGTTTTACCCAGTTTGCACTGTTTTATCCATTTAGGTCTGGTCCATTAAATACATTAATTTAGATCTATCATTCCTAGTCCTCCTTCATTTTTGTCCCAGTTTGATGTGTATCTCTTTATTGTTTCTGTCTTTCCGTCCTAGATGAAGTCATATATTTTTTTCTTTCAAATTCGGATAATGATTCAGTGTCTATATTATAAACAGAGGCAATATATGTTAGAATTCAGATAATTAGTAATTTGATCGAAGTAAGTTGCCTATCATTGTTAACACGAATCAAGAGTCTTTTTGTTTTTTTTTTAAATTGATTTTCAAAGTTAAGTTTAATGTATTTTGATTTTTCATATCCAAAATATACATCTTCACATTTTATAATATCTCTACTCCAATTATTGGTTTCGAAAATATCTTAAATAATGCTGAAGTTACGTAGCCAGAAACCTTCTGTTTTGTTACGATTTAGTATACGCCTTGATGTTAATAAAACATATCATCTTTCTTATGAACTAGTATTCAGACGAATTAACAAATAGAATAGCACTTAAAGCGCGTTCTTGACGAATTAACCTTTAAATTTCTAATGAGCTTGACGCCCATCCATTGTTTGCTATACAGCCTTTAATATTTGTATACGTTTTCTCCCAATGATACTTAGATTTTTCATACCAATTTTTGTAAAGATTGGTACATACCACATCTTTTTTATATATACAAAGTGCCAAAAAGACAAAGAACAAAAAACGAGAACGTCAAAACGACGGAGACACATACAACCAAAAAGTAAAACATATCAACGAACAGCACAAACCCCTAAAAACTAGTTATAAGTCAAGTCCGGTGAAGGAGTTAGGAGGAAAGACATCTATGACAGTTCAATGGAAATCATTTAAGGCAGTTGAACTAACTATTCTATTATTCAGTTCAAGAACTGATGTCCTCAGAAAGTACAGTAAATTGAGTAATACAAGAAGTCATAAATATGCTGCAATTAAAAGTGGGCATTGCATATCTTGGTGAACAGGGAAAAAAACACTCGAGCAGTTGATAAATTAAAGAAATGTCAAAGTACAAGTGGTAAATCAAGTAAAATACTATCTTGGTTTGATCAATATTGTCAGAACCTATGATTTTATGTTTTAAAAAATGTAATCGCTCACCTTTTCTTTTTAAGCTTCGCCTACAAAATTTGCGAATTGAATTTGTTTTCATTCAAATTTTCAAAACGCTCACTTGCAATAATTTCTAAAGTGGAAAAAATCCGTAGAACAGGAAAATAAATTGGTGTGGCCTTATTACTGATATCACAAACCTAAGAAAAAAAAGGATATGCATGAACATGTGTTTAATACTGTGATTATCAGTTGTTTTGCTGTAAGATAGAACATGAACATGATCAAAGTTTGAGAAATTTATATTAATCCTCGAAAGACTAACTTTCTTCTTCGCTAAGAGAAGAATTAATGTTTGTATCAGTTATATCATTATTATTTTTCTTTCTTGTCTACATTTTACTAATCCAAGAAAAAAAATGTATTCTTTTCTCCTTCTGTTCACTCATACATGAGCGTATTCGTGCTCTTTTTACCTTCAAAATTAAAATTTTTCTATTGTAGTGTCTTTCTGTTTTATATACTAGTAATCATTTTCTGTCATGTTTTTTTTAAAATACAATTCAAAATTCTATTGTGTTTCTTTATCAAGGATTTTTAACAAATCTTATTGCTCAAATCAATTTTTTTATTTCATTTTAATGTCATTGCAGGACTAGTTTTCAAGGAAAGTTTTGAGTTATCCTTCTGGTAAACGTATGCTTTTAAAATGGATTAGCGCTTTGAACGTGTGATGCTATATTTTATACGTGTACATGCGTTTTTCTGACATACAATTAAAAATGTCATGAGGGCAAAATGTGTCAGATATGACGTATGGGGTAAAATATACAAAGAAAACAATGTAGATGTCTGTCACATTCTTTCTTTGTTTGGAATATAGCTTAGTTATTGGATGTTACAATAAACAGCTGTGTACTCCTGATCATCGGTCTACTCCTGATGTTCGATCTACCCTTGATTTTTCATGGCATCCAGTATGTTTACGATTTCGTTACGAACCCCGTTGTTTCAAGCATTGATGGTAGCCTTGCAAAGATACAATATAACATCTTGTCTAGTTTGAAAGACAGAAACATTATTTCTTATCCACTACAATGATTGACTTGTTTATGTAGGAAACGATGGCTGTCCGCTTTCAACTCTAGGTTTAAGGAACTGTGGAGAAAAGAGAGTTGGATTTTTTTCTTTAAACGTGTTCAAGATCTCTGCATAATTGACCAAGTGTAAAATCCTTTCATGACGATAATTGTCCACAATTGCGATGGTTTTTTTTTAATCTCACACTTACCTGGATATCGTTTTATCAATGGTAACGCGTGCATTTCCGATTAAAAATATTTGAATAATTTTTAGTGATCCTTAGAAGAGCATATTCTTCGTGATTGCTTTATTATTATTTCTTTATAATATAGAGGGATTTTGTATTTGCAACTCATTAAAACAAGCTATTGCAATGTATTAAAACCATATACTACTATTGGGCACTTTATATTTTTTGCTTTTTTAAAAGAATCATTTTTGAGGTACTCCTGAGCATGCTATGGACTTTGAGAGGAGCAGTGATATCATTTTGTGATCTTTGTTCGCAGTTCTCGTAGTTTTTATTGTTTTTCTCTGATGATATCACATGATAGTTGTAGGGTAATAATAATAATAGATTGTGCAATACCCCTAAATAGCACTGACCGCAGGTCGTGAATGAAGGGGCATCAAGTCACGATATTTCATGGTTTATTACAGTTTATTCCTCTCTCACGATTTGTATTCAGTGTCATTGAAATATGGTTATTCCATACAATATCGGTGGTGTATCATGCTATGGTCAGCCGTTTTCTCATAGGTGGCTGCATTGAGAATTCTGAACTCCGAAAACCGGTAGTAATCATTTAAGTAATGTATTCTTTATTCACATGTGTTTTGATTAAGACGCAACATAATTACATCGATATTATTATCTTAAATGTCAATTCATTTCAGACAACATAATAGTTAATAAAAATGGATTCCTTGAGTAGAGATCAGTGCACCCTCTGCACAGAGGAAGATCTATCCAACCATGCAATTAACTGGTGCACAGAATGTGAAGTGTTTCTTTGTACTGAATGCGAAAAACACCACAAAAGATCAAAGGCATCTAAAGAACATAACACAATGTCTACTAACGATTATTGGAAGTCTATGCATGAAACAAGCAACAGATGCAAAGACCACGACAAAAAGTACGATATTTACTGTGCGATTCATTCATGTCCTTGTTGCGTTCAATGCGTCACTGAGGATCATCAAAAGTGTCAAGACCTGAAACCCCTAGCTGACATTTTGAAAGATGTTAAATCGTCTGCTAACATTCCTATACTTAAAAAGAGTTGGACGATTTGAAAGACAGTTTTGAAACCCTCGTTAATGTCTTAGAAGACAGAATTAAAATAATCAACCTTCAAAAAACAAAAGGAATTGAAGAAGTTAGATCCATGCGCAAATTATTAGACGATTACCTTGACAAATTAGAAAGACAAATGATTGACGAATTAGAGTCCAAACATTCAAAAATGAAAACAGACACTGAGCTACTTGTGAAACAAATGGAATACCGCTCGAAACTGGTTGATCGATTGATTGATGAATTTTCTACCATAACACAATATGCAACTGAACTGCAGACATATATCGGCCTACGAGAAATCGAGAATACAGCATCGAAAGAATCACAATACTTGGAGGAGTTAGATAGTGGAGGTCAATTAGATAACCAAAATTTGGAAATCACATTTTCCCCAGCTTTACAGTCGAGACTCCAGGAGGTTCAATCCTTTGGACATATATCTTTTAAGTCATCACCACATGGTATCCAAGTTATGACTGGAAGAAAAGATCAAGCCCAAAATCTTGTTCCAGTAGTTCATAGTATTAAACAAATGAAATCTTTAGTAGAGGTAACCTTAAACGTTCCCAATAGTGAAAGATTTCAAATATATGCCTGTCAGATATTACCGGACAGTACATTTTTACTTCTGGATCGGACAGAGAAATGCTTGATTCAGGTCAGTAATGATGGTGTGTTTATGCAAGAAGTGATGGCATTAAATGAAATTCCATATGATATGTGTTTTGTTAAGGATAATACAGTAGCAGTCACCTTAAGTAGAGTTCAAAAGGTGGTGTTGATTGATGTAGAAAAACATAAACTTATTCAAGATATAGAACTTTCATATGAATGTTTTGGAATTTCAAGTGATGGAGAGGTTTTGGTTATCAGCCATGCAATGGAAACACAAATTCTTGTATATAATCTAAATAATATGTCTTCCAACATTTTAGAAGGAATCGATGCCAATCAAGTTTCTCTGTTTAAAGGGATCATTTATGGTACCAACCGTTGGAAAAACAGTTTTAAGCTTCAGAATAACAGGGGAACTACTATGGACACTAACCGTCAAGGACATCAGTAGTCCAGAGGGAATCGCTGTGCATACAAATGGGCTTGTTTATATTCCTTCTTACGACAACAACAGAATCGTGGTCCTGTCATCCGATGGTAAAACAAGTAGGACAATTTTGTGTGAGGAGGATGGAATCAAAGATCCGTTTGCAATGGGCATAAATAGAGAAACAGGAACACTACTGTGTTCTAGTTTTATCAAAGGAAAGGAAGGTGCTTTCGCTTTCAAAATCTGATTTAAAGAGTTAAATAGATAAATCTATTGATAACATTAACGGTATCAATTGTTCTTGATCATATGCGCATTTCGACAATCAATATTTCTTCAGTGATTCTCAAAGCAGAAATATTTGAAAATCCAAAATATAATACAAAATTGAAACCAAAACTCACATAGATTATATTATAAATCCCGGGAAGGAATAAGAGATTTGTAAACTGGAGATATATTCCTTAATTTCAACATGTTTTAATTTCTATAACAAACAAATTTCAATAAATTGATAACGATGCCAGCACGAACGTATCGGCTACTAGGGTGGTGATACCCTCGGGTACTGACAATCCACTAGGAGACCGAATGGTAAATTTAACCAATTGAAGAGATATACACATCAATTACATTTGTTCTCGAAATCCTAGTGAGTGATTTATTTTGTTACATTAGAAGTGCTCTTAGACTTGTATTTTCTTCCTTTAATTAATGTATGTATCTAAATAAAACGCTTAATTACACGAGGTATATGCTATCTTTTTATATTTTCAATTCCAAAACAGATATCATTTTAAAAAGGAAGGTTGTACCAAGGGGAACATAACAAATCGAAGAAAATGGGACAACAAAACGGTCTAGAAAACAAGCTCCAAATAAACAGACACTTACATACAACGAAAACCGGAGATTAGTCGAATACGAACCCCAGGAAAACTTTGAGCAAAATCATGTGTTCTAAACTGAATTCAGGTAGGCGTTAGTTTTATATTTTTGGTTACAGGCCCTTAATGATGTTAACTTCCTACTTTCCCCTGCGCCATTACACAATGCATCATACACAATTTACCATAAAACAATATATCATTCCACAAACAACATACAACATTGATTTTACTTCTTTTTCTTTCGATTCAAACACGATACACAATTCAAAATAAACCCCGATATAATGTGTTTGAAGAATAAAATCAATCTTTTACGAACCGAATGAAATTTAAAAACAAAACAACAATCCTCACGCACCATAAAGTTCCTATGCACCATACACCTTTACACTATATACCATACATATAGGTGCAGCTACCCTCTATAGGTTCGTTGTAAATTAGATGTGAATACATACAGATTAGAACGATTGACTTGGTACATATAATCTAAGTATATTCCCTCTAGCAATAGTATAAATCGCTGTTAAACTGAGAAACATAGAAGGAATAAGTCCAACTTTGTTTCATCAAATTATATTGCCAACGTTGATATACAAATCTTATTTCAGGAAGGTCTAAATCATACTTTGCACAAAAATACTCTGATTCAATCAAAAAACGTCCTGAAACCGACATCATCAAGATGCTAGATCTTTAATTTACAACATATTTGGAGGACATCATTTTTACAAAGATGGCATTCCAATGGGAACTGGTTGTACTTCTCTTCTTGCTAATAAGACACCTCTCTACGAACTTCCAAATGAAATAGGCAACTATAGGTCACCGTACGATCGTCAACAATCAGCAAGCAACCTATAAAATTTCTAAAGAAAAAAGGAACGTCTTGATGTATTTAAAGATTATTAAAAAAAAAAAATGTTATACAGCAACAAACGACAACCACTGAATTACAGGATCCTGACTTGAAACAGGCATCTACCCAATCAAACTTTAAATAAAAGATACCACAGCTACTAGTATCAATGAAGTGTGCCTCATATATTGATTGGATGTATAATTGACAATAACAATCGGTTAAGAACAAAATGTTATGACAAAATGAATGATTTCGACTTCCAAATGTTGAACGTTCCATTTCATGTAGCAACATTTCAGCATTTCAGCAGTGCCTGTATATGGAGTATATATCTTCCAGATACGATATTTCAGAGCTTGTGTTTCCTATCATGATATTCTTGTTAATGGGTTACTGTCTTCTGGGATGCGTTTGAACCAATGCTTCAAATGTTAAGTCAATCCTGCAAAAGTTTTACGGGTGCCATCACGAGTTGGTTGACCTTTATGGAATATCTGTGCCACAATTGACTACGTATTTATTTAAAATGTTGTTACTACGATCCCGTTCTCTTTGTCACGATTGTAACATAACTGAATGAGACTCATCACCCGCGGTTTTTGGTAGGCTTCTTGTTGCTGGGTGTTAAGGTTTCTATGTAGTGTTTGTACTTCTTTGAGTAGTTTTTTTGTTTCATTTTATGCCATGACTTATAAATTTTAATACATCAGATTTGTGGTATATCAATCCAAATCATCGTACATGTAACTCCTGGCGAAATCACCAGTAAATACATATGAAAATTTAACAGTTTTTGCAGTTATTGGCTTTACATTTAGAAATGAAACAATATTGTTCAGACTCATAATTGTCCAACATGTCTTATTGTTTAATTGAACAGCCATGAAGGATGATTATTGTCATTGTCACTGGTATGATGATCTGAATGTACCGTATCCGAGATATATACGTCATGTTTTAAGAAAACCTGATACAGCAGATGACCTTTGTTTTCTGCTTATTGAAGAGTAACAAAAGTTGTATCTTTCCAATAAAATCATGGGACGAGAAAGATAATAAAATGACTGAAAAATCTATTTGATTTTATATTTACAAAACTAGTAAACTGTATTTTCATTGCACTGGATACATACTAAAATACTTAAGCTATACGTGAGATATGAAATACAGATTTATATATACAAAGAAAACAACGTAGATGCAATTTCGGCAACATACAGTCTTACGTTGTAACAAAGTAAAGTTATAAGGTTGCAATGAGCAGTTTGATACTCCTGATCTCTGTATGTCTTTTATGTCATCGTGTATGGCTACCATCTCGTTGCGAACTTTATTATTTAAGCATTGAAACAGCTGGTTGGAATTTGAAATAAGAAACACGATTTTGTTATCCGCTACAATGATTATGTTGCTTGTAAATATAATACACGATTTCAGTCCGCTTAAACTCTTACTAGGTTGAAAGAGTTGTGTAGAAAAGTGAAGTGGCCTTGTTCCTGACGCCTGTGTCTTTCAATATCTCTTCATAAGTGGCAAAGTTACAAGTCGTTTCCTGACCAGAAAATGTCTTAATAAAAACGCCATTTCAACATATGCAACAAATACTGTATTTGTGACGTCTAATCGACTTTTGTAATACCATTTCTTATATTGTGTTTCGTAATTGTGTCGGACAAATTTTCTTTAGAAAATTACATTATCATAACTTTAGTTTTAAACATAATATGTTTTAACTAGTTGTGTTATGAAATAATATTTTTCATTTTTCAAAAACAATACAATTTTATCTAATATAATGTTCTGTGCATGTTAATCCAATTTTCATTAATATGTCATAAATTATCGCTGATACTTATTTAAATCTTTGTTTGCATACATACTTTACCTAGTATATCTTTCTACATAAATAATAGTTACTGTTTTCTTACGATCGTATGCTATGCTTGATGAGTATATAACTGGTCATGTGTGTGAGGTAGCACTTAATAGCGAGTGAATACAATTTTAAATCATCGCGTTATCAACACACGTACTACACAAAAGAACTAAGGTATGCTTGTTTATTTATTCAGCTATTGCATTTGTTCTATTATCCTTTTTAGTTATGTTAATAGCACAATTAAAACAGAATTTTTGTATTGATTAAACATGTTTAATGTGTGCTCTTTGATATTAAAACAAAAATGATGATTTACCATATACATAATCATGACAATTTGACAACGAAATACACCATGTATATGTTACAGTGAACTTGTTTTATCAGGGATTATGTAGAATCCCTGATTGTTCAGGGATTATGTAGAATCTCTGAAAATGACCAGTGATTTTATATAATCACTGAACATTTCTGTAATTATTTTACAAATTCCTAATATGAATATCAATAATAAAAAATCAAATAAAGACAAATTATTATTTGTTTTTGTTTTCTCTTATTCCATGAAAATTTAAGTGAATAGTTTTCATATCTGATTTACCTGGAAAATCGTAAGAGAACAGTTTTTATAGTGATATTTTATTTAACTGTTAAACCACATTATTTCACAAACAAATAAATATGACACAGGCACAGATGTTGCTTTGCGTTCCCTGTAGGCACACTTTGTTGAATCAACGTTGAATCTTTGTTGATTTTAGGTTATACATTGATCAACAAATATTCAACATCGATTCAACGTTGACAATTCAACGTTGAAATTAGAACATTGTTTCAACGTTGAATTAACATTGTGTTGAACCACCAACATTGAATCAACGTTTGCTAAACAATATATAAAACCCAGTAGTTGTGGATACCAGAATTGTCAAAAAAGAAGTATTGGGCACATCACAATTCTTTTAAATTGACAACGATATTCACATAATAAAATAGAATAATCAGTAGATTTATCACTAATTGTCGTGGTGATTATAGAATTATATATAAAACAATCGCAGTGTATATCAGCATAGATTAATCATGAACTTTGCACCCCAAATAATAGAAATTCCCAAATTTCACCCCACCCCAAAACATAATAAATTAATAGAACAGCTTGCATACAGAATCATACAGTAAATATAAATATTTGTGAATAACACCTTCTCCTAAAAATATGCCCCCCTTTTTCCGTGGCTGCTGATGTCAAATATCTTGTTTTCATTCCTTTTTTTTTCTATTCTTTTTAACAATCTAAAGAGAAAGACGTATACATCAGTACATAAACAATGGTTGATAACTTGTAATATAAACAACAGATAGATCTATTGGAATAGTGATTTAAATTTTCGCGGCATTTTTAACATTTCTATTTTAAGACAAATTCAGATATGCGCATGCGCAGTTGTTTTTGTTGCCAAAGTTTGAATATCCGCTCTCGAGACAACAAGGTGATTCTACAGAGTTTTTATCAATATCTTTCCTGTATACAGCTTTTATATTTTATCGTAAGTATATATAAATTGTTGTGATTACAGTAAATACAGTATCGTATTTGAGAAATGTGAGTTTATCATGTTGTTATGAAAACTGTACTGAAAAGTTGAAATTTTACACGAGGAAAAGGGGGATGTTTAACATGTTACCATTCTCGATTTACCTTCCAACGTCTCTTGAATTTTTATCGTTGACTAATTGAATTCAGCATATGATTGAATCAAAAGTAAAAAGAAATTTTATCTTTATTTACCTGTTCAATTCAGTTACACGAAATCTCATAAAAAGGGGGGCTTGAGTTGTTTACAAAATTGGGGTGGAAAGGTCAGACGCTATATGGCTCACCAAGTTGGACCTTTAATATTTTACTGTCAAAATTAAAGTAGTGTTTTGACAAGGTAATCAAAGATGAAGGGTATATCATATATGGGGGTGGTAAAGAGTTATTTGTGTGCAACGTTTTTGGCCTTTTAATTTCTCGTTTTCTTGTCTTTGGTTCGAGATGAGTTATTTGTCTTTCCCCTTATTTATTTTCCTTGTTTTGTGTTGGTACTCTTACTTTCTCATGCCCCACATTTGATTAAAAAAAGTAAACCGGGACTAAATTCCAAGTCAGTCTGGATTTTTAAATTATGTGTTCCCAGGATATTAATTGCTATCAATTTATGAATATTTTTTTTTTTTCAAAACGGATGCAAATAGCGGACGCGAAAAGGTGACCGCAGGGTCTGCGTGTCCATTATCATGACTGTGATCTCCAAGAACGACTGAGTAATAACTTCTAGTACTTTTCCTAATATTTACGATTTTATTTCTCGTGCTTCGTTTATCCCAATTTTATTTTCCGTGTAGCGTTTTGGGGATTTTATTTCATGTGTTTTCGTGTTAAGAACCCCTTTACAACCCTCGTATAATCAGACAGATATCCATGCATCAGCACAAGTAATACAGAAAAAGACATAAATGGATAAACCTTCAATTTGTTCAAGTTAAAATGTAGTATTTAGGATTTTCTTGCAGATTATACCTTCTGGTCTATATAAAAAGAAATGTAGTTGAGATTTTGATGGAAGTTTAAATTTTGTTTAGTTTTCACGAGTTCTTATGCTTTTGATTTATACTTTAAATATCATCATTATGAAGTTATTAATAGTTAAATGTGTTGAACAGTATTAAACTTGACAATGTTATAACTTATGATTTTGTAGATGTCATCATGAAGACCTATGGAATCACGGAACAACAAGTGTCTGACCTAACAACAACCTTTCTAAAATGGGCTCCAAAAAGACAGGGTGGGAGAAGAAAGAAGTTGAAGTTTTCACTATTAATAAATAAATTTATTTTAATTTTATCGTATTGAATATTTCTCTATAATCAGTGGTTGGACATTAGAATACATGGAGTAGGAACAGCAAACTTTGTTTTATATTTTGATCACTTAGATATTTAGAATAGACATTGGGCAAAAAAAATGTGTAATAAGGGTTGTGTGCTTTCAAAAATTAGGATAGTTCAATATTGGAAATATGTTTTCATTTATTTTTTTGTTGTTGATTTTTTTCAATGTTTCTCTGGGATGATAATTTGTGTTTCTATATGCATATCGTTTAATGTTAAAAAAATCTTGGGGGTTAAATTATGGTTCGTAGGAAAGCCCTAAACACACATATTTGTTATTTAGTTGATTGGTTGTTGACATCATCATGGTCAAGCCATGCTCTTATCACAAGAATGTGGTCTCTCAGTTTTATTGTTGAAAATTCTTCTACGAGTAATTGACAGTCAATGGCATATATTCAAAGTTTTTATTGTTACCTATTGTTAACAAGACAATCATCAACCAAAGAACATTATTTATATATCTTTGGGTCACTATACAGTTCAACAATGAGCAAAAGCCTACACCATGTCAAATATGACCAGGCAATGGTATTATTTAAAGTCCATCAATTTTTTTCTGAGATTAATTTTTATACTTTGGTCTGATGGAGCAGTTATTGGATAAAGTTTCCTGCGGCAGAATGTTGCTATGACATTTAGCATGTCGAGGGCCTTGAGAAGACACTAGCTTGAATATTGCTACAGTATAAAATTATGGAATGCAACACACAGAAAATACAGGATGAATGAAACTTAAGTTTTAGGTGGAAACACAGTTGAACACTACCACTAACCAATTTTGATTCCGTGTTGAATATGGTATTCACCCTGAATTCAATCTGAATTCAAGGTAAGTTATTGGTTGAAACAATGTTGAAGCAACCATTATTCAATATTGATTCAAAGTTGAATATCAACGTTGATTCAACGAAGGATTTCAACGTTGATACAAATTTGCAAAATCTAATAATAATTCAACATTGATTCAACATAGAAAATAAACATTGATTCAATGTTAAATCAATGTTGTGTGCCTGCTGGGTTTGGTTGGAGCAAACGTATGCTCAACAGTTAATGCAAATTGCAGAAAATAACACAAAATAAAAGATATGGACAAGGAACAAATAGAATGACATTGTTACACTTTGATGACAAAAGAACCAAGTAAAGAAGACAGAACTCCTGATTATTACTATCAGGGCAAATGTGCAATAGTCGATGCCATCCAAATTTAGTTTGTAAAAATAAACGATTGTTTTAAAATATTGTGCATAACATTTCAAAATAGTGTGTAGCATTTTAACATATTTTGCCTAATAATTTAATATAATGTGTTTATCCTTTTAATATATTGTGCTTAACATTTTAATATATTGTGGCTTACATTTTAATGAACGGAGGTTATCATTTTTATATATTGGGCTTAAAATTTTATTAGATTGTGCCAAATAGTTCAATAAACATATGTATTGTGCTTAACATTTTACAATTTATGTTTATGATGATGTTTTAATATGATTTTATAGAAAATTATTTAACTTTTATTCATTTTTAATAAACAAAACCGTTTCTTCATTTCAGTCATTATATATAATCCCTGACGTTTTTTCTAGTGATTATACATAATCCCTGAAAATTTAAGTGATTATATATAATCTCTAAACAAACCAGTGATTCAAAATAATCCCTGAAAATTTTAGGGATTCTACATAATCCCTGATTATACTACAGAAATAGTCATGAAAGTACATGCAGCTGAGATGCATTTATTCATATCAAGTGTAATAAACCTAGTATTGCATGTTACCTTAATTTTCAGTATAAATTAGGAAAACCCAAGGGGTGAGTGTTTAAATGATATGCCTATAAATAGATATAAAATACATAGTGTGTATACATTTTATTTCCTTGGACAAATTCAGTATGGTAAGAAAATCTTTAATATTTCACCTACTTTTATTCATTAAATGTTTTCTTAAGTAGTAAAATTTATGTATTGAAATATACCCATGCATTTATCTTACATTAACCGAAGTAAACCGAAATAAAAGAACAGAATATTAAAGGTCAATGCGTATAATGAAATGATCCATTGAAAGGTTGAACTAACGTCAAAATATAGGACAAGACATTTACAACAAACATTTTCTTTTATTTCTGAAACTTTATTGAGTACAGCCCTGACATTTGTCAAAATTCTTTTAATTATTATATATTTTAGATACATATATGTCTTGGACAAATTTACTTGCAAGGTAAACAATTGATTTACAATAAATGGTACTGTGTGTCCTTTTGCTAGTTCTGTTTTTGTGCATTCTTTCGGTCTGACGAGTCGAGCATTTTTCAACTGATTTCTTATAATGTATAGTGTATAGTTTGTATTTTGTGTGTGTTGTTGCACCACTGTCCAAGATTAGAAGGAATGTTAAGCGTTCGCACACATGTTTAACCCCGTAACATTATGTATGCATCTGTTCCAAGTCAGGAGACTGTAATTCGATGATTGCTGTTTGTTTCTAAATAAAATCTTTACTACACGTACATAAGCCTATCCATAGCAGACTACAGGGATTTCAATGTGAACTCCTGCATGGTACTAATAAATAAATTGATATTTTAAGTTGACTCTTCTGTTTCAATTACAATACTTCGTTTGAGTCGCATTTGACATTCACTTCTCGTCATGTTGTGGATGTTACATTATATTGGAGGGGGTTGGGCTGTTAATCCTAAATGAAATTTTGTGTACAGAGTAATTTTTCGGATTTGGTTTCGCCGACAGCTCTAGCTCGAATTCTAATAGGATTTAGACATTGTTTATCTTTGTAAATTAACTTTTCTTAAATGTTATATTCATTTGCAAGACTGAAAGTTTTTTTTACTTTAAAACAAACGTTTCAATGCTTTTCAAATTCGGAATTGATTATCTTTTCTACTGTTAAGATACGAGAGTGTTGAGTATTTTGTCGATGAAACGCACGTCTGGTGTGCAAATTATAAGCAAAATATCGTTGCGTTATGTTTACAACTAGGTCAATACCTTGCTCTTTACCTTTCCAATCTGTGTGCGTTATCGGCTCAATAGACAGCATTACAAAATATATAGACGATAATGTCATTTTTGCGAGTTTCATATTTTTTAAATGTTAAAATCATTTGAGAAAAATATGCACAGGAATAAATTGACTTAATAAGGTGTTGCATATTACTTTGAAATTTTCAATGTTCCTCTGTTTCACAATTAATTTGTTTGTTGTTTTTATTTTTTTATTAGAGCGACTTTTTTAGTCGTATGCCGAGAAAATGCGCGTCTGGCGTACTAATTTATAAAGTAGATATAACTGAGAGCAGAATGAAAAAGGAAAAAAAAAATTTTCCTTTTTTTTACCTGAAAATCCTGAGAAATGCAGTTTTGAAATAATGTTATTCTATTTAGCGTGTATTTCTGGAAATTAACTGGTATATTGATGTAGTTTGTTACATTTTGAAATAAATTTATTTTGAGCCATGTACTTTCAAAGAAAAACTACTTTAAATAAACTTTCAAAATTGGATTCCTCATCCAAACTTTGTCTCTATGGGAAATTAAAAACTAATTGTCAGTCTAAGGAATATTTAAATTGCAATAATTTTATACATAGGCAGTTTCTCTCAAAATTTAGACTCAGTGATCATTCCCTAGGCATTGAATTGGGAAGGTACAGAAACATTCCAAGAGCACAAAGATTATGTAAAAAATGTGGAGTCCTTGATGACGAATTTCATTTCTTTTTGTATTGTGACATTAACATATCATTGCGTTCTAATTTTTTTGCTTATCTAAAAGACTATGTACCAATATTTCAACATCTTGATGCATTTAATAAACTAAAACACATTCTAAACCCCATCCCTGAACTTGTTTGTGATATTGGAGTCTTTATTAAGCAGTCTTTCGAACTGAGGGTCAGACTCATGTCAGACAAGCTTATGATTGTGTTTTTACATAAATTTTAATTGAACTCTTAAAATATGTTCTATTATATTGTATTGTACTACATTGTATTGCATTGTATTTAAAATGTATAATTGTTTGTTTGTATTGCTTGACCCTTATGGGTGTAATTTTGCAATAAAGATTATAAAGATTATAATAAAATTTGTCTATTTACAATAATGCATAGAATAAATGTATTCTATACATCCACAGAACTTTCTGACCATCCAGAATTATAGAATAAATTTATTCTATACATACAGAGAACTTTCTGGGCAAACAGAGTTATAGAATAAATTTATTCTATACACGCAGCGAACTTTCTGACTCTCTACAGAGTTATAAAATAAATTTATTCTATACATGTACATACATATAACTTTCTGACTATCTACAGTTATAAAATAAATTATTCTAAACATACAGCGAACTTTCTGACTATCCAGATTTATAAAATAAATTTATTCTATACATACATAGAACCTTCTGATTATCCAGAGTTATAAAATAAATTTGCTCAATACATACATAGAACCTTCTGACTATCCAGAGTTATAAAATTAATTTATTATATACATTCATAGAACTTTCTGACTATCCAGAATTAAAAAATAAATTAATTCTATATATACAGCGAACTTTCTGACTATCCAGAGTTATAAATATAAATTTCTCTTATGGTTGTAGCATGTTATCTATTTCTTGCATGAATAGATAATTCTCGTATCACACTGCACGGAGTGTGATACGAAAAAGTGATACGAAAATCTGCGTTGATTTGATTGGCTTATCAAGTACCATAAGACGATACTACGGCATTTCAATTGGCTATTCGTTAGGTCATTGATAACTTTCAAAGGTTAAGACGATGTACATTTCGTCCTTGACAACGGACATATGCGATTTCTTCAATAATATACAAAACACTTACAAATTTCACCCGACAATCTTCTTTTTGTCAAATTTTATTACATTCCGAAGCGTAAAAAAGTCTTAAAATGTCTGATATTATAAGTTATCTATGTTCATATCCATATCTACGGATATGAACGTAGATAACGAATTTATCCCCGGTCTTAGTCCAGATCCGGCGATTTTAAGAGAAATTCGACCACAAAGTGTAACGTGAACGTCATTTTATAAAAATCTTTTATTGAAATTTGTGACTTTGAAATATTTTTAACGGGGTGTAGGGTACTACCTTTGGTAGAACCCTACAGGTAGTCAAATAGAAGACGTTTTTAATCCAGAGACAGAGAAACTAGAATAGGTCGAATTTTGTGCTCAATGTTGTGAGAGCTACATCATAGACGGTGTACTTCAACGTCGGTCATTTCCATATCTAGGTCAGTAGTCCCATTCGTTGTCAATGAGGCAGCCAAGTAATGCATTTACTAAAATGAGTGCAAATGATCGACATAATAAGATAAATCGTTAGTGGATTAAATATTTAATTACAGACATCATGGATAATCTACAGAATTCGATATTTCACAAGGAACAATCATGTAACTAAGGAAAACGCGCGTGAAGTTCCCCAGTGTAATGGGTAGCAACTTTCGGGTATATGGGTTAGCAACATCAAGGGGCTATGGGTTTTGTAACGACGTGCGTTAACCAATCAAAATCCTAGAAATATATTCAACCGGGGATAATAAAATTTGACACCGGAAAAGGACATATGACGTCATACATGTGCAAAATATTAGATCAACATTTCGTTGATTGTTTTAATTTACGCATTGAGAGTGTTCACCAAAAGAGAAATAGGTTTAACAACTTGTGAAAAATGGATATCGCTTGATATCAACTCTCGTTATTTAATTTAAATAGTAATAATAAACTCGTCGAAGGCTCGTTTGATATTATATTGAAATTAAATAATTCGAGTTGATATAAAGCGATATCCCATTCTCAGTCGTTATGAAACCTATAACTATTCTATGCATACATGGAACTTTCTGATCATACAGAGTTATAAAATAAATTTTATCTGAAATACTTTGACTTATAGAGAACTTTATGGGCATACATTTTTATAAAATAAATTTATTCTAAAATACATTGACTTACAGAGAACTTTCTGAACATACAGAGTTATGATAAATTTATTTTGAAAGTACATCAAACTGTTTGTTAGGGATTATCCAAAGAATATATGTATTCTATACTCACAGTGCTCTCTTGTCAAAATAACGTATAAAATAAATTTGTTTTGAAAGTATACTACTCTGACTGTAAAGAATGAGACATAAAATAACCGTTTTCCCAACCCATAGTGCTATCTGATCTCAACTGTTTATAAAATATAATTCAAGTTTATCAATATCGCAGTATGTTTACTACCTCAAGGCTTAAGGCTTTTCTACCCCAGGAATAGATTACCTTAGCTGTATTTGGCAAATCTTTTAGGAATTTTTGGTCCTCAATGCTCTTCAACTTCGTACTTTATTTAGCCTTTTTAACTTTTTTGATTCGAGCGTCACTGATGAGTCTTTTGTAGACGAAACGCGCGTAGGGCGCAAGTACAAAATTTCAATCCTGGTATCTATGATTAGTTTATTTAGAATAAGTCATAGACTAAGTTTATATTCAAATCTTTTCTTATACACAATGAAATGAGGAAAAGTCTAGAAACCATCCGAAATTACAAATTTTGACCTCAAGGGTATGTACTATTCACTGAGGTATCTTCTTTCGGGATTTTTCTCTGTAGTCTTTTTATAACTTTATTTCAAACTCTTTTTTGTCATGTTCATACCACGAAAAAGCACAAAAAGTTAATCTTAAAAGAAAACAATGGACACAATATTCCTATTTCGTTTAGAAAAATTGTCTGACTGACAACATAAAATAAGAAAATTGATTAATTTATACTTCTTATCAAAAATTAAATAAAAATAAAACAAACACAATCTAGATTGCTTTGTTTGGCTACCATGTTCTATCATTTGATAAGTTTGACTGTGTCATTCCATTCTTTAACTTTGATAAGCAGTCTCAATCAGCTTCAAATTTATTTGGAATCGAAATTTTCTGAAGATATCCTGAAATCGTTTTCGTATGTCAAAACACAGTTTCTCGGAGTTCATTGATTATATAGTTCATTCAAAAATCAATGTGTAAAATTTGAATGGATTTTGTATAAAAGGATAATACTTTCTGGTTTTCCGCTACATGTTACATATATTTTAGCAAAATATGTCGGTATTCATGCATGATGGTACAAATATATACTCCATTAACTTGTGATACAAATCGTCCTTCCCTTGCACACTACTGCTTTCTTGGCCGTGATCTATGAAAAAAATATTTGAACATGAATTGAATCACATTTAAAGATTTGTCTTCACAGTACATGCCACGTTCAATGTTTGGTGTTTAACTCAATAATATTTACTTTCTTACAAATATTCTATAGGTTTTTGGAGTATATGCATTGAAAAATGCAGCAAAGTGTATTTGGGCGTTTCAGTTAAAACAAATTATCAATCTACTTAGTATATCAGATCTTGAAAACAGCATACGTTAATCATGTTTATAATAAAAGGTTTTAGTCTTCGATGCATGATTTTTTTTATTGGTTGTTATTGGCTTTTAACTAGCTGTCGGTAACTGTGAGTACTCTCACATCTGTACTTTGTCTTTTTGTTATACATGTAAGTTGAAGATGCATGAATTCCCTGCCACGTCCGGTCTATGTTTTTGTTATACATGTAAGTTGAAGAGACATGAATTCCCTGCCACGTCCGGTCTATGTTTTTGTTAGTTGTTTTTGTTCTTTGTATTAATCTATATACAATATATGTACATTGTCGGAAAATATAAAATTTATTTGTATGAGCTTTAGAAACAGGACGAAAAGCGAGGCTCGCTGAGCTTTTCTCCTGTTTCGCAGCGAGTACTAATAAATTTTATATTTTCCGACAATGTACATATATTGTTTTTATCCTGAAATTTACACCCAACACTTGAAACTTTAGTTGTTAAAATCTAAATCATTGTCTCTAATTTTTCAAAGAAATCGACATAGTTTAAACGCAGACCGCGAAGAGGACCCCAAAATGAACTGGTACGCAAAAAGAAATATCCACATTACCGCTTGCTCAACATGGAAGAGGGATAACAGGAGACTTTATTTGTACAAGTACAAATAAAGCAAAAATTTATTTGTGTACCTGTTATTTGTACAATAGTTGGCTGATTGCAGGATAAAATGAGTTATAAAGTCCTTTCTAACTGATCTTTATAGTTTATTCTTATGTTGTACTGTTACACCACTGTTCCAGGTAATGGAGAGGGATTGGTACCAGCAAACATGTTAACCCCGCCTCACTCAACATTTGCCTGTCCCATGATAGGAGCCTGTACTTCACATGTTCAGTGGTTGTCGTATGTTGCTGTACATTATACATCATACATGAATGTGTTGTTCGTTTATTGTTTTGTTTTGTAATAAATTTAATAGTTAGTTAATTTTCTTGTTTGAATTGTTTACATTTGTCATTTCTGGGCCTTTTATAGCTTACTATGCGGTATGAGTTTTGCTCATTGTTGAAGGCGGTACATTGACCTTAAGTTGTTAGATTCTTCATCATTCGGTCTGTGGTGGAGAACTGTCTCATTGGCAAGTAGTATGAAAAGGCCGATTCTGCCGCAATCGCATTTTAAGGGAAATCCTGCATAGGACCCCAGCCCCGACGGCCAAATGCAAACGGACGGCATCCCTATTGAGCATAGGGTAAATACAAGAATATGACTTTCGTACACAATGGATTCGTCGACATTCCCAAAGATTGAGATGACGACTTCATCGGCGAAGATGCCTTCCAGGAAAAGGTGCAGGACCAGAATCAGGAAGCCATCAAATGGAAGGATTTACCTATTGGGATGATCTATAAGATCTTGGAGGTGATTGAAGTGGAAGGTAAGTATGGCAAAAGCAGGATTCTCACTCTGAAAGACAGACAAGGAGAAACCGCCAGAGTATGGGCTTGCCCCACGCTTAACAAAGAGAAGGGTCCTTTGCAAGGCGCTTTCGTTCGGAGCACCGGATTCAAGCTGAGCAAGAAATCTAATCAGCAGTACCTCTCATACGATCTGGTGAGGAAAAAAAAAAATCTGGGGGTAGGGTGTGAAAATTTCCCAATCCAAATATCTGGATTGGGAATTTTTTTTTGGTCACTGAAATCTTTGATCGTGGAGGGTTCGTGAACGGAGCACATCACGGAGCGTAAGCGGAGTGATGTGCGAGTGGTAGAACCTCCTTACGGCGCATGCGCATTAGATTTGCATACATTTTTATTATGCTCCTGCCGTATAATCAGTACGTCGATAGATACTGACGTACTGATTATACGGCATAAATTACGCGGGATTTGAGGTTCCCTACTTTTGCGACGTTACGCATCGCTTCTGTGACGTTTTGAATGTAGATACTTTCAAAAAAAAAAAAAAATGGACAAAGCGACGTGGGCAGAAATTTCAACCAGCTATGGACAGTTTTTGTAGATATTTACTGCAGACGCATCCGAATGATAATCAGATACCACAGTACTTAAAACAAATTAACGATATTGTGACAAACAAACAGTTAAATGCAGATGAGAAAGAAAGAAAAAAAGAAGACAAGAAGATAAAACTCAAACGTGAAATCATGAAAAGCTATTGTGAAATTGATGAAAACCGTGAAAATGCTGAAGTGGCACTGAAGCAGGAAAATGAAAAAGAGTGTTTGAAAACCTTGAAAGCATTACAGAACAAGATAGACATCGATAAAAGGCGTGTGTTGAAATTTGGATCACAACAAGGACGTTTGATAAACAAACTTACTCAGAACCTTAGACTGAAAGGGGTGGAAATTTGCACTTACTTGGCCAGCAATGGAATAGTATTTTCGTTAAGCCATTGCTACGCTTTAATGGACTTATGGAGAATGACCAGCAAATATCCAAAACTTTTGAAATGTTCTATGAATCTACGGGACATCACGAGAAACATAAAGCTAGTAGATGAAATATGTATTGAACTTGGATGGTGACTTTAAATCTTTTATGCTATTATATATGTTATTTTATGTTAAATTTAGAAGATAGTAAATGTGCAAACTTTTTTTTATCTTCATTTTTGATCATTTTAATCATGAATATCAGACGGTCTTTCAATTGAGTCAGAAAAAATTAAGATACACATACACCGGAACAAGTTTTCTGACGCGTCAGAAAAATTTGGGGGATTTTTTTTTGAGAAAAATTTGGCGGATTTTTTTTCTCTGAACATAAAATATACGCATATACCAGAACAGCTTTTCTGACGCGTCAGAAAAAAAAAATTTGGCAGACTTTTTTTTTCTGCACATAAAATATGCACATATACTGGAACAGCTTTTCTGACGCGTCAGAAAATTTTAGCAGACTTTTTTTTTTTTTTGAGAAAAATTTGGCGGATTTTTTTTTTCATTGCACATAAAATATGCGCATATACCGGAACAGCTTTTCTGACGCGTCAGAAAATTTTAGAAGATTTTTTTTTTCTGCACATAAAATATGCACATATACCGGAACAGCTTTTCTGACGCGTCAGAAAATTTTAGCAGACTTTTTTTTTTTTGAGAAAAATTTGGCGGATTTTTTTTTTCATTGCACATAAAATATGCGCATATACCGGAACAGCTTTTCTGACGCGTCAGAAAATTTTAGAAGATTTTTTTTTTTCTGCTCATGTGAAATTATTTACCGAGAATATTTCTTCAAGAGGACATTACCCCTTGAAGAAATAGCATGGCTGATCAATTTCTAGAATTTATGTGCTTTGTAAGGTCCTCATCAATGGTGGTTGAAGGTTTTCGCAGCTGCTGCTTTCGTCGTAGTAGAAGCCGAGACATTTCACAGCGCCTGCAAATTCAGTCTCATCGATCTCACCATCCTCTAGGGCCTTGCTCACTGAATCTTCGATCTGGGATTGATAGGATCTGACGATACGCACGGTATCTTCATGCTTCTTACATTTCTTACGGATGCGCTTGGCTAGCACGGTTAATACCATCATCGCGATGGAATTCACGACGGTCAGAGAGCTCAAAGGAAGGCATGCCACTACGCCTACCCCCGTGGCGGCGGTGCTGAGGGCGCCAGCGGAGCAAATGACGTTAAGTACGGCGCACATGCCCAGAGCGAAAGATGCCGCTTTATCCACTCGCTTATAGGTCCTCAACAGTCGAGCATACTTTTTCTTTTCGGATTCAAGCTCTCTCTCGATCGACCCGATTCTAGCTTCTCGGTAGGATTGCTTCCCAGAGTCTACGTCTTCCATTTATCTATACCTAGAGGAGCATGCCCAAGATGGGGATGCTTTTGAAGGGACTATTGGGACCTAGGATCAATCCAGAGCCGTAGACCCTACCACCGCGTTTCAGATATAATCCATCGCCGCTGAGAGTCTTAAATGGTGGTCGGGCCGGGAAGAGATATAAGCCCTTACCGTGAGGCTCCACGCAACATACTTTCCCACCCTTCTTCAGGTATAATCCAGATCCCACGGCCTTTTGGATGGCTGCGCTTCCCAAACCGCTCAATGCGCCCACGCCCAAAGCGGGCAGCACGGTTTTGGCCAGCATGGGCAGCGCGGCAGAGGCGAGACCTGCCAGCATTGGGAGGAATCCACCTTCTTTCTGCACGTTATGTCTCACCTGCTTCGGACTCATCTCCAAGACCATTCCACCCTTTCCGCTCTGCAAGAGCTTGGCGATGCGCTGGATCTGGCGGTGGGTGAGGAGCATCTTATGCTCACCGGATAGGTTGGCATGCGACAATCGGACGCTCACGGGGCAGCCGTTCTTTGCCGCACGCTGGATCTTCTCTGCCTGACCTTTCGTCAAGTTCAGACCATACTCTTGATAATCCATTTATTTATACCTCACGCAGATGGAAGCGGCTGGTGAGATTCTCCCTCGCAGATCGACGGGGTGAGCGTCTTGATCGGTCAGATACGTCTGCATGCGATCGATGGTCCTCAGAGTCATCGGCAAGTAGACAAGATTCTTGGGAGTCTGGATGATCTTCATGCCGGGATCGACTGCGGAAAGAAGCTATATATGATGGACTGCTGCGTGCCGTTGACGTAGCTTCCGTGGATGATATCGCTATTCACGAGGATGCTATTGATGCTGATGATATAGACGATATTCTCGCCTTCCGCATAGCCATTAGTGCTTCGATCGTATGCATACGTCCGACGCTCGAATCCAAGCACCGGACTGATGCTATTGGGCACGTCGAAATCCACTTGATAATTTCTTGCGAGAGTGAGGGTCGCTCTCAGCGTCGCGCGATTGGCATCGAGAAGGACCTTAGCCTTATGCTTATTAAGCCGCAATTGTCGTTGGATCTCATCATTGATATCGTCGATTCCATAGGAGCCAGTGCTCAGTCCGACGGAAACCAGCTTGCCCTTCATCGGGAGAATAGCGGAAGGAATTATTTCCCGCATGAATATTGGGGATGGAGTAGTAGGTCTCCAGATTCACTAGGGCCATCTCGTAAGATTTTTCCTCGCGCAGCTGGAGGGTGGATTGAAGCGAGTCAAGATCTGACTATCGTTTCCGGAGACGATGAAGGAGAATCCGTGCTTGGGCTCCGTATTGGTGGCGATTTTCCGCAAAAGTGAAGCGTCCATTTATCTAAGCCTCCTCAGAAGACGACGCTCATCTTCTGGCCGTCGGATTCGAATTGAAGGATTCGATCGGAAATGACCAGGGCGAAGGCTTGAGTATTGGCAGGGACGTTGCGCTCGAAATCGGCACGAATCTGGATATCCACCGTCGACTCTTTCAATCGCTCGGACTGATGGCTCACGTCGATGACGAATAAGGGATAGAGATCGATGAAGTCGGAGGATTGATGCCGCCATTGCTGAGCAGACTTTCCATGCTATGGAATTTCTTGCGGAATTCGGCGGCCTCCTTATAGACCCTGGCGACCCTGCATTGAGAGAAGCCGGCATTGAAATCCACGGCGGGATAACGCTCCGCATTGAGAGTCACGTGGATATTTCGCAATCGGCAGTGGTCGAAGACGGCGGCATTATGCAGCTGATCGTTGTCCCGTTCGGTCTGAAAGGCGACGATGATCCATCGAGGTTTTCTCGCCCGCTTTTAGCGGCTAGGCGCCAGTGAAATTGTGAAGTCTGAGACACGGCTATGGAGTCGCACTGCCTCATGCGAAATCCGCAATCGATCTTCGTCTTGCTCTGGATGGTCTTATAGAGCCGCAGCTTCTTTTCGTCGGAGGGAATGACGTGGGGGACGAACCAGGAAATCTTGCTCAAGACTATCTTGGCCACGTCGTTGACGGCGGCGGCTCGGAGGATGGCATTGGCATCCGAATCGCGCACCATGGAGAGCTCGTGCTTGAATCCGTAGACGATCTTATCGTAATCCTCGGCAAAGCCAAAGACGTGCTTGAGCGGGATGGAGAAGGAAAAGGATCCCTTATTGACCGGCTTGGTGACGATATATCCGTGGCGTGCCGCGAATCCGACGTTTTCTGCCTCGGCATCTGCCGTGGAGTCTTTGAACCATAGCTGGTTGAGGCCTTGCGATTTGGAGAAGTCGTCGGGGTACGTCAGCATCCCTAGCATGGTGGTGGCGATGCCGGGATCGTTGAGATGCTCGATCTGCTGGCCGGAAAGTCGGTAGCTGATGCTTCGGAAGAGAAACATGACGCCGTTATGGACGAGCAATACGAGATTGTCGTCGGCATACGCAGTGCCATCATTCTTCTGAAGTCGGCCTTCGATCAAGAGATAGCTTTCGGAGGGATGAAGGAAGAGATCCTGAGTCTCGATATTGATGCGTATCTCTGCGCCGGCATTATTCAGCTCCGCCCCGGCTTGAGGTTCGTATTCGTGAACCTGATATTCCTGGAGACTTTCATCGAAAGTCAGTCCTTCGGTGATAGAGAGCATATCGGCCATCATATATTTATCTATAGCGCTGGACGAAGTCGTGGATGGTGGCGATCCCGCCGCCCGAGATGAGATTATTGAGACGGACTTGCTGCTGCGAGGTCCACTTGGCCTTGGGGATGCCGGCGGAGGATTTTCTTGCGCCTCACTCGACGGACGACGTGGTCGACGGCCTTGGCCGCCCCTTTCTCCACGCCTTTCAGGGTTGCATTGGAAGCGGCGCTCACGGCCTTGCTTCCCAACGTCTTGGCGGCGGAGGAGGAAAGCACCCGTCCGGCAAGATTGGCGATCGTATCGAAAAGGCCTTTTCCACCGACGGCATACTTTCGACGATATCCGTGACTCACTACTAAAGGCATCATAAATTTATTTAGAGGAGCTTACGATGCAGCTTCTCGTACTCATTCCTGCTGATATGACCGAACTTCTTCATGGCGTCGAGGATGGCCACGATTTCGTTCCGCACCCCATTATTTCCAGCCTGATAGGCGGCAGCGCAAAGATCGAGACGATCCAGCAGCTGGTCGAAGCACGTGGGAGGAAGACGGTCGAAACCCCACTCCCATACTTATCTTGCTTATAGAGGTAGGAGACGATCTCCTTCCATTTCCGGCTTTTGCTGGCCTTGGGGGTCTGCGAGAGCGAAGAATTGCCTTGATACATGGCATTGGATGCTCGCAGGATTTCGCCATAGGTATGCAAGTCCTCCACGTCGAAATCTTTGGGATTCTTCAGGACCATGAGCTCCCACAGGCCGGGAGTGCCCTCATAGCGCTCGCCATCGACGAGGATATCGTCCCCATCGAAGGTGACGGGCGGACTCCCGATCATGATGCCGCCGTCTTCCACTCGCAATCCAAAGGTATGGTCGGCCTGGGGAGTCATACTGAGCTGAAGATAGTGGGTGGCTCGCGGACCGAGGTTGGTTTCAAAGCTTGCTCGATGGCAAGCGGATCGTCGTCGCCCTCGGCAGTAGGGAGAGGAGGAGGAAGGGCGGGCAGAGCGAATGGGATATCGTCGATCTTTTTGGTGATCTGGGAGGCAGTCTCCTTTTGCGTCTCGACCACAGGCTTGAAAATCTTGGAGAGATCGCGGCTAAGTCCGATCTTATCTAGGCGACGCTGCATATCGGCAGCCTGGATGCTACGCTTCGTCTCTTGCAAGTCCCTGGCAAGCGCCTCACGCTGCTTGGGATCGGTGATCTTGATGAACGTCATTTTATTTATAGCATCGCCCAACGCCCCTAAGCGATGGATCGAACGCCCCTAAGCGATGGATCGAACGCCCCTAAGCGATGGATCGATCGCCCCATAGCGTTGGAATGAACGCCACCCTAAGCGATAGATCGATCTCCCCTTAACGTCTGAATATTGCCTGCCAGCGTTGAGGAAGTTCATATGAGACGCCTATGTAGCAGTCGGAGGAGCAGAATAGTTTCTGATGTCTCATGTGATAATACTTCCCCACACAGACTTTTACACCATTCCAGAGGGTGATAAATTTGGGCACGTATATAGCCTCCTCGTGGATACGATGCAAAGCCTTGCCGCGGGCGATCCGGACTCTGCACCGGCAACATGCCTTGGAAAAAGCTTCGAATGCCTCTTGCACTTATCACTGCCCGATACGGAGGGATGCGTGCACGGATGGCCGCGGACAGTCTTGATGGGTCACGGGGTCTGGGCGGCGGCTCAGCTTTGCGGTGGGAGTGGGAATTATAGGTCCTTCCTTTGAAATCCTGATCATCGATGCGGTGAATGAGCGTGAGTCCACACTTATTGCAGAGGCCATCCTCAAGGCTATGGCAACAGCGGCATTCGCACTCCAAATTCGCCCAAATACTGGCGGATGCAGGGTGACAAATATCGCTAGAAATTTGCACTCACACTCTTTCCCGTACCGACCAAAATAGTGATCCGCAGAGCACCCTCGCACCTATCTAGCCATCGAGGAAGCTTGAAGTGCATACCGAGAGGTATCCGTATACCCTTGCCTCAGCGATCGATGGAGATCGACCTTTCTCCAGATCGAACTGATTCTCCAGAACAAATTCCGTCAAATGATCCATTCTTTATCTTAGACTCGATAGAAATCATCCAGATTGCATCGATATTTTCCAGCCGTCTTGGGGCTCGTGAGATCGATGGTCATGAATCCGTGAGGCTTGGCCCAGCAGTGATTGCATAGGGCATCGAATTGGGCGGGGTTGAGATCGCCGCAATGATCCCGGTGGATATGATCGCGATTCTTGGCATCCTGCTCGAAGAGGCAGACGAAATTAGCATTCTCTCGGATCGATTGCCGCGGGAGCTTGAAGTAATTTTGGCAGAGATAGAAGCAATCCACATTATTATGCCGACCGCGCACGTAGTAATCTTCGCACTTGCTCTGCTTGCTCAGCATCAGATCGTCGAAGACCGTGAGATTTTGCGAGTGGGATCGAGCTCTCGGGATCGGGCACGTCGCTCGCCTCCTCGAAGAAGAAAGCTTCGATGCCGCTAGGCTTGGACGGCGGCTTCATCATCTGCACGACGTCGACCAAAGAGTGGGGATAGCGATCCTTGACGGAGAGAAGGTCGCGGATATCGTCTTTCGAAAATCCTTTTCCAAGCGCCTGCCGCAGCAGCTGATAGATGGGCTGATGGAGGCGATCGTAATCGAGCCATCCATCGCGCAGGAGGAGATTATTCAGCAGAGTCGTCTTGCCGCAATCCGATTTCCGATGATCAGTCCTCGGATGGATCGCTGCGGAAGGAGAAAATGGTTTTGCCGACGACTCGTGGCAGGCTCATCATAGGTAAGGTCTTCAACGTCCATTTATCAATATAAAATGGGAATGTATTGTTTGAAATGCAAGAAGAAGACGGAGACGAATAATCGCGCCGTGATCACGAGCGACGACGGACGGCGGCGGCGGAAGGTGGGGACCTGCGCAGAGTGCGGCGCGCGAAAGTCGCAATTCATCAAGACGGAGGAAGGCGCCGGGCTCGTGAACAAGATGATCAATCGTCTGCCCGTCGAAATGCATCTGCCGGGGCATAATTTCACCGGGCCGGGGACGAGACTCGGTCAGCGACTCAATGCCGACGGCACGCCCAAATCTTGGTCGAGACCCATCAATCGAGTGGATGAGGCCGCCTATCGCCACGATCTTTGCTACGCCAAGCACAAGGATACGGCCGCACGAAATTCGATCTGCGATAAGAGGATGCTAGCCTCCCTCGATGCCATCCCCAATCCCACCGCGCGCGAGCGCCTCGAGCGTGGCATCGTCAGACCCATCATCGGCACCAAAGCACGATTTGGGCTGGGCGTGGAAAAAAAAAGTCCGATGGTCGGATGAGCTAGCCGAAGAGCTGCACAAGCCAGCCCGGCGCAAATTTCAGAAGCGTCGCGTGGTGGTGGGTGGGTGGACGAGACCTGGGCTGCTGATCTCGTCGATATGAGCGCCTTCTCCCGCGATAATCGAGGCTTCAAGTATCTCTTGAGCATCATCGACGTCTTCTCCAAGTACGTCTGGCTGGTGCCGCTCAAGGATAAGAAAGGTGCGACGGTGCGAGATGCCTTTCGGGCCGTCTTCAAGGATCGCACGCCCCAGAAGCTATGGACGGATAAGGGCACTGAATTTTATAATCGTGAGATGAAGGATCTGCTCCGGAAGCACGACGTCGATCTCTACTCCACCGAGAACGAAGAGAAATCGAGCGTGGTGGAGCGCTGGAATCGTACCATGAAGGAGAAGATGTTCAAATACTTTTCGGCCAATTCTACGCGCACCTACCTCCCGTCTTGGACGATCTCGTCCGCAAGTATAATACCACCAAGCATCGATCCATCAAGATGACTCCCACCGCCGCCAGCCGGAAAGAGCACGAGGCCAAGGTCTTCTGGAATCTTTACGGGATCTCCCACCCATGCAGCCTCATCGATTCGACGTAGGCGATAAAGTCCGGATCACCAAGAAGAAGGGCACATTCGAGAAGGGATATACTCCGCGCTGGACGGAGGAAGTCTTCATCATCTTCCAGGCCCTAGCGACGCAGCCACCCACCTATCGCCTCAAGGACTTCAACGACGAGGAGATCCAGGGATCCTTCTACGAGCCCGAGCTGCAGCGCACTGACCAGGACGTCTATCGCATCGAGAAGGTCTTGCGACGGCGGACTAGGGAGGCGTGAAGGAGGCCCACGTGAAGTGGAAAGGATACCCGCGAGCTTTAATTCCTGGATCAAGCAATCCGACCTGCAATAAGCCCCTATCAGTAATCTTTCCGGTCCCTTGAGAGAGACCAGAAAGACTGGGAGAGATCAAGGGAGAAGTGAGAAGCCTGTGACTACTATCTCATCTTCAGTTGAGGGTGGCGGCTTCACCCGGCCCGATTCTAATTCATCTTCGAGTCCCATGTCGCGCTTGGATCTATCTGCTGTGTGATAAGACTTTACCTTCCCTCGAGGGCATTAATCTTCCTTGCATGGAAACTACCAGATCCTGCCAGTTCTTCGCATACCATCCCTTGGTGACTGGCTCATCCGCTCGGGTCCCTTCTGGAAGATTGTGGATCGCATGCCCTTGCATATCGATATCCCCTTCCATCTTACCACCTACCATGGGTAAGCACTTTGCCATATATTTCTCGATGCGGTCGAAGCGTTTCTTCTCTGCCTCGAGTGCTTTCTGGATCGCACCAAGCTCTGCCTCTAGGTCATCGATGTCTTTCACGTTATCCTTCAGCTGGAGATTGACCCATCTCTTCGTGACTGCGTCCGAGCTATCCTGCGGCAATCCAAGACGGGTGATGCGATGATCGTTCATATCGAGATCCTGAAGCATCCGCCAGACGGGCATGCGCTTTCTCGAGTGAGATCCAAACTTATCCATTTATCTATAGTCTGAAAATCACGTCCTCGAGCGCCCGACCTTCCGATAGGAGCTTCAGGACGTGCAGGCAAAAGTGTCCGCAGACCACGTCGCCGCGCCGCTGGATTTCATCGGTATTATATCGAATCTCCGGCCGCAGATAGTCGATCATCTCGTCGGGCGGAGGCAGGCCGTAAGGATCAAAGTAGACTTTTTGTCCTTCACGCTTATGCCAGCACGTCCAGTGCGTACCGGGGCCATCGCTTTCGTCGTGATTCAGGATGCCGCATTCGATGGGCTGGGGGTTGGGAGGTAAGGCATCGCGCATGAATATTCCTCTGAATCGAGGGATGCCTAGGGCCGAGGCGGCTTCCTCAAGCTCTACGTTGGAGAGGGCTTATGGGGAAGGAGGAGGCCGTGCACGCGTATGCTACTCATTTATCTAAGTGCGAGGCGCCGTGATTCGATAATGTCCGTGGGCGAGGGTGCTGATTCCGTCAGGGAGGATGTGGCGCTTATCGTCCTTGGCGGAGAGAGCGATCTTGTTGATCTCTTCGGCGTAGATCTGATGGAGATGGCTGCGGAGGATGCTCATCGGGCGATGGATCTCCTGCTGAGTGTCGAGGCATCGCTTGTAGTCCTCGAAGGCGATGCTGTGCTTGATGACGCTCCTCGTGACTCCCTTCGCCTTCTTCGTGGCCTGACCGTCATCCATCTTGAAGGCGTATAGCTTCGCTCGGAGCCCCACGAAATCTGTCATGATCTTGCCGCCGCATTCGTCCTTGAACATCCCGAGGACTTTCTTATTTTTGCCGGTGGGGATGGCGGAAGGATGCTCGATTGGATAGTTTGACGTATCGAATTTAGCCTCGACGTGCGGAGAGATATCCTTGTAGAAATCGTCGGTCTGGATCTCATAGGCCAAGCTGTCCGTGTCGGTGAAAAGCAGCCGAGCCTTATCGCCGTACATCTTCCTCACGAATCCATAGTGGAAATCGTACATGAGGAGCTTCGAAATATCCAAGATGCAGGCTCCTAGATAGATCGGCTTATTAAATTTCAGCTTCGTCTTTTTCATGTGGACGGCTGCCAGATTCTCGGTGAAGACGACGCGACGATCGAAATTGGGCTTGGCCACGAGCTTGAGGGCCTGCTTCTCGGTGGTGACGAGCTTGACGTCGACGTGCTTCCGAATATTTTCCATGGTTTTGCCGAAGACCGAATTATTCATAAGCTTGAAAATTCCTTCTCGGAGTCGGTCTTGGCCTTAGCGCGAAGAGCAGTATTCAGCTCGATATATGGTTTGAGCCATGGAGATTGTCTGAATCTGATGATCCGACGGACTTTGGTGAGCTTCATGCCCATCTCCAAATACGTCTTGAGATTCCGATAGTGGAGCGCATATTTTTCACGCTTGCCAAGATGAGGCACGAGCTTCCGGACTTTGTCAATCTCCACATTCTCAGGCGCGAGAGGATAGTCGTTGTGGGCGTCGTGAAGATCCTGTGGATATTCGAGATCACATTCTATCATGGCGCCGTATTCGTGATCGTCGGGATAGCTGAGAATCTCGTCGATCTCCTCCGGCTCTGCCCACTCGAAGTCTCCCGTAGGAGAGGCTGCGTCATGGCCCACCCGTAGAGATTATTGGCATCAACGTAGGTGAGATATTTTGTGGGCTCGGAGCGATCGTAGCTCTTCATGTAGGGATTATTGGCTCGAGCGTGGCGATGAGAGATCATGGCCACCCCTCCTCTGGTCGCCTGCTCAAACATCAGCAGCATATCTGGATCGGAAAGAAGCTCCAATCTCTGCCCAGTCGTCTTGAGCGCGGCGTCGTAGGACAATCCTGGCGATGTGTAGTAATTGGCAGGATCGAGCCCATAGTGAGTCTGGCAGATATTCCTGAAATTCTCGAAAATATCAGTCAGCAGGAGCACGTCGGTCTCGAGATAGAGATCGTGATAATCGCGTAGGGTCTTGCACTCGAAGGCCTCCCAGACCTTCTGAGCGTGCGCGTAATCTTCGTCACTTATATGCTCTCCGGAGAGCGTGCTGAAGAAGGCTTCTTTAGGTGGGAGCTGAGTCTCTTCCAGCTTGGCTGGTCCATCCATATAATCGTAGGAAATACCCCTTCCGAATAATCAGCTCGTGGCGATCGCTGAATCTCGTCTTCACGGTCGCGAATTGGTCGGGGGTGAGATTCTTAGCTAGGGTATCCAGGCTGTTGAGCATAAACCTGCACGAGTCGATGAACCTCATCTCCAGATCACCCACCTGCTTGGAGAAGCTGATGTACTTCTCGTCGGTATTGGGGATGCAGTTGATCTTACCCTCGGTGTGGCCAAGCTCCTTGACGAAGATGTGGGCGTCGTACCCGCTCAAATTATGGAAGAGGATGGGGACGTGCTTCGGAAGCTGGAAATCCAGATTGCACTGGTTGTGCGCTGCGCCGCGATATTTCCCGGTGAGATGGTCGTGGTCCCGGACCTTATCCTCTCCCAATTCGTCTCCGCAAATGTAGCAGTGCGTGCTTTCTGCGAAGCTCACCTTATCGTCGTCAGTCAGCTCCATGGGCTTATTCTCCTTGTATAGCTTGGCGATGGCCTGCACTTCTTCCTCCACGCACTGCACGAATTTCTTTGCCGCATCCTCCCCGCAGTAGACGACCGGATCCTTGTAGTCTCCGTGAGCATATTTCACGTGATAGCAGAAGCCTGAGGGTCGTTGAAGCTGGTAGGCATTCGTGTAGGAGTGGGATTGATCCGGCTGGCAGGTGTCGAGCTTCTCTGTGAAGCACTCGAAACCGCGTAGATCGCGAAGGGACTCTCATCATCTTTTTGATACTATGGAAGGCTATGGTGGTCCCCTCTTCCGGCATCTCGATCCTGACTGCATCTTTCTTGCTGCAATATTCCATATGCTCGTCCAAGATATCCTGCCTGGAGAAGTGGGAAAGGCATCTGCGACAGAAGAAAAGCTCATGACCGTGCTCAGAGATTTGAGAGCTCAAGAGTCGTGAGAGGCTCTTGATCCAGCAGTAATGCTGCTTACCTTCGCGAGTCAAGAAGAGGAGATCTACGTGGGTGGGGCCCGTATTCTTAGATATCCTGAGGGGGTAAATCTGAAGATCCTCTTCCTCATCCTCACCCTTCTTTACGCCGTTGAAGCCATAGACGTTGACGTTGATTGCGGGATTCTGCCTCTCAAATTTATCGATCGCCCTGAGTGAGACTGGGAAGTCGATGCCTTCGAATTTTAGCTCTTCTTCCCATTTCGTGTACTGCGATACGCGGTTGGTGGATTTCTGGTCGACTTCCTCATGGTGAAGGGCTGCCAGCACTGCCCACTGGAGGCAGCGATAATCCTCATTTTCACATTGACGATCGCCTTCTTTTCACGAGAGCCGATGGGGTTGATATGAAGGAGCCCCCCTTGAGTGGCTTGAATTGGTTGAGGTGGATTTCTAGCTTCTTGACGCTGCTGAAAGTCCACCCGCTCCCTTCCCGCATGTACTTTGCCATATTTTCCTTGACCTTCTCCATCATGAAGGCAATCTCCAATTCGATGTCGTCAGATTCCGTGATCATTGTCGTGCGTGATCTGAAGGTAGGGGTGATGTAGGTATTTTCTCCGGTCGCGAGGTTGGTCTTCACCAGCTCTGCTAGAAGCACTAAGTGCACCTTCAATCCCTTCTTTTGAACGAGTGCATTCGAGATGGCGCTGGTGATGGTGCTCCGACTTACCTTCAGAAAAGTGGTCATATCGTGCGGCTTCGCGGGTTCGATGACGACCGTGCCAAATACGCCATTCAGAGCTTCCCGCCTATCGATGACCTTGATCTCATCCTCGACTGGAGCGTTTTTGATGTCCTCTTCCACCAGATGGAGAAGATCGTCTCTCTTGAGCTGGGAGTATTTGCTGAGGCCACGATTCTTTGCCAGCGCTTTGAGCTGCTTCTTGGTGAAGACTTCCTGGCGGGCAAATTTATGGGTGGTTTTGTCCTCGATGAGCCTCACCAAGGCCTCCTTGTTTTCCTGCTAAATCCCTCAGACCCTCATCCTTAGCTATTTGACGGAGAGTCTTCATGCTTTCTTTCACCACCATTTTCCCTCGACCGGATGATCTCCTCCTCCTCCTGCTGATCTGATTGACTCCTATGCCTCCAGCAGCGACCATCCATCCCGGGCTTGCTCTTGCAGAATTGCCCCTTCTTCCTCTTGAGTGGAAAGCCGCAGGTACGTCTCTCCGATTCTTCTGCCTGATTTTCAAATCGTGGCTTCATTGATTGCGCTCCGCAATTTTGACACTGCTCGGTATGCTCATCCATCTGCACTATGTTTGGAGCATTGCAGCACTGCTGCTGCCTTTGGGGGGTTGGGGTGCTATCCTCCAAATCTTCTTCATTCTCCAGAAAGAAATCCATCATATTTCTTTCGGATGTCATATCTTTATTTATTTTAATCTGTGACATCCTTCCCTTTAAGGTATCCTTATCCCCACTATCCTCTGGAGCGACTTTTCTACCATCGAATACATATGCCATTCTTGTATTTACCCTATGCTCAATAGGGATGCCGTCCGTTTGCATTTGGCCGTCGGGGCTGGGGTCCTATGCAGGATTTCCCTTGAAAATGCGATTGCGGCAGAATCGGCCTTTTCATACTACTTTGGCAATCATACCACATCTTCTTATTTCCATATTCATAACGAGGGCGAGTTGGATATCGTTTGATATCAACTCGATCTATTTAATTTCAATATGATAATAAACGAGCCTATGGCTTTTAACGTTTTTAAACGATATCCATTTATCGTTTTTAAACGAAATCCATTTCTTACGAGTTGTTAAATTTATTTCTCTTATGCAGATATACTTGGGCGGTAGACCATATGGGAACACTTTAAGGAATGCAAATCGAATGTAATTTATACTGAAGTTTTGTGGTTCATAGAATTTAGATCAACACTATTTTTAGTATATTAATTCATTTTAACATTTATACGAGTGGAAAGTATTTTTGATGTTCTAAAATCTGTGCAACAAGATGGCAGGCCAAGTGGACTTTTAAACGAGGAACAAGAACTTCAAAGTGTCGTATACTTATTTCGTTTATTTTAAGGCTCATTACAGTTCAAGAAAGTTTGAATGATATCCTGTTGAATGTTGGGTAAATACAAATATTCAAGATTATCTACAATTAACATACATGTAATTGTTTTTATCAATTATTTGCAAAATTGTCAATTTATTTACAATTTTCATCAAATTTCAAGTGGAACCTTTATAAATTTATTATTAAATTTTCAGTTAATCAACCCATTTTGAAAAACCCTTTTTCACATTTTTGATAATACATTTTTTCAAACAATTTTTGTTGGGCCTGCGACTTCCGTCGCAAGTGATCCGGGGACCATGGCGTTAACTAATTACTTGAAAGCTTAATGTTTTAGAAGGTAGAAGACCTGGATGCTTCATACTTTGTATATAGATGCCTTATGTTATGAAGTTTCCGTCTGTCGTATATCCATTGTCCTTGACCTCTTTTTCATGGTTCAGTGACTACTTAAAAAAGTTAAGATTGTTTGTAATGTTAATTTCTCTCTAATTGTGGGCAATGGTATAACTATATTTAGTATGTGCGTACATTGCAAGGTCATCATGTCTGTCAGACAAATTTTACTTGACTTCGACCTCATTTCATTGATCAGTGAACAAGGTTAAGGTTTCGTGGTCAAGTCTATATCTCGGATACTATAAGTAAAAGGTATCCTATAGTTGGTGTATGAAATGATTGTAAGGTGCATATGTCCAACTGGCATGTGTAATCTTACCTTGAGCACATTTTCATGGTTCAGTGGTTGAAGTTAAGTTTTTGTGTTTTGAATACTGTATGCGATAGGCATGATAGGTCAACTGTATTTAGCGTATGAACATATTTTACGATGTATATGTCAGTCTGGCAGGTTATATTTGACCATGACCTCATTTTCACGGTTCATTGTTCAATGTTAAGATTTGTTTTTGGTCTATTTTTCTTATACTATATGTAAAGGGTTAACTATATTTGGTGTATGTAATGATTTTAAAATGTATATGTCTGTCGGGCAGGTATCATATGACCTTGACCTCATTTTCATGGTTCATTGGTCAATGTTAAGTTTTTCTAGTTAAAGTTTGTGTCTTAGATTTTATATGCAATAGGTCAAATGTATTTGATGCATGGAATGATTGTAAGGTATACATTTCTGTTCTTATGCGAAGCTGCATTACAAGAATATCAATCACTCTATAAAATATTGTTCTTCAATTTTAGAAAATAAAACTGGATACATGATTTAGAAGAAAACCGAATAACCCTTGACAAACTCTCAACAGAACCAATGTTATTTTATGTACTATTATTTGTCTGTTTGTGTTTTTATTTTTGGCCATGGCGTTGTCAGTTTGTTTTCAATCTATGAGCTTGACTGTCCCTCTGGTATCTTTCGTCCCTCTTTTAAGACTTAAGGAACAGTATTTGACAAAACATAAGTGAATACCAGTAGGTAATTATTATCTAAAAGCATGACATTAAAAGGTCTTTAAAATATGTTTTCCAAGTTAAAAAAAATGTCTTTAAAATATGTTTTCCAAGTAAAAAAATGTCTTTAAAATATGTTTTCCAAGTTAAAAAAATGTCTTTAAAATATGTTTTCCAAGTTAAAAAAATGTCTTTAAAATATGTTTTCCAAGTTGAACAAAATGTCTTTAAAATATGTTTTCCAAGTTAAAAATTACCATGATAAGATTTAAGGTTTCAAAATTAAAGTGTGGTTATATACAAGGCTGACAATGAGACAAACTAATAAAAAAAAGATATTAAACTTATTTTACATTGACATTTGCTGCTTCTCTGACAAGCACGCACCATTTAGGAGAAAAATCGATTGATTGTTCTTTGTTTTCAGTGGCAAATATGTCATGAATGTTCAGGATGAAAACAAATAGATGCAATAACATGAATAGGTGGGTCTTACAATAGGAGTCTACTGGGATGAAGGGCGGTAAATTTAAAATATCATCGGAAAATGAAGGTATATTGAGACTTGCAATAGGAGTTGTAAAAACCCGAGGGTATCATTTAGGAGTAAGATAAAAGATTGGTTGACTTGGAGTAAAAATAATTTATTCGGGTGAGGTAATATTTCGTGCAGACTGTTACTTTGCGAGTAAAAATGTGGAAAATAACTTTTGAATCTAGTCGTTTTAACTTTTTTCTCCATTTTGTTTTGATAAATAGCTTATACTTTAGAACTGATATGAATGAACTTTATTGTTAGTACTGACATGTGGATAATTTCATCTTTCAGATAGCAGAATTAAACAGCTGAAATACATGTATGTAATAAGGCATCTGAGATTAAGCAGAGCTTATGTTTACAAAGACAGTTGGAATATTAAAAAGAAGAATTTCTGCTATCTTTTCAATTGATCAAATGTTCTCAAGATTAGGACCAGATATACATTGTTCCATAGCTACAGTTTATCTACAATGTACATAATGAAAACTATTCTCTTACATGTGCATATATAAAACATTCAACAACATGTTAAAAATATATAACATTCAACAACATGTTAATAATATATAACCAAACAATCATGATTTTTATGAATTTTCGAACCAAATAGAGTAACTGGCTTGTTACAAGACTTTTGTAATACGTATCAAAAAGAGAAAAAAAACAATGTTCGAGGAGGGAGACAGATATGATGCACATTTAAATGTTGGACGTTTGTTATTTTATTTACCTAAGGCATGGTCAAGTTAAATTAAATACGCATGAATTTTATTAGATTTTGCCTCCATAACAATCATATCGCCGGACACGTAAAATATACTTATGTGATCAGAAAATTCTCTGACAGTGTATGTAAAGAGTAAATTTATTTTATAACTCTGTATGGTCAGAAAGTTCTTCATGTATGAATGTATAGAATAACTTTATTTTACAACTCTGTTGAATCGAATAGGTCTATTAAAGTATAGAATAAATTTATTTTATAACTCTGGATGGTCTGAAAGTTCTGTGGATGTATAGCATAAATTTATTCTATAACTCTGTTTGCCAAGAAAGTTCTCTGTATGTATAGAATAAATTTATTTTTCTAACTATGGATAGTCAGAAAGTACTCTGTATGTATAGAATAAATCTACTTTATAACTTTGGATGGTCTGAAAGTTCCATGGATGTATAGAATAAATTTATTCTATAACTCTGTTTGCCCAGAAAGTTCTCTGTATGTATAGAATAAATTAATTTTTCTAACTATGGATAGTCAGAAAGTTCTCTGTATGTATAGAATAAATTAATTTTTCTAACTATGGATAGTCAGAAAGTTCTCTGTATGTATAGAACAAATTTACTTTATAACTCTGGATGGTCTGAAAGTTCTGTGGATGCATAGAATAAATTTATTCTATAACTCTGTTTGCCCCGTAAGTTCTCTGTATGTATATAATAAATTTATTTTATAATTCTGGATGGTCAGAAAGTTCTATGATTCTATAACTCTGTTTGCCCAGAAAGTTCTCTGTATGTATAGAATAAATTCATTTTATAACTCTGTTTGCCTAGAAAGTTCTATGTATGTATAGAATAAATTTATTATATAACTCTGGATGGTCAGAACGTTCTGTGGATGTATAGAATAAATTTATTCTATGCATTATTGTAAACAGACAAATTTCATTGAAAGGACAACTAAGTATATGGCTCAGAATGAATTTATTTCAAAATGTAACAAACTACATCAATATAACAGTAAATGTCAGGAAATAGAATAAAGTTATTTCAAAATTGCATTTCTCAGGATTTTCAGGGGGGAAAAAAGGAAAATTGTTTTTTTCCTTTTTTATTCTGCTCTCAGTTATATTTGTGATGAGTTTTTATTTTTAATTTACAAGTGTAATTAATTGCGGCAAAATGATAGTTAAATCGACACCGCATTTTGATACTTAATTATACTATATTTCAGGCATAGGTAAATAGCAATGGCATCATGGAGTAGATATATCTGCTCAAACTGCACGGATGAGGAACATGCAATCACGTGGTGCACAGAATGTGAACATTTTCTTTGTACTGATTGCCAAAAACATCACAAAAGATCAAAGGCCTCTAAAGACCACAAAACAATATCTACTGATGATTATTGTAATTTACCGAAGTTTATGCGCGAAACGAGCAACATTTGCAAAGACCATGACAAAAAGTACGATTTTTACTGTTCTTTCCATTCATATCATTGTTGCATTGAATGTATCGCCGATAAACATCAACAGTGTAAAGACTTGAAACCCCTGGCAGACAGTTTAAAAGATGTCAAGTCATCTGCTAATATCCCGCTATTGGAAAACAATTTGAAGGATCTGAGTGAAAGTTTCAAAGAGGTACTTCATTACTTGAGAGATAGAATAAAACAATCAACAATCAAAAAGAAGAAGGAATTACGAAAATCAAAAAATGCGTCAGTTACTAGATGATCATTTTGAAAAATTAGAAAAGCAACTTCTAGATGATTTAGAATCCGAATATTCCAAGTTGAAATCAGACATGGAGGCACTTTTGGAGCAAGTTAATAACCGAGCTAAACGAGTTGATCAATTGCAACATGATTTTTTTACCATGAACAAATGTGCAACTGAACTTCAAATATATATCGGTCTGAGAGAAATCGAAAACAACACCACGCCAGAATCAAAATACTTAGAAGAATTAGACAGTGGAAGTCAATTAAATGACAGCAACTTGGAGATCACCGTTTCTTCTGCTTTACAGTCAATTTTACAAGAGGTTAAATCCTTTGGAAATATTTCTATCAAACCAGCACCCAATAACTTCAAAGTTAAGACTGTAGGAATATATCAAGCTCAGCAGTTGGTTCCAAAAGTTCATGAGATGGACCATATTAAACCATTTCTGATGAACTCTTTAAGCGTTCCGAATCGTTACATTCTTAATATACCTGCTTGTCAGATATTCCATGATATCAAAAACAAAAAATGTACTTTATTACTTCTTGATCAAAATATGAAGCGCATGATGCAGTTCAGTAGTGAGGGGGTCTTTATTAAACATGTGATGACTTTTACAGATGAACCTCATAATTTGTGCTATGTTGAGGGTGATATAGTAGCTGTCACTTTCAGAGGTGTTGAAAAGGTTAAACTGGTCAATGTTGACAAAAATAAAATCAAAAAAGATATACAACTTTCACATCAATGTTTTGGAGTTTCAAGTGATGGAGACGTTTTGGTAATTAGCCATGCAAAGGATAGAAAAATTGTCATACTGAACCATGTGAACTGTGAAGACAAAGACATGCCAGACATGTCAAAGCAAACTTTAGAAGGAATTTGTGTCGACCGTCTTTCTCTTTTCAAAGGTAAAATATATGGCACCAACCGTTCTGAAAACAAAGTTTACTGTTACAGAATAACTGGAGAACCTTTATGGACATTTACCAACCAGTACATTAGTCAACCAGAGGGAATTGCTATACACAGGAACGGATTTGTTTTTATTGCTTCCAATGGAAACAACAGAATCATGGTCATATCACCAGATGGTAAAACAAGCAAAACAATTCTGAGTGAGAATAATAGAATCAGAGGACCTGGGGCAATAAACATAAACGGAGAAACAGGAATGATGATAGTTTCTAGCTATATTGATGGAGGGATAACTTGTAAATATGTGAATCAGAATTTAAACAAAAATACAGTTCAGAGGGTTCAGAAAGGGGTATCAACTTTAAGTTGTTCAATGAATCTCATTTTGATTTTTATCTTTACTTTTCAACTACTTATGGAGTGAACTAAAATGTATTTTCTTTCTTTTAATACATGTCTATATATAAAACATCTATTATCTACATCACTGACATTAGTTGTAAGTAATCTTTACAATAATTATCTATTTTGTCGTCTGTTGATGTGGTTCATACGTGTTTTTCGTTTTCGTTTTTACATTTGTATTAGATCGTCGGTTTTCCTGTTTGAATTGCTTTACACTAGTCATGATGGGGCCCTTTATAGCTTGTTGTTCGATGTGAGCGAAGGCTCCGTGTTGAAGGCCGTACATCCTTTACTTTTTACACATTGTGACTTGGCTGGAGAGTTCAACTTGTCTCATTGGCACTCATACCACATTTTTCGTATTTCTAATTATTGATAAGCGTTTTACAATTAATTAAAAAATATTACTGATGACTTCAAATTTGATGCTTTTCAGACATTTTTGTGGAATTTTTGGTTTTACCAATTATTAATTCTCTTGGCATTGTTTGGCTCTTTGTGTATGTAGTGTTTCTCTTATCTGGGCCATAAGCTGAAATCACGTTTTATTTAATTTAGGCAAACTATAAAAAAAGACTTAAAACAAAATAAAACAAACCATATTGTACATTATTTTTGGTGTATAAAGCAGGGTGTATGGGCTTGAATAAATTCAAAGTAAACATGCAGATTTGTTATGCATGTTTTGTACTAAAATTACCACCCCTGTGGGCAATAAAACCAATAATTACAGCTGTAGTTACCAAATGCAATGATAATCGTTAGTCGGAAAGGGATAGATAACATCACGGCCAACGAAAATTAGTGAAAACAAGAATGCTTTTCAACAAAACACAACATTGATTTGTAAACAGTAACAGTGTACGACATAAATTTAATCAAACTCTGAGATGATCTCGGCTACATATGTAGACCAAGCCTGGTCCAACCAGGACATCTGCTGTGTTGTTATTAACAAGTTGAAATGCGGTGAACTCTCGAATTCGTTAATTTTGTAAGCTATCAAATGAGCTCGTCTATAATTGAGGCATAATATATATATACAATGCTGACAGTACAAACATTTGCTTTTGATTGATGCGACACTGCTTGACAACATTCAGGATTTGAACATTGATATTGATTTTTTTGAAATTTTGAAACAACTATGTCGAAGAGGATTTGTTTTTTAAATGTCAATTATAGTTCTGTGAATTCAATATTATTCGTGTGATATCAATTTCGTGGAATTCTTGTGTGTAGGTGAACCAAGAATGTAAACAGAGCGTAATATTTCTAAAGGCTTGTATGCAGACTGTGGCAAAACCACGAAATCCAATATCTACGAATAAACATGTTTTCCTCAATCCACAAAAATTGATACACGAAAATAAATGAATCAAGAGAACACAAACGAGGGATAAACTAATATGAAGCAAAAGACCAAACGTATTGGGTCAGTGTATGTTTACTTGTTTTTTGTTTAAAAGACTTTTTGATCGAGTTTAGCCATTTCAATTGATATTTTATAGTGTGTCTTTTTATGTTGTAATGTTACACTACTGTTTCAGGTTAGAGTAAAGGTTGGCGCGTGTTAAAACGTCCAAACTCGCTGCATTTGTATGCACCTGTCCTAATTCCGGAGCCTGTTGTTCAGTGGTTGTCGTTTTTCATATTTGGTATACAGTCATTAATTAAGATGTTACAAATAGTATTTAATAAAAAAAAAAGAAGATGTGGTATGATTGCCAATGAGGCAACTCTCCACAAGAGGCCAAATGACACAGAAATTAACAACTATAGGTCACCGTACGGCCTTCAACAATGAGCAAAGCCCTTGTCTATCTGCTAGACCTACTTTTGATTTCATTATCTGCTTAAAATGGTTACGACAATATTTCTCTTGATCGTTGCAATACAGAACTAAGTAACTTTGGTATTTCCCTTTTTGATTGTGGATATTAGCCAAAATGTTCGTTAAATTGCCTCACACTAGAAACCGTAGTTTTCAAATGCTTATTCATTAAAATGGAATCACTTTGTCAACAATCAATGATGTTGATAGGATTCTACATCAAACAGAAACACTAATTCGTTCTAGTTTACCCATCATATATACATTTATCATTTTGTATATGTTCACTGTGGCGCACATGTTGAAAATCTATTTTCAGCTATCTCAAGTAAGGAAATATAATGAGCCACTCATAAATGGGGGATAATCTATGCAAAACCTTAATCAGAACTTACGTAGAATATAAAACTGAGGAGATATGGTAAGATTGCTAAAGAGCCAACTACCCACCAGAGTTGAAACGAACCAGTGGACGAAAGTAAGGTTTTGTTCTGTTGCCTACGTATTGTTGTTATTGAAAAAAAAATTATACGAAATTCCGTATTAAGGTGGTACCTAACACTACAGGGAGATAACTCTGTAAAAATCAGCTAAACGTTTTAATCACGTTGTTTTGTTAAGGAAATATTAAGCTTCTCAATGATCAAAATTAGTGTTTGTCAAACTGCTATATAACCAACGAAATTTTTCTGATAAAGTGGTTGGTTCAAATTTTTTGAAATTTTTATATTTTTGTCAAAGGGTCAAAGTAAACATTTTGTCAAAATTTTATGAAAATTAAACGAGCCAAATTAATATTAGTCAAGGTGTTGGGTACCACCTTAAGTTGCGTTTCAAAAAGGTCTATACAATCTAAAGCACCTTAGAAGCTATACAAATTACGATCTCTCGATGGTCTTTCTACTTCTGGTGTGAAATTGAGACCTGCCTTGTTTGAGCGTTCTTAATGAAAAAAAAAAACACAGAAAAGCGTTTAGATAATATCATATTGCTAAAAGATTATTTTCGTTTCAGGAGAGGAATAAGCTCTTTCTATTATTTCAGTCAGATAACATGTTTCTTAGTTTAAGCGTTTATTAGACTCTCTATCAGTCGGACGACTAGCGTTAAATTTAAACAACAGACCACTAGGTCAATGAGGACTAACTTTCAATCAACTCAGCCGAAGGATCTTCTTTAAAGAATGCATTTTTGAGCCGATCAACCTTTAAAGCCATTGTTACTACAGACTCTACCAGTCAACATACAAGATATGGACCTTTGATGTAGACATCTCTGCCACAATAAAACAGTATTACGATATGAAGATTCATAGTCTTTGATCCTGTCACAATATTCTCAATACCGTAAGCGGACTTCCAGTTCGAATATAGTTATATTTGAATTGAAACTTGCAAATTCGAAAATATTTCATCAGGAATCCAGGTTATGAAGGTGCATTGCATTATACTTGATAAACATGATCAGTCGGAGTTTGAATCGGGCCAACTCACAAGGACTTTCAACCATACTAAATCTTAATACAAAATAGATTGAAGTAAACGCTTCACAAGGAAACAGTCCACAGGAAGATACGTTACCCTTCCCGAAAACATAATTGTCTACTCAAGTATAAAATGAGCATCAGAACTTCGTTAAAAAACGTGACACTGTTGTTTTTTACACTACATGTATGTTTAAAAACTCCATTGAAGACACTGTATCCGTCCGACTGTCAAACCGATGACAATATGGGTGTGTCTGTCAGTTGACATAACTTGCAGAACCTACCTGTTGTTTTTATCCTGAATATGCATGAAATGTATTTGCTACTAGACGTAAACAAAACGAAAATCAATAATTTTCTCATTTCATTAGAATTTAATTCCACTTTTGAATAGCATTTTGATTTAAGAACATGACGGGTTTTTTGCAAACGTTTTACGTGAAATCATGTATGCGAAGTCGTCAATAAATTGAAGGCACTAGAAACTTGTTTGATATGAATGTAAATAGCACCGCAAAAATTCAAATAATCCGTGATATCAAGTTTCACACTGTTTTAACCTGTCGAACCACACCAAATACCAAGTTTCACACTGTTTTAACATGTCGAACCACACCAAATACCAAGTTTCATACTGTTTTAACATGTCGAACAACACCAAATATCAAGTTTCACACTGTTTTTTTAAACATGTCGAACCACACCAAATATCAAGTTTCACACTGTTTTAAAGTCGAACAACGCAACATTCTAGAGGAGCCTTCCAAAGCCGGGAGTTCGGTTGTCTTTGTTTTATGTCTATAATATTGTTTTCCGTTTATTTTTGTAGCATAAATCAGACGATTGGTTTCTTTGTTTCATTTATTTCATATTTTGTCACGCTTGTGCTTGTTTAAGGTTACTCTAAAGAATTGGTTTTGCTTATTGTTGTTGTACGTCTCATTGGCAATCATGTCATACATGTATCTCCTATCTTTATATCTCAACCAGGAGTATACCATTAATATAATACACACAACTATTTTGTATACAAGGCCACCAATGGGTCTTCAACACAGCGAGAAAATCCAGCACCCGGAGGTGCGCTTCAGCTGGCCCCTATACAATAATGTATACTAGTTCAGGAAATGGACGTCACACTAAAATCTATTTTCCAAATTTTATTTAATAAAACACGAGAGTAAAATGAAGAAAAAGCAAAAAGACAACAATTAAAAACAGGGATAAGCGTAGGTACTTCGGAAAGGTAATTAGTCGGTAAAAAGGTAAAAGTAGTTCCTACTTAACTAGTGGCATTCGGCGTTATACATACACAATTATCAACCCTGTGATAACTCACACTCAATAATGTCAAAAACGAAAAAAAGGTGAACGGGAATAGTGGCACTGGCAAAAGGAACACTTACCAGGTGTAAGACGGGTGCCACATGTGGAGCAGGATCTGCTTACCCTTCTGCAGTACCCGAGACAACACCCGGTTTATGGTGGGTTTCGTGTTGCTCAGTCTTTAGTTTTCTATGTTATGTTTTGTATACTGTTGCTTGTCTTTTGGTCGTTTTTCGTTTTTTGCCATGGCGTTGTCAGTTTGTTTTTCGACTTATAAGTTTGAATGTCCCTTTTGGTATCGTTCGCCTCTCTTTTACTAGGTTATCCGTGAACTATTGATTCACTAACAGTAAATCCAATCATGATGTCGACCGGTAATTATCGAAAAGATAACTTCAACTTTATCTTTATCTTTTAAAACCTTCGGTTAGGTTCAATGATCTTCAATAGCTTTCTTGTCAGCATCATTCATCTATCAGGGAAATCATGAACCCAAGGCATTTAAAATCGTGTCAACTGGGAGAAATATTATACTCCATATGAACGGGAATCTGGATAGTTGGTTGGTACATTGATTTGAAATTAAACTTCATAATTGGAAAATTGTACTAAAGTTTTGCTCTAATTGTATTCAACGATATTAACTTGACTGGAACAGATGCGAGTTTCGACAATATAATTTATGTCTCTTTAGTGATGCTCGAGGCCAAACTATTTAAAATGTAAAAAACTTAATATGAATTTTTGCGGTCTTGTAAAAACTATTGCAAATCCGGCCTTGCGGTCATTAAACTTTCGAGCACCATTATCGCACTCAGACTAAAAAATCAATCAACCAATCAAATTACTGGATTTTGTGTTACAAGCACATATCTTGTACTCCGAGTACTGAGTAAAGTTTTATGACCGAGAGCCCTGGACAAGGAGTCAGAGCTATGCATGCGGATGTTAAACAACAACTTTAAGATATATGTAATAAAATGAAGCAGACCTCGCATGTGATTTTGTGGTATTATTTATTAATATTAATAATTAATATAAGATTAATATATAAACAGGGAATGAAAACTTTTACCCGTTACAATAAACCACGTGTTAATCCATGGATTTGATGAATAAATATTAAAACGGGAGATTCAATAATGAAAATTATTTTTGCAATTCCTCTCAAAACAAAATTGTGAATTGTAATCACTTGTCATTTCCTGGCTTTTAAAAAAAAAGATTTTTAATATCAAAATAGTCAGCATTAACATCTTTGAACTCTTAAATTTCACATAAATGTTGAGAAATAAATTTTGTCCAACAGACTATAGACTGTTTATCTTGGGCATCCCTTTCGGATGACTTCCCGTTGTGTTTTAGAAATGTTGCCGAGTTCTTCTGCAAAATTACACAAATTCAAAACCAGATACTTGTCTTCTTTGTCGACTGAATAAAAAAAGAAAAAGATAACATTACAATTTCTATATCACCATTTGAAATACAATATGGATAATAACACCAGAATACATGTACTTGAAAATCGAAAAAAGTTTTATTTTTCAAAATTAAAACAATCACTTAAGGACAAAAAAAACCCATATTATTTTAAAAACAAATGAGACACTTAAATAATTACTCAATATTCATAATTTGTTTTCGTGTTAAATTTCTGACCATTCATATACATAGGTTTCATAATGAGTGAGAATTGGATATCGCTTGATATAAACTTAAGTTATCTAGTTTAAATATAATAACAAACAAGCCCGGGGTGGAGGATTTTGAAATGAAACAATAGTGTAGAAAAGTGCAAATACATTTTCGCGGGAAAAATAAGCATCCTCAGCAGCAGATGAAATTAAGCCAATCCGCAAAAAATCCTCTTGCCCTCCCCCCTCTCTCTCTAATCATGAACCCTAACAACATATCTTTGAAGGATACCGTTGAAGTATACAATCTGATAAATGAACGATAAATTTAAACCCACAACCGACATGCTTTCTTTTCTGAAACAATCTTAATTACTATTCATACCTACCGGTCTACACACTCCGTGTAGAACTGACATAACTAATATAATTTATTCTAAATATGCATGACATATTTCAAATAACTGCCAATCAATCAATCAAAAAAATTATTTAAGAATGAAATTTTACATACAAGAAAAAAATTTTTGTCAGTTAATCAAGCATTAACAAAAATACCGAACTCGAAGGTAAATTGAAAAAGGGGGAAGTAAATATAACATCTGACAAAATCAAACGCTTGACTATATCAACCAATGGAAAGAAAGGAAAACAACTGTCATATTCCTGACTTGATACAGATATTTTCTGAAGAAAATGGTGGGTGAAAACAATCATCGACAAAATCATCTAAAAATACATACCGGAAAGAACATATTTATGCCTTTCAAACAACACGATATCCGAGTGGCACATTTGGTCAGGCACTGGCATATACAGATTTAATTCAACATCTTTGTTTTTATCATCTTTGTTTGGTAGTCCACCTATTCCATCTAAATTGCCCTGATAATGAATAAATGAAAAACGTAGTTAACTTCTCATTGTCAAATTTTTTACTCCTCTCTGCATTAAATTTTTATTTCTTGAATTCAGTTAAAATAGTTAAAATGATGGAAATTTGTTCAAATCTTTAATTTACAAATGAAAATATTTTCTCCGTTAAAAATATTTGAACTGTTGCCCGGCGGACCAAGCAGGCACGGATCCAGACATTTTTAAATGGGGGTTCCAACACATGCAAGTCATATAAAAAGGTGGAGTTCCAACCATATGTCCCCACACAAAAGCATCAGTTGTCAAACATACGAGTGCACACCCTGAAATGTCTCGCCTGCTTTACTGACCATTGATTTTATGTTGAAAGTCTTAAAGATAAAGGTTTAACTAAAAGCATCACAGAAACTTAGGTCAGATAAATGCTGTAAGACAGACATATACACCTTACAATCTTTTTATACAAAAAATATATTTGACCTATTGCATATGATAATTGAAAAACAGACCCAAACAAAAAAACAACTTAACATTGACCTAGGAACCATGAAAATGAGGTCAAGGTCAGATGATACCTACCTACCAGACAGACATATACAGCTTACCATCATTCCATACACCAAATATAGTTGACCTATTGCTTATGGTACTTGAAAACTGACCAAAACACAAAAACTTAACATTGACCAATGAACCATGAAAATGAGGTCAAGGTCAGATGATACCTGCCAGACAGACATGAACACCTTACAATCCTTCCATACACCAAACATAGTTGACCTATTGCTTATAGTACTTGAAAACAGACCAAACCACAAAAATGCGATCTGCCTGGAGCAGCTGGATACGACCGCAGAGGTCGAACTCTGAACAGTTGGGGCAAGTATGGACACAATATTCAAGCTTGATACAGCTCTGAATTTGGATAGTGATTAAATATTTGACACATTATAGATATCGGACACAGAATAAATGTGGTCAGATAACTTATAAATTCGAAATGGGACATTAAATCTACTTAATGGTCCAATATCCAAAATCTAATTCCATGGTTAGATTCAGCATATAAGAAAAAAAATAACATGAATTCAAACAAAGTTTAATTTTGGACCCTTTGGACCTTAATATGGACTAATTTGAAAACAGGGCCCAAAATTAAAAATCTGAATGCACAGTTAGATTCAGCATATCATAGAACCACAAGAATTCAGTTTTTGATGAAATCAAACAAAGTATAATTTTGGACCCTTTGGACCTCAATGTAGACCTATTAAAATGTCCAAATATCCAATATAGTAATACATGGTAAAAACCTCAAACAATTCAAGACTTTAAATTAATCCTCATTGAAATTGGTTAAAAGATTTGTATTTATTTTCAATTGAAGATTTCTTGCTGTTGTGCAATACTTTGCTGTTGTGCAATACTTTGCTGTTGTGCAATACTTTGCTGTTGTGCAATACTTTGCTGTTGCGCAATACTTAGTAAATCTGTTTACAAACTAAATATAATAATTTACACACCCTGTTTGGTGTGTATCTACTGCCATATCAGTATTTGTTGTTTCTTTCTATAGATCAGAAATAATTTATGTTAGAACCAGCTTAGCCAGTATTAGAAAAGTCTTGTTTTTTGCCCCTATTTGGCCTCTAGTTTCTTAACAATTAAAGCCCACAAAATCGACCCCAACCTTCTGTGTGTGGTATGGAACCTTGTGGTACAATTTCATAGAGATCCATTGACTAATACTTAAGTATTTGTCCGGAAACCAGAATTAAAGAGCTGAAAGCTCTGAGGAAAAATGACGCCACTGTCTCTAATATTGTGATATTTTTATGCAAGTCTTGATTTTCACATATCGTAATAATTTTAACATTGCAACATGTCTCGTAAGCATATAATTGATATTCGTATATGTGTGTGTGAAGTGAAGATGACAACTGGCTGTTTTTTTAGTACAAATGAATAGGTCAAGACTACCTGAATGATCTACAGTCTTCAATGACTACTGGTTGTTTTTTTTTTGTATAAATAAATAGGTCAAGACTCCCGGAATGATCTACAATATCCAATGATTACTGGCTGTTCTTGTGTACTAATAAATAGGTCAAGACTATTTGAATGATCTACAATATCCAATGACTACTGGCTGTTCTTTTGTACATATAAATAAAGACTACCTGAATGATCTTAAGTATTCTAAGTAATGTGATTTTTTCTTGCAATTACATTTTCTAAATCAAGAATACAGACTATTAGTATCCTTTTCAAACCAAATGATTATGAAGAGCCTGTTGTAAGCAAGCTCTTATACCCAACATACTCATTAAATAAGTTACTAGTGACCTAGTTATTTCTGTTACTTGAAGCAAATTATAATTCTGTAGATTTAGACAATAGTATAATATTGTTTTACTAGTTTTATTTCACCTTGAAGATTAGACAAATAGGGATACTCCTTTGATTTCATGTCAGTCAGGTCGCTTTATATGAAACTTGAAACCACTTCTCTGCCATATTGTTATTTTATAACAACTCTGCCCTTGACCATGTTGACCCATGTACTTGATATTCATTCTTTAACCATATCTGTCTCCATTTAAGTTAATGACATTGAACCATCATGGTATTAAACACAATTTCAGTAGTGATAATGCTGTTCTCGTGGGTCACCATATATTCAACTTGGGTAGCATTCCAGTTATTGAAATTTGTGTCAGATTAGAACAATGATATACACATGTAGACCTTCAGGATTGGATCTTATAATTTAATATGGAGCCATAGTATGGGACCCCTACACGGTAACAAAAATAAACAAGCTTGAAAGGATACGTCAAGCGGCAAAATGTATCACCAGAGATTACAAGTCAAGAGAGGACGGACTGGATACGTCTCCAAAATGCTTACCAAACTGGAACTACAACAAGATCTCCAGACAAGACGAACAAGGCATTGAAGCCAGAAGTTAATATTTATGTAAAAGTAGTTGAGGGCTGATTCCGCTATTGAACCATACTGTCATTCTATAATATTATTACGTAAGTATTTCTGTATTGGCCTTGTTATTGGTCCGAGGCTTGGTGTATTGGCCTGAGGCGAAGCCGAATGCCAATACAGCTGGCCGAAGACCAATAACAAGGCCAATACAGAAATACACGTAATAGTATCTTTATTAATTAACTACAGTGTTACAATATTTTTTAATTTCATTTCAGAAGAGATAAACATTTTTACCTTGAAGTGGAACTATCCAAATCTCAGATTCTTTTTAGAAGATGAAATATATAACGATCTGGTGCCGTTTCCATGTATCTTCAGCCTTTTCTCATCTGATGAATTTTTCTACCCTTTCCAGTCACTATAAAGTGTTACAACTTAAATTTAGACACAACACATAAATAGTAATTGAAAGGTACTGCCGTTGCATGTGTAATGCAAATATAGTTTTAAAAAATAATGTAAGAGTTGAAATTGATACAACTATCCATTAACCAAATGACCAAAGAACGAAGATTTGCACAATTACAGAATGCATATGCCTGGTTTGGATTTAAAAATAAAAGACCGTTTACAAAACATGAGAAGCGAAAGTAAACAGTAAAAATCGATTTGTACCATTGACATCGTGAAATTATGAGGTCGTCAAGAAATGAACTTTGTGATAATTTACTCGTTCCCCAAACCTGAAATAATTCCATCGTCTGCTTTCAAAATGCTTTTTAAATGAATGGGACCGTCTTTAGCCTAAAATATATGCCATACTGAACGTTTCAGCTTGTTTATGGTGAGTAAATAAAAACCGTCTTACAAACAAATGTTTACTTGCAGTTTGAGTTTATCGTGACTACGATCTAAAACTAGAGACGTTCCGAAATCCTGTTTTGGCCGGATCAGAACTCGGCCAATACAGAAAAAAATCTATATTGGCCGAGTTGACACCTTATATTGCATAGGCAGTTTTCATCATATTAAGTACAATAACAGTGTAGTTAATTAATAATGATACAGTTACAGACTCTGCTGCTGTAACTTTGTAAACAAAGATTCATACGCACCGCTTGGGTACAACCGTATTACTAATTTCCGATTATTAAAATCTTCATAAATCTGGATAAAGACCAGTATCCATCCAATGGATATCAAAATGATTCAGATTATTTCTTTTTTTAATGATTGTAAAGTTGAAATGGCATGAAAGGCTGACATTATTTAGAACTATTTTGTACAGCGATTGCTGATCATTGGAGTGTAAAAAGTCACACCATAACAAAACGGATCTATTTATACATACCGATTGTTTACGATTGTAAGACATGTGCATAAAAGTGAAAGCTCGAATAAATATGAAAAATATAACAAAGGGATAGCTCCAAATACCATTTAATAACAAAACATATGGACAGGTCAAGATATTTTTTGGTAAATAAAATAAGGTATGTAAACTGGTCCTGTCCGACTACAACACTTTGTTCGAGTGTAACGTTATACAAGCAGATTCCAGTTAGTATGTTAAATAGTAAATATGAAACCGAGTGCGGAAGGCGGAGAAATATAATCGTCTTCCGTAAGTTCTGGTCAATAGTATCGGAAACATGCCGCTGATAGCGTCATTTTCCAAAAACCTTGTTCTTCCCCTCCGTGTACACCTTACAATCCTTCCATACACCAAATATAGTTGACCTATTGCTTATAGTACTTGAAAAACAGACCAAACCACAAAACCTATCATTGACCAATGAACCATGAAATTGAGGTCAAGATAAGATGAAACCTGCCAGACTGACATGTACCCATTACAGTCATTCCATACACCAAATATGGTTGACCTTATTGCTTATAGTATTTGAGAAACGGACCTAATCACGTAATTTTAACCTTGTTCACTGATCCATGAACTGAGGTCGAGCTCAGGTGAACCCTGTCTGATGGACATGTAGACGTTGCAAGGAACCCATATACCAATTATGGTTATCCTATTACTCATAATAAGTGAGAAATTGACATGACAAAAAACTCGAATATTTTTTCAAGCAGTCATTGAACCACGAAAATGAGGTCAAGGACATTGGACATATGACAGACGAAAACTTCGTAACATAAGGTATCTGCATACAAGATATGAAGCATCCAGCGGCTCTTTTCACAAAAATATTAAGAGTAAAATACTCGTAAGTCATACACATTTCAGTACAACTTACGATCAATTTTAATCGTAAGAGTTTTCGTGAAAAAGTCGCAGGTCCTCTACCTTCTGAAATATAAAGCTTTATACAAATAGTTTACGCCGCCGCCGCCGTTGCAGCCGCCGGATAGTAATACCTATGTCTCGCATACATCTTCTGCGACTTTCGTCGCAGGCGAGATAAAAAAGGAGGGTTCCAACCCCGGAACACCCCCTGGATCCACCAATGCCAAGTGTTACACAATGGTGAATGAAGTTTAGATGCAAGATAAAAGCGTTTCAGACATAACAGACAAAATCTCCGAAGTCATGTTGTGATTAATTTTCGATCAGCACATTGCATTCTTAAAAGCACGTTCGCACTCCTTGTTTTTCCAAATCATTTAGTCCAGCACACCACCTCTATGGTCTCGTGTTTGCGCGCTCCCCTCGAGTACGGCAGGTCGTAGATTGGATCCCTGCAGCCGGGTCAAACCAAAGACTTAAAAATTGGTATTTACTGCTTCTCCGCTAAACACGCAACATTTATGGGTAAGAGCAAAGACTGGTCATCCCCCAGTCAGAATAATATGTCCGGATATATGGTAAAATGTCTGTTGCGGACTGTTACCTTATTAACTAGCACTTTAAAAATTCGACTCTGCCTAGAACAAAGCAAGGTTTATATACATATCAAATCAACATGTTCTCGTCCTGTGTGCATGTGCATTTAACTTGCTACTTGGCGATAAACAGTCAGCCATCAATCCGTACATCAATTCACCTTGACCCCAGTTACATTTACCTAATTTTTACACTTCATTTAAAGAACTCATTTAGTGTTAAACTAAGTATAGATTGTTTTTTCCACCCTAAAAACCGTTTTCTTCACGACTCTAACAACAAAAACGGGCTATTTTCAGTTGACTTTGGATGAACGTAACGCAAAATAGTCCAATTTTGCGCGTATGACTACTGAGCACGACCAAATAACATTTTCCCCCAAAAGGCACTTTCGGTTGTCCTACAGTAACGATTAAAAGTAAATACTAGTAAGCTAAACGGTCATATGTGAATTATGACATGTACTTTACAAAACATTTAGCAAGCAACAATTAGGTAGCAACGATGAAAAAAAGCAAACGCAAGAAGATGTGATAGTTTAGAGAATTAATCTATTAACAATTGCATAACAAATTAAATCCTCCATTCGTGAGATATAAACTTAAAGGCCAAAGGTACCTTGAACAACACAGGAAATCTTCAAGATACGTCCAAAGAGATACATAATAACATGATTAACTTACCCTCAGCGGTTGATCTAGAAGTTTGACCTTGAATACCAAAAATCCTTCCGGTCCGTCTTTTACATTCTGTACTAGAACTGATATTACTGTTAATATAAAATGGCACAATTTTCAAATTAATATACAAATGTTTTATCCTCACGTACAATTTTAATAATTATTTATTTGAGTATACACATGTTCTACTAGTTATGTGAAATCCGTGTCTAGATTAGACCGTTGGTTTTCCTGTTTGAACTGTTTTACACTAGTCATTTGGGGCCCTTTATAGCTTGCTGTTCGGTGTGAGCCAAGGCTCCTTGTTGAAGACCGTACTTTGACCTATAATTGTTAACGTTTTATACATTGTGACCTGGATGGAGAGTTGTCTCATTGGCACTCATACCACATCTTCTTATTTATCTAGACAATAATTGTGAATATGACCTAATAAAGTAACACTCGTGTTTCGCCTAACATGATGATAAATATAACTAAAGGTTTGGTAGGCAAATAACTTTGTTTTTGTTTCTGAAAGTTTTTGAAAGTCATTTTAGGTTAGGTATACTACCCTCCTTTAAGAGTAGACTAGTCCGACAGATAACCAATCTATCTGTCTATAGGACTAGACTACTCCGAAAGGAGGGTAGTATACTAGTAGTTAACCTTACAATGGTTTCACGGTTCAGCTAGCAAGCAAGCTAGCCAAAGATATTACCTTTACCTACACACTCAAGGCATTTTGCGATAAACAGGGGAAATAGTCTGATGTTAAAAGTCCTTGTTCAAAAATGACATGAAATGTTCTTGTGTTGTGCTATTGCACCACTCAGGGGCGAATTTAGGGGAGGCAGAGGAAAAATTTGGTTGATTATTTAGGGAATCACTGAAGCTTGGATGGAGCAGCCCCCTCTTAGGCAGTCAGTGGGACCCCCTTATGAATATTTCTGGATCCGCCACTGCCACTGTAACATGATAGAGGGCATTGGTCGCCCGCTAACATGTTTATTCCCATTACACTATGTAGTGCCTGTCCCAAGTCAGGATTCAGTAGATATCTATTGTTGCTGTATATCAGTTGTTTTGTGTTTATTGGTTTGTACATAAATCATGCCGCATGTTTCCTCGTTTGAATTGATAAAGTTATATTTGCCATTTCGGGACCCTTTGATCTCTGGTGGAGAGTTGTTTCATTGGCAATCATACCACTGTGATATTCTTATTTTCTATACTAGTTTAAACAATAGGGTAGGTAGGGTTAGCGTAAGTATTTTCTGAGGCCTTAATTCTTATGATTAAAGATCCGCCAGCGACACCATTGACTTACTTGTTTCTGCTGTACATAAGTTTCCAGTAATTTCTTCCCCATTGATGTAAATAGGGTCATCTTTACAATCACACTGCTCAGATGATTTAACTATGGACACTAGTAGTATAATTATGTTGAGTATTTTCATTCTCTGAAATTAGTACCTGAAACGAAATACAATCATGTGACATTATGTGAAAAATATTCAGTGTCATCGTTATCACAATAGGGTAGCAACAAAAAAATGTACCAGTATTGACCGGTTTATTCTGCTCGGTTTATAACATTTCAGATTTCATAGGTTATATGTTACCAATTATGTAAATCAATTGTATCTGATTTTATGCCCTTTATGGGCCCTGTAATTTGGGAAATAAAAATATTCTATTCTATTCTATTCTATTAAAAAATTCATGTTAAGATATTATTTTGGATATGTTGTTATGTTGTTATAATGTTATATTTTGCATGTAATGTAATGTTGTATAATATATTATTGAGAGATGAAACTTAAATAATATATTAAATTAAATTAAATTTGAATCAGGGCGGATCCAAGATTTTAGGTTGGGGGTGGGGTGGGGGTGCAGCGCAAACTTAAATTTTCGCCGAGCGGAGCGAGCCGAAAATTTTTGAGGTTAAATTATCGAAATATTTTTATTAAGCTGAGGACAACCCATGCTTTGCAAATTTAGGGGTGGGGGCGCACGCCCGCCATGCCCCCGCCTGAATCCGCCCCTGTGAATTGTAATAAGATTTAACTAATTAACCAAATTAAATCAATTTAAAACATGCGAAAATTAAAGAGAAGAAATTGTTACATTACAATATTTCATTTAATAATTTCATAGCATACTCGGTAAATAATACATTTTAATATGTGACTGATTCTTATTTCTGAACTAAATACAGGTAAATTTACTAGCAATAAACAGAAATGTCATAAAAAGCAATGTGCTTAAATAGTTATATAATTTTTAAAAGATTAAAATTTCAAATTTGTTTTTCTATTTTACCATATAATTTATTATATATGTATTACATTTAAAAAAAATTTGGCAATTCATTATTTTACTATAACAACTTAGACAAAATGTTAATATAAATAGCATTTGACGATTGAGACTGGCAGATGGAATGGAATTACAACAAATTGGAAAAATGCGACAATTGTCAAGCAGACGACATCGTGGACGAATATCATTACATCTTGTTGTTGGTGATAGAATAAAGAATGTATCTGCTTATTATTGTGCTAAGCAAAATACCTGCAAATTTGATCAATAATTTATTATTTACTTCTTCAAACAAAGTTGTGCTTGAAAAACTAATTTTATAATTGTGAAATTAAGTCCTTTAAGCTAATTTTCTTCTTAATTGTTCTAAATAAGTACATAATTCACACATGCATGCTTTTAGCATTTGTACTATAGTATATATATATCTCCCAGTTGATGCGATATTTCAGAGCTTGCGTATCCTATCACGATTTCCTTGATAGAGGCTAGGACTAATATATTGTGTTAGTGTAACAGTCCAAGATAGAGGATTGCTGCTTACAAAGAAGCTATTGAACCAAGGGTTCCAATTGGTTAAGTTGGATTCATCCGTCGAAAATTTTACGATCGCCATCACGAGTTGGTTGACTGTAATGTAATATCTGTCTAGATGACCACGGATAGTTTCCGATTTCGTTGCAACAAATTAGTCTTTTCCACGATTGTAACATTATCAAATGAGACATAATTATCACCAGATTTGTACTTGTATGAGCAACACGATGTTGCCTACCCTTCCAGAGCACATGAGATCAACCCCGGTTTTGGTTGGGTTCGTGTTGCTCAGTCTTTAGTTTTCTATGAAATGTTTTGTGGACTTGTTCGTCTATTTGGCGTTTTTCGTTTTTAGCCACGATGTTTCAGTTTTACTTCGACTTTTGGTCACTTATGAGTTTTGAATGTCCATTTGATATCTTCTGTCTCTACTTATAATTCATGAAGATTTGAGAGTTTATTCACTTGTGATTTAATTGGCTACTGAAACTAACAGGGAAAAATGGAAATCAGTTATTTTACTGTGTTGGAAAATTTGGTAAATTCACAATGTTGGAAAAACCTGAACACAAATACCGAATTGACCAAGCAGTTGGACGACACTTCTTTAAATCGGCATTATACTCCATTGTACTCGGTGACATGGGGCTTAAACAAAAATCGTTTGAAAATTGTTACAACTTCAATAATTTTCAAATGCAATGATTATCCATCTAGCTTTACAAATAATTTAAGATCGTATTTTTGCAAAATGAAAAATGAAAAATCTAAAATGTGGAAAAACAATTTTTTCAAAGAAAAAACGTGGCCAAACGTAACAAGATTTTTTGGTCAAACAAACTGCTCTTTAAAGAACATTTTAGCGAATTCAAAATGTAAAACAATAGTAAAATTATTTACCCCGTTTAGGAATGTGTGTTCTTTTTGTCCTTCCGTCGATCTAAAAGGATATTAACAACATCCGATTTTATACATTAAACTATGATTACACTCACTTTTATAGAGTGATAATTTATATGAGATTTACCAATACCGTAATTTACACATATGTAAAGGTCGAGTATAACACAAAGAACCATTTACAAATGAATAGTAACTGTTGCTGACTTTGGAATTAACGGAGTCAATACAATGGCCATGACAATCGTTAAGAAATGACAAAGACGGCTATTATTTTGGGTCAAACTCGGTTTTTTTTTCATTGTTGATTAGTTTTTAGCAAAAGTGCAAATTCAATGTTCGTTGTTTTCGTCCTTTATGTCGATCAGATTATTAGCAACATCCAATTTGTAAATTATTATACCGAATATAACTACACCATCAATGCAGTGATAATTCATATTTACAGATAATTTACACGTTTAAATATCAATAACATTAGAATCATTTACAAATGTACAGGTTACAATGACTGTGGAAATTGTTGGCGAGCGACTGTGTTTTCTGCATTGGGGTCTCAGCCTACAAATTTGGGTACTGAGGTCCGGCTGGGGTTTGATAAACACCCTTATTCATAAATTGATTAATGCGAAAATCCCTACCCTTCATATACTTCATAAGAAAATCACAACCACTTATATATATATTTCCCAGCTAGTATATATGACATCTTATTTCAATGAAATGTTTACCAAATGTGATCCGTGATTCAAATTATGAGATAAAAAGATCAAAACACAGTTTTTACAGACCTCTTAACAGAAGAGGAACATGTATGATCATGTATCTTTCGCCAGATTTTTAAAACTTACTTGTACATAATTGCAAATGATTTTTACAGTTAGTTCTTATGTTGTGCTGTTACACCATTCTCCCATGTTAGGGGAGGATTGAGTGCTCACAAACATGCTTAACCCCGCCACATTCTATATCATATATGCGTATCCCAAGTCAGGAGCCTGTAATTCCGTTTTTGTCGTTGGTTGCTGTTTGTCATATTTGTTTTTCGTTTATAATTGTTTTGTCATAAAATCAGGCTGTTGGTTCTTAATTTGATTTGACTCATATTGTGGCATATTGTGTCATGAGTTCGCTAATTGTTGAAGTTGTTTTATTGGCAATCACACATTTACACATTTTATTATTTGAAAAACATATCGAAATAAATATTTGTAAAGGTGAAAAACCGCGATCAGACAAACGTCAACTGTATCCTGACAAATTTGAAACCAATGGCAACGGATCGACTTCAATTTTAGATAATATGTAATATGAATTATCATAAAAAAAATCAAAGAATGTCTTTTAAATGTTTCACATGAAAAAGAGTTTTGATTTATCTTTATGTGAGTTACTGTATATTGTGCTAATTATTATTGTACTATCAACAATTTAATTGTATTGGTAAATATGGTAAAGAGTACATGTATTACAATTTTGCACCGCATACAAACTCTGTTTTTTTTTTTTTTTTATTGTATTCTGAAGAATACTTTTGAACAGGACCTCAATGATGGGGTGGACAGGGGTATGGGAATGATCGAGGGGGTAGGAAGTGGGAGTCAGGGGGCTTAAACCGGGGGAAGAAGTGAAGTAAAAATAGGGGATATTCAGGTCGGCTTTCATCTGGGAGTAAGGGGGAGGGAACTGGGAGTAGGGAGGTAGAGAATAATAAATACCAAAATCTATTCAATGTTACTAATTTGTAATGATTAAAAATTAAATCAAATATTTGTCAGTAAAAGTTAAATAAAGGAACTGTTCAAGGGAGACAACAAAGCCAATCTGCCACAGTTTTCTCTATCCAATTAGCCAAGGAAAAATAAGCTACAAATTGGTCATTGTGATTTTAAATTATATACTTTTAACAGACTTATGAGGTATTGAGTGAAATTTAGATATTTATGAATCATTAAACATCATTTGAATGCATTTAAATAAGTTGTAACGAGTTTGCAATGGTACGAATTTACCGTGGTACGAGTTAGCAGTGGTACGAGTTTGCAGTGGTACGAGTTTATTTTTAGTGGTACGAGTTGACATTTGTACGAGTTTGCAATAGTACGAGATAACTATAACTCCCTAATTTTATTTAAATAGGTGACTCAATTAACATTCAATAATATACCTTGAGGCCCTCGCAAAAAACATACAGAACAAGTGTTACGAATGTTACATATTTTTAACATATAATATAATTCAACTTTCACACTAACATGACTAAATGATATTGTATTTTCTTATTAGAAAATTGCTTTGTTTTCTCCGGGACCTCTGTATTACAATTCGCTATTTACTATGCAAGGGAAGCAATCTAGTCACACTGTCAACGTATATGTGTTCCGCCTAACAGAAGTTCCACTGGAAACTTTGTTATAAACAATGTCATAATATCTGTTCCTGTTGGAACAAATATTCTATATCATTTATTCCGTTAGGAACATATACTGTAATATTTATTCCAGTGGAAATAATATTCCAGAATATTTTTCCATTTGGAACTAATATTATGAAAACTTCTATTTCGTGACAACACACTACAGAAGAAACAATAATTATGCATAACTATAGTGCAACGATATTCGTTTTAATCTAATTACTTATTGTCTTGTAAACCATACGAACCAAGAACATGTGTGTTACATATATTCAGTAAGTTTAGAATAATTTTATATACGTCCATCCGTTCTCGATAATGCCTTCCATAGAAAACACAACACATACAGTTTAAAAAATGTCAATGTTTATCATATTATTATTATGTAAACAATATCAAATGAATGTCATAAAATGATTACACAATACTCACTAAATTGCGAAGATTGATCAACATAACAGATTCATATCCACAGGTCTAATAATAACAGATAAATTGATAAGGTTGTAACATATTTTACAATGAAGATTTGTTTACAAGATGACGTAGCAGGTAAATATGTATGGCCAACAGTAAGCGTCATTAAATGATCTTCGAAGGAAAACCTATATCAACTACCTCGATCATCTAATTGACATTCCAAAATTTATTTTGAAAGGGAGAATTATATTTTTAAGGCTTAAATTCAAATGAAATCTTTAATGCTAAATAAAATAAAGTCACAGTCATATTGCTTGACAATTTGAAATTGGAAAAAAATGTTACATTGTGTGATTAAATTTAAATTTTAAATTTATTGACTTTACGTCCAGTATTTAAAAATTTCATGCATAGACAGGCGATCAATCTGCCATGTGATACAAGTTATGATAACAGTACAATTTAGAAGTTGTAATTGTAAATTACAATGCAGGGGTGGGGAAATAATCGCGTTTGTGTTATATACATATTCATGAAGTTTTCCGTGATCCGTGTAGTGACATGTCCTATAATATAAGTCTTCGTAGGTCCATATCATTAGCTTTCAAAGGTTTTTTTATCGGATATTTGTTTACTATGAATGCTGAACGATTTTTTCTTTACCGAAAGATCTGAGCATACATGTAGTCACCAAAAATGATCATTGAGGGAGAGCTGTTGGGATTTACTGGTCCAAATGTACTTTACTCGAAAGGTAAGAATATGTTATTGCATAGAACTTAAACTCGGTAATTCACAAGTACACTATACACTATTGATAATGCTAAGTACGATGGGAAAATAAATCAAAAGATCAAACAATACCACTAATAGATGCATGATACCCGCACGAACTATCAGCAAAAGGGCCTTTCTCGTGCATCAGATCTGCATTAGACGAACCAACTTACAAAAGACGAAAGACGTGCACAAAGTACCGACCTAAGGTTACTCGCAGTTACTGAAAGCTAGTTCAAATCCTAATTTCAAGTAATTAATAAATCTTATTTACGAAGACTAAAATATCAATTATTAAACCTGTTTTATTCTCCTTGAAACCCAGGGTTTCTACTCCTGAAACCTTTACAAAAAAATATTAACAAACATATACCGAAATCCAAGGTAAATTCAAACAAGGGGAAATCCATAAAAATGACAAAATCAAACGTTAGACTATAAACCAACGGAACGAATGGAAAACAACTGACTTGGTACAGGCATTTACCGAAGAAACCGGTGGATTAAACCTGGTTGTATAGTTACCTTAACCTCCCTCTGCTGACACATTATACATGGCTGGTAATAATGAGAGGGTAAACTAGTTAGAAATTAATCATCAGCAGTTTTCATACAAAAGAAAGTGAGGAGCAAATATGGGAACGTCATTGAGGGAGCTGGCAAATACACTAAGACTAAGGAGGCAGTAGACCAGGATTTGGTAGGGGACGTGACAAGGGACTCCATTTAACTCTCATGGAAGACAAGCCATTATATGCTTTCGTCCCCTGAATCTTTTTTTAGCTCATCTGGCCCAAAAGACCAAGTGAGCTTTTCTTATCACTTGGCGTCCGTTGTCGTCCGTCGGCGTACGTAAACTTTGTACAAATATCTTCTCATCTGAAACCACTGGCCCAAATTTGACCAAAATTGGCTACGATCATCATTGGGGTATCTAGTTTAAAATATGTGTCCGATGACCTGCCTGCGAACCAACATGACCTCAACATTTCCTTTTGGATTTGTGTGTTGTTAGGTTGTTGTATCATTTACGTATACCCCACATCTCTTTTATTCACATGGAATAAATACATGAATTATTAGACGAATAACTTTTTATTATTAATGAACAATAAACATATTCCATCAATTTGTGTAGATAAAAAATTAATACACATAACATCTACAATTTTAACAAATTTGCATACTGCAGATGTTTTTCGCAATATTTTCAATCATCTGATTTGGAAATTGCTCAAAACACCTTTGTTCTTAGAACCAGTAGCTGCAATTTTCGTTCCATGAATTTCTACTTTGTATCATGAATGAATCATTCCTTTTCTGGGGAAGTAGTGCTGGTTCCCTGCATTAAAGAGAGTTTGGCTTTAAAATCATATGTTCATTCGAGATAATCCTATTTCAAGGGAGTAGCACTGGTTTCATGCATTAAAAACCGTTTGACTAAAGAATCATGTCATGATAGTTGTTCTAGCTCACTGAAAGACTCGTTATATGGGGGAAAGGGGGCAAATATTATATAGTATCCAAAATATTTATATCTTAATGTACAATGATTTTCAGCCGTATATTGAAATTAGTTAATAACTGTTTATAATTAAATACACCACATTTTACAGACTATTAATATTGGAAAATAAATGGTAAATAAACCGGGGAAAAGAAGAACTGCTACACTGCTTGTATAATTACCATTGAAAGTTGTATTATTAACTCGGCAAGTTTCGACATTGATTGAAAGAGATTCTATCGTTTTTAAAGCAGATGCAAAGATACCTTCAATCATCTTAATTGGAAATAATATCATTGAAGCACCTTTGTCTTAAGATAATATCGATTACATGCCAATGTGAATTTAACGGTTTTTTAAAGTCTGCATTGAAAAAATTGTTTGACAAATGTTTTTATGGAATTCGATCTTAAATATATACGTTGAACTTTAATTTGATAATGAATTTTTCAATGGTATATTTCATCTACCTATAACATGTTACTCTTTATTGCAGCAAAACAGTGTTACTAACACTCATGATAATATAAATTCAGGATTCAGGAATTGACTAATTAAACAGCTATCAAAAATGCAGATGCATAATTTAAAAAAAATCATTTTCAATCTTCTGAACAGGAATAAGATCATCAACGCATCTTTGTTCCATAAATAGTATTAAATACACAAAAAGTTACAATACTTTCTTCATAATATAATTCATAGGTATATTCTAACTGTAAACAGATTACATCACTTAATATTTAATTTTAATTACATAACTTTATCTATAAATTAACTGGTCTCAGTACATACAAATACGCGTATGTTTAAATATAAATAGAAGCTAATTGGACTAATCATACAACTTTTCGTTAAAAAACAACAACAATAACAACCAAAAACGCGAGAACGCTTATAGTAGTAAACGAAGGGTTGATTTGTTTAATAAAAATGTGGTATGATTGCCAATGAGACAACTATCCACCAAAATTCAAATGAAGTGGATGTAAGGGAACGACCATTTAACTTCAAAAGGGGGTCATGGTTTTTTCCTAAAAAAAATATTCTGATCCCCAATTTGATGAAATAAAATATTTGATCCCCAATTTGATGAAATAAAATATTGTGGTCAAGCAGATGACAAAAAAATATTTTAAATCCAGATTTTCCCCATACCTTATAGTGTTAAATTTTGAAGAAAAAAAAAATAAATTGATTGATAGCGTCGAAAAACTAAAAAAAAACATAACCCCCCCCTTTAAAGTTAAATGGTTGCTCCCTAAGCAATTATAGACAACCGTTCGGCCTTCAACAAAGCGGCTTTTCTTAAAGTTTTGTAAACGCAATACACCAATAGTATATCTTCTTTTTGCAATAAAGAAAGTAACATCAATATAAAAAACACTAACATAATCTCTGTCATAAAGCAGACGCAAAGATACCTTCAATCATCTCAATTGGAAATAATATCATTAAAGCATCGTTGTCGTAAGATAATATCGATTTCATTGTCGTAAAATAAATATCGACTATGTGCCAATGTAAATGTTCGTTGTCGTAAAATAATATCGACTATATGTCAATGTAAATGTTCGTTGTCGTAAGATAATATCGATAACATGCCAATGTAATTGAAAGTGTTTTCAATATTTTGTATTGGAAAACGCAACCTTAACATTTTTGTTTATAAAAATATAAAAAAAAGGTATAAAAAGGACAATGCAGACGCACCTCACAACTTTGTCATTCTTTTTAAATGGAAAAAGATTATTTTGCGTCTTTGTTCCATAAAATGCATTAAAAATAAATACCCTGTTATTTAGATCCCATGGCAACGTGCTCGACTCGAGCGCGGGTTGTGTGGTACTTTACAACTGAGTAAAACAATCTCTCAAAATTATAGATATAGGAAGATGTGGTGTGAGTGCCAATGAGACAACTCTCCATCCAAATAACAATTTATAAAAGTAAACCATTATGCACATTTCTTTTGTAAAATAGAAAAAAAAATCATAAGACGACGAAACTTTTGCTATGTTTGAATACTAGTATTTGGTTATTTGGTAATATTCTCACTGATAAGTATTCAAAAGAGAAATATAAGTTTTCTCTATATTTTTCTTTTATAAAGGGCACATTTTTATACCAAAATAATTAAATAACCACAATGCTAATACAGTAATTTCGGAATACAAATGTTTCCTAAAAGTTCGGACACTTTTCAGTTATGTTAAACATATACATTTCATAGACAAAAAGACCAAAAGAAACAAAGAAAGGAAAAAAAAAATAATTACGAAATTTATGTTCCTCTACGTTAAGACACTATAAAGTTATATCAAACATATACATTTCACACACACACACACAAAATAAATAAAGAAACAAAAAACAGAAACATACAAAAACAAAAACAAAAACGAAACAAAAAGTAAAAAAAAAACCTAACCATAGGATATACCCCTGTTTGAACAAACGAATTTTATGTACAAAAGACATCCCATACAAACAAAGGCGAAAGAAAGAATTGTCAGTAACCCGAATTCTTCTGGGTATGGGGCTAATATGACCATCAAAGCCTTCAACATGTCCATTAACTGATTCAAAGAGTTCTGTACACCACTGACCAGACCTCGTTCTTTTTCTTTTACCGTCTGTAAGAAGAGCTGTGTTATGGAAAGATCTGCTATCCATAATCCTGAAAAATATACAAGAAGTATAAATGTGTCATTGAAATTTCAGCATTGAATTCAAGATTATACAAAACAATATTTCATTTTTCGGACGAAAAGAATGAAACGAATTATAACTGTTGTATTTAGCTGACTGGCAAATGTGCTTGTTGATACAGAAAAAAAATGAGTCACACGATTTGACAGATTGAAACAATATGATTGTTGTCTTTAACTGACCAACAGATGTCCAGGTTGTTATAGCAACAAAATCGATCATATGTCTCGACAGAACATCAGTCTCTAAATACGAATGATAGAAACGCGCGGTATGAAGATGTAATCATGTTTCATATTGACACTATAACGAATGCTCTTTATTATCCATAATGTTACTTTAGCAACACAACGGATGCTACAAGTTTAGTATGAACTGCATACCCTTCCGGAGCACCTGTGTTTACTCGCTGTTATTTATTTGGTTCGTTATGTTTAATGTTGTGTTTAGTGCACTTTTTCATTTTCTTTCTTTTATTCATGGTGTTGTCCGTCTGTCTTTGACTTATGGTTTCTAATTCTTGATTTCTTTTTTCCTTTTTATCAGTTAACGCTTAGACCGCTTACTTGACCGAGTAACAGAATGTCCTACACAGAATAGGTAATCTGTCGAAAATTATATAATTCAGTGTCGAAAGTCTGTTAATATGAAAATTGTCTATTATGCAATGAAAAGGAATTATTTATTATATTCAATAAAAAAATTATTGCAGAAAATAAAATTTACCAAATCTAGCAACAATGAGTCCTCCCAAGAAAAATCCAATGGACAAGTAGGAATCAGGTTCGTCGCTGTCATTTTCAGCAGCACGTGTTGTATTTTGAAATATTGTAGTTGTGGGATCGGATACGGATGTGTTTAAAGTAAAAAGTTCCGTCGACGCAGAAATTGGAATAATGGTTGTAGATGCGTCAGTTCCGTTTATTATTGAACTATCATCATCATTCAGTCGATGTAATAAATCGAATGGACTCCCAGGTAAGAATATTGATACTACGCATGCGCTCAAACAGGTAATTTGAAAAACCATTCCTGTTAGACCGGTTGATTTTAATCCTAAATGTTTTCGGAAAAGCGGATATGCAAACGTTCCAGTAATACCAAACAATGACCCGACGGCCATAAATATACCAAGAAGGGACTCCGATATTCCTTGTGAATATGCATAACCTACAATGCAATAAAATAATTAAGTGCTTGAATGAAAACAAATACAGACACATGGCTGTGTTTAGACGAAAATGTTCCTATGAGTGCTTGAATGAAAACAAATACAGACAGTTCCTAGGAGTGATGAACCCACACATTTGCTCTTAGATATTCGATAAGAATTTGTTATTACTTTAAATTTATAAAGTCATTATGATCATCAATGCATTAATATTACCATGTAGTTAGTGTATCTAATATAAAATATCTTAAACTTGATTTATCTGACTACATCACAAATTTGTCATTTTTTAGTTGATGAAGGAGATATATGTTAATAACAAACAACTAAATAGGACTTCATGAGGGGCTGGCTGGATGGGTTTTATGAAAAAAGGGAAAAATGGACAAAATTTAAAGAAAAAGACCAAAACAAAAGAATCGTGAAAAATAGGGAGAAAAATAAAGAATAGAGAGTAAGGCCACACCAATTTAATTCCTTGTTCGACGGACCCGCCCGCACTTATTATTTTCAAAACGGAAAAAAAATGTTTTTAAAATATTCCCGCTTCCCGCATCCGGTAAAGGAATCGTGTCACTTATTATTTTCAAAACGGATGAAAAATGTTTTAATCTCTGTCCTGCCTTTTAAATATTCGGTCCTGCCTTTTTTTACTAGCATCCGGTAAAGGAATCGTGTCTATTTCCCGTGTCGTTTTTCTGTTTTTGTAAACGTTATAAAAATATAAAGCGATCGCAAGAGCGTTATAGTCAATGTCAAATCTCGACCCTTTAATCTGTTTCGAGCATTAACACAGATTTCTTATCAAAGTCAAGTACGATTCATCACAAAAATCATGATGATTTTCGTTGTTAGAATAAAGGACGCAAGAGAAGTGTTGCTTTCAACTGCAATACCGTTTAATTGTCGGTGGAAGTTTTGTCGAGCTCTTCCAATATTTTACGCACCTGTCCTAAGTCAGGAGCCTGTTGTTTAGTACTGACGGTAGTTGTCGTTTGTTGGCGTGGTTCATATTATAATCATAGGGGTTTCTCGTTTTGTATATAATAGATTAAGCCGTTGGTTTTCCTATTTGAATTGTTTTACACTAGTCATTGTGGGCCCTTTATAGCTTGCTGTTCGGTGTGGACCAAGGCTCCGTGTTGAAGGTCGTACTTTGACCTATAATTGTTAACTTTTAACAGGTTGGGAACAACCCCTCTGTGTAATGACTATCCCTTTTAAGATGGGTACATTTCAAGTGATAAAAAATAATTTTTGGTAAAAACCATCTCTTAGTCCAAAAGGGCACTTATTTATAACTTTTCCCAAAGAACTATACATCTATCTGGTATTATGTGGTCAAAACATGTCCAAGAATTTTGTAATATTCCTGGACTTATATCTTCTTTATTATTAAAAATAAGTGGACCCCTCTTTTCGAAAAATTGTTCCAAATATAACGGATTTTTCCATTTATAAGTTAAAAAAGCTAAGGTTTTCTTTTTTTCCTAGGTACAACAGCAAAATGACCCCTTGTCTGAAGGACAGTCCCTCATTAAAGTGATATCTCTTATTTGGGGAGTTGTTACCAACCTGTTAAATACATTGTAACTTGGATGGAGAGTTGTCTCATTCAGTCATTGCCATTGGCACTCATACCACATCTTATTTATATACAAAGTGCCAAAAAGACAAAGAACAAAAATGAGAACACCAAAAACGACGGAGACAGACAACCAACATATAACACAAAAAACGAAAAAGTACACACATCAACGAAAAGCATGAACCCCTAAAAACTGGGGTGAACTGATTTGTTCCGGAAGGGTGAGTAGTTCCTGCTTCTTTCAAGATACCTGCCATGTTTCTAGTTATAAGTTATGTCCAGTGAGGGAGGAAGGACATCTATGACAATTCAATGGAGATCATTTTTAAAAGGTAGCTGAAATTATTATTCAGTATTCAGTTCAAAATCTGATGTCCCAAGAAAGTAATACAAGAAGTCATAAATATGCTGCAATTGAAACTGGGCATTACATGTCTTGGTGAACACTTCAGCAGTTGATAAGTTAACGAAATGTTAAAGTACAAGTGTTAAATCAAATTTCATACCATCTTGTTTTGATCAATATAGAGACTATGATTTTATGTTTACAAAAAAAAAAATATAATCGCTCGCCTTCACTTTTCAAGCTTCGCCTCAAAAATTTGCAAATTTAAATTTTTTTTTTATTAAAATTTTCAAATCGCTCGTTCGCCCCAATTTCTAGAGTGGAAAAATCCATAGAACAAGAAATTAAATTGGTGTGGCCTAATGGGCAAACAATATAAAGAATAGAGAAAAATGACATTACAAAAATTAAGAATACAAAAGTGAAGGACTGCATCATTTCATATAAGTATTTTCCAGACACCATTCACATGATGTTTTAAATTGATGTCCAAATACACGTTTGTAACATCCCTTAGGGAGCTAACATTTGATTTTATGGGGAGGCTAGGATGAAATTTGAAAAATAGGCAGGACAGGAGTTTTGAGTAAAAAAGGCAGGATGAGATTATTTGCAAAAAAAAGGCAGGATGAGGCTAGGATGAAATTTGACAAAAATAGGCAGGACAGGAGTTTTGAGATGAAAAAAAAAGGCAGGACAGGATGAGATTATGAGATAATTTGCAAAAAAAAAAAAAAAGGCAGGATGACAATTAATGTTAAAAATAGTCAGGATAAACTAAAAAAAAAAAAAAAGCAGGACCGAATAGAGTGAAAATAAAAGGCAGGACCGAATAGAGGGAAAAATAAAAAGGCAGGACAAAATTTTTCATCCTAGCCCCCATAAAAAAAATCAAATGGTAGCTCCCTTACTGTACATGCTCGCCATGACAACATTACAAAAAATGTGTCGAAATGACCAATGAAAATCTTTTATCTATCTCTTAATTTCCTGGTGTCAGCATTAAAATCGTTAATAAATTATTAATCGTCCGTCTTCAATATGATCGAATAAGAGAAAAAAAAATAATTCTTACCGACTGTGATATTATCAAAACCTAGTACCGTCATATAAAGCGTGGCGAGACCAAGACCAGCAAAGGCAACTTTGTAACTCATAAATATCCACCATCCCTTATACAAAACTATAAAACTGTAGAAAATTGTGTAACACCATGATTTAGGCTTTTTATCTTCTGCTTTATTTTTTGTAGGTAGTTCATCTTCTATGTCAATGCCAACATCCTTTTCTTTAGAAGGTCCGCCATTTTGTTTTTCATTGCTACCATGTGTGTACTCCGATTTTCCATCGTCGATCGTGACAGATTTGTCATCTTGGTTGTATTTAACTGCTTTGCTGCTATCATTCCCAATCAGTGGTGAAGTTTCATCTGTAGTTTCTGGAATGGAATTAGAAAATGAAATTGGAATTTATGGAACTAAGTGGAAGAAGATTGACTCCATTTTATTCAAAAATTTAGAATACTGTGCATTAAGTTATTTTCGCTTGGGGATTTTGTTTGTAAGATGATCTTGAGGAGACTCAGCCAAATCATCACCGTGTTAATTGTTCGCGTTGTTAGACCTTGTGCAGTGCATATGGTAATATCGCTGTAAAACGGCTACTGCAAACTTGGCGACAAGACGAAGTAGACTTATTTCCTGGTAAGAAGGTATCCAACTAAATCAATTTAGAATGAAATATGAAAAAAGTAATCTTTAACTCAATAACAAAGCAATATAAAGGACTGCTATCGAAATCTAGCAGTTCCTGCTCCACCTGTGTATTTTTAAGAGTATGTCTGTTTGTTAGAATCATTTACACCTTATGTACTACAAAACATCTGTCAAATAAATCTTAGAAATTAATAAAAAAAAAAAAATCCAGAACATGTACATTTAAATACAGCTGAACTAAATAATACTAAATAGGCTTTTTCAAGTCAGAATTCTCATCCTTCCAACATCCATTTTAAAGACGAATTGAAACTAATATCAGGTCTAGTGACCACAGATAACCCCGTATTTAGCCAAATTTCTTGGACACACAGAAATGTCCAACACCGGAGACGAAGTTGTATTTTACATGTATCATTGTGTTTGAATTCAAAAAGATTCTGTCAAGTGGAAATTAAAAAACAACAACATTTAAACCATTGTTTTTAAGAAATCTAAAGGTCCTTATTCTTGATAGTATTCATGAAATATTAAAGGCCAGGTAAGATGAAAATTACTTTTTTTTTAATAAAATACACACACAAAGCATATTTATGCGTCTTATTCACCGTATACACATCAGTAATTTGGTCGTCCAATAAGTGTGTCGTTATACAAACATTGATGGCGCAGTATGTAACCTGTGTTAAAATATAGAAAGTGCATCATAGCACGTGTTGATTACGAAGTACACAAGTATTGATGTACGGAGAGCGAATACAAAACTTGAATGAGAATATAATTTGGGTGCACCGCCTATCGAGGACAAATAAAGTACAAACCCTCAGCACTGTCTAAGCCTTCTTTGAATTTCTGATCAGCAAGGGATGGTATCTGGTCATAAACTTTCTTAATCATATTGTACTCCACAAATAGGGACACCACATTCCATGAAGCTATGAAGACTCCTCCCCAACCAATATGCAGAAAGTAAATGACCTGTCCTGTCACTATCGGAGCTGCTAGTTTTGTAGTCAAATCAATTGATCGGAGAGTTGCTGTCATAGCTGTTAAATATAATAGCAAAATTATTTTGAATATTTAGTGTAAGTATAAGATGATGTAAAACCAAATGACGTAGAATGTTAGCAACTATAGGTCACCGTTAGACCTTCAACAATGAGCAAAACCCATTCTGCATAGCATTCAAAACGAAAAAACAAACGACCAGTTTTATGTAAAGAACAATAGAAAAAATATGATAAAAAGCAAACCAAACTAATGTCTTTTGTTGTTGGGATGTACAAGTACCCTGCCACGTCCACTTGTATGTTTGTCCATCTGATGAGTTAAGCCTTTTTCAACTGATTTTTATAGTTCGTTCTTATGTTGTACTGTTATATCACTGTCCCAGGTTAGGGGAGAGTTGGGATCCCCTAACATGTTTAACCCCGCCACATTATGTATGTATGTGCCTGTCCCAAGTCAGGAGCCTGTAATTCAGTGGTTGTCGTTTGTTTATGTGTTACATATTTGTGTTTCGTTCATTTTTGTACATAAATAAGGCCGTTAGTTTTCTCGTTTGAATTGTTTTACATTGTCATGCGGTATGGGCTTTGCTCATTGTTGAAGGCCGTACGGTGACCTATAGTTGTTAATTTCTGTGTCATTTGGTCTCTTGTGGATAGTTGTCTCATTGGCAATCATACCACATCTTCTTTTTATACAAACGACAACCACTGAATTACAGGCTTCTGACGTGGGACAGGCACATACAGTATGCGGCGGGGTTAAACATGTTTCAGGCTCACTGAAAGTTTAAAAGTGCAGAAAATATACAAACAGAAAATTCAAAGCTAACTGTTCAAGAAAGTAACAGCTACTGAAATCATATATGATTTATCGTAAGAACGAGTGTGTCTTGCATGAAAACACACATTCTAATAATAAAAAAGAAAGTGATGTTATTAAAACTGAAATAAGAGTTGCGCAAATACAATTTTTAAGTTGACCTATTTCAAGATAATTACAATCAAGGATACTGATAAATACGAATCTTTATTTGCACAAAACAAACTACGGTGTTGATATCTGTAATTGTTGATAATCTACCTTCTGACCTCTCAATTTCGACCACATTTATAAATACATGTATACTACATTAAAGTATGATATGTTTTTGGACCCTTTTATTACTCATACCAAGGATGACTTTTGGAGGGGTATATGGTCAGATGAATAGAGGAGGGTCTTGATGTGAGTCCATCATTTCTGTATAGTTTTTTTTTTTTAGATAATATTTCTCTATTCTTTAGATTTTTTGCCCATTAATCTGAAATCTATTTATTTTAGGACACAAATATTCCCTATTCTTTTTGTTTTGTGTCAATTTTTCACTATTCTTTTTTTTTTTTGTCTATTTTTCCCTATTTATTTTATCGCCCTTATTCTGTACATCTGGTTCATTCATTATTCTCTATTTTGCAAATCGCATCTAGATCCTTATATAGTGCAATCACAACAGAAAGTTCTTGCCTGCCAGTCTATACTACTAGTTTGAAAGAAAACAGCCATTTTTTAAGTATGGCCCTTTAGTTATGTCCAAAATTAAAGAACGATTATCTCTATCAAACTATATTTTTGAAAGCTTTAAAGAAAGTAGTCAGTAAAAAGTAAAAATTGATATTAAAACGCGAAAGTGACATACTCATGTCCGTATACTGTAACAGAAATGTAGAAATGAAGGAACCCCATCCAGACCCTCATATTTTGATCATAAGTACAAAGATCGCGTGAAACTAGACAAAAACTTACAGCCTAAAAGATCTGTGTCATGTTGACAAAGTTCTACCACCCAGTCTCTCTCTATTACTATGGTATTTGCTACACTTGCCAAGTCAGCACAGATTCCCAATAGAATGATAATGGCAAAACACAACGTTAGAAGCCATTCGTCGTCCCATTCCGCTTTAATCTCGTTTAGGTACTTGTGAACCACAAAAACAACTCCGGCACAAATGGCGACAAAAATGTTTTGCGTTGCTAGAGAAAGTCTTGCAGCTGAAAACATAATGATTATAAAAAAAAATTATAAACTACAAAACATTCCGAAAAGTTGTGCCGAATACAGCTATTATAATCAATGCCTGGCGTAGAAAAATCTTAGTGTTTCGAATAGTTCAACCATTTAATAAACAGTAATTTTACAGAAGATGGACATACATGTATCAATGATACGTTATGTCAGCACAAAAAGACAGTCTGAAAACCAATGAACATTAATTTAAACAATTTGTTATGAATCAAATCAAAGTAAACAAACAATTTAACAAGAAAAAGGTTTTAAAACAGCGCTATATTATTATCCAGTCATTCTTAATCAAGAGTAAATTGCTTTCAAATACTCAACCACTGGTACAAATGTACTAAAGACGATATATCTTTCTAAACTTAAACAACACAAATCATCAGAGAGAAAAACGGGGGTTAAATCGCGAACTTCATGGTTTAGAGAGAACTTTAGACACATACTGGTAATGCATATTTTCCTAACAATTCACAACAGCTCTAGCTTTTCCCTAGCCAATCAAATAAAAATTTCTCCAGCAATCATAAATTTCTCCATTTTAAAAGAATTATACCACTTAAATCGGGACTTCTGTCAAAATTTTTAATGTTTTGTTTTGTTTTTGGTATTCCAACCACATTTTTCAAACAGTTAAACTTAATATCTTCCTAGTATCCATTTAATATGAGAGAGAGAGAGAGAGAGAGAAAAAAACAAAAAAAAACCGACAAACATTTTTTCCCGCATTGTCAATGCCTTTTCAGTACTTGTGTTTCAAGAACAAGCACACGGACCTAGTCGCAGTATTTTTATTTTACCATTATGTTGATTGATACGTTATATATAGAATTATTTACCGAAAGATACTTCATTTATGAAATTGCTGTCATCTTAATTTGTTTTTGCTAATTTTTTACAGTTCACAAACTCTCTTACTCCTACAAGTATACTCTATTATCATCTATCATACTATAAAATACCTTTTAACCTAGCAGTCCTGTCAACCCAATCACCAATAACGGTGGAAAGAAGAAGAGTCATCGCTCCTGATATAAAGCCATATATAGCAACCAGCTGTAAAGAATCTGGCTCTAGTTCAATTAAAAACAAACCAATCCCAAACTGCCACATACGATCGCCCTTCAACAAGAAAAGTAACATTAACTATAAGAAAAGTAAAATTATTGGATTAAACACATTTTTCAAGAGGTTTAAACCATTGTCGTGACGTCAGCCTATTCATTTACCGTGGATTCTTTTCTAGAATCAACGCTTCCTAAATCTGTCGCTGAAATGGACTCACCAAATTATATTCAATTGTTTCCTTTGTGTGCCTTATTTCATTAAGTTTGAATTAGCTAATTTACTGATTTCTGTTCACTAATGGAATTAATTTAAAACTTACCTTTAATTTTTGTACTTTCTATTTGCCTTCACTGGGAATCGAACCGTCCCTGAAATCTGTTATGTGTGACTGACATCAACATATCGAGGAAACCTCTCGGCTACCAATGGGTTACAATTTAAATGTCTATTTAATATATATAAATGAACATATGATATACATCGGTACAACAAACACAAAGGGCTTGTACCTTTATATATATACATAAAAGGCAATCGTATAGTATAAGATGGTAGCCGCGAGGTTAGCATGGTTAAGATCAATGGATTAAAGGTAGGGACTTGTCGGTTTAGGTTCGAATCCATGTATTCTCTTTGTTGTCCCTATTCTTTAGTTTTCCCATTGTTTTTGTTTTTGCCTCTTTTGTATATTATTGTGGATATTTTGTAATAATAGCGAGTTTTACCGTTTACTTTTGGAGTATTATTGGCTATTTCACATATTTAAAACGAAATGAATACATTCTAATTGTCCATTTTTGTTTTATAAATATAGTATGATTTCATCTGTTTTACTACACAATTTTACGAATGTTTATTCGCAAATTCCAATGCGAGAAAATCGTGATGTGCCTAGAATTAGGCTTCTTGCTAGAAATTTCGGTAACATACTTATATATACTTTATATATGCTCTTTGGTCGGGTTGTTGTCTCTCTGACACATTCCCCATTTGCATTCTCAATTTTATTAGAAATAAGTTCGAATATGTCTTATTTTGTAAAAACAGATAATATTCAGATGCCTGAAAATATAAAGATCTTTAAAGGCAGACGTGTTGTGTTATATTTGTATTTTTTAACCAATTAATTGTGATCTTAGATTTAGTAATGCATCGTTGGACACGATAACATGGTTATTTAAACTCACTCACAATACCTTCTAATTAAGAAAAGGCTTTAATTTTGAAAAGACATTAACACAATAGTTTAAGTTATAGATACAATGGATGAGCGTTGATTCATGAAAAACAAACCATTCGCCCTCCGGGCTCATGGTTTCTTTTTCAAGAATCAACGCTTATCCATTGTATCTATATAACTTAATTGATGTGTAAACTGCTAAAAACTAAAAAATAGATATAGGAAGATGTGGTGTGAGTGCCAATGAGACAACTCTCCATCCAAATAACAATTTATAAAAGTAAACCATTATAGGTCAATGTACGGCCTTCAACACGGAGCCTTGGCTCACACCGAACAACAAGCTATAAAGGGCCCCAAAAGTACTAGTGTAAAACCATTCAAACGGTAAAACCAACGGTCTAGTCTATATAAAAACGAGAAACGAGAAACACGTATAAATTACATAAACAAACGACAACTACTGTACATCAGATTCCTGACTTAGGACAGGTGCAAACATTTGCAGCGGGATTAAACGTTTTAATGGTACCAAACCTTCTCCCTTTTTCTGAAACAATAGTATAACATCACAACATAGAAAACACACGATAAAACATCAATAGGAAGGCTTAACTCAATCAAAACGTAAATTAACACACTGTGAACGAATAAATTCGATCTGTGATACCTGAAAGTAAATACATAGTTAATAAAATATTAGGGACAAACATTCAAGGCCAAAAGCAAACAAACAAGTCCAAATAAAGCCATGGCAAGACACCATCATGAAATATTTAACCCTTAGAAAATAATAACTTTTGAAAAACCGGTTTTCATAATATATACAGGTAAATGAAAAATAACTTTGTCGTTTTAGGTATACTTTTTCTGTCTATATAAAATCTTCCAATAATTAGGAATACCAAGAAAGGTCTGTCATATAAATACCTAATGTAACACTAGATACATAAGGGTAAATATCAACAATAAAACTTCCTGTACAGATTAAAGGAGAATAATCTTGATGTTCATACAAATGTAGTATGAAGAAGTGAAAATTAGTAGATATTCCAAATAATCAAAGCTGGTATACAGACAAGATCCATATTAATATAAAATAACAAAAAGTATTAAAAATAGTATCAACAGGTCGAATTAACAAGAAAGTACGATTTGAGAGTACTCGCAGCTACTGACAGCTAGTTAAAAGCCAAAAACAATTAATGATAAAAATCATGCATCAGAGACTAAAATCAACTAAAACACATCCCAGGATTTAGTATTTTAACGTCATGAACAGTCAGAGAAGACATGACTTGTGCAATGCCAAAATAAATGTATCGACAGGTAGTAGGATAGTGAGGAGCTACTTCTTAAGAGATAAAAATTAACGTGTGTGTGTCTCTAAACATCCCGCCTCAAAAGAAGATACAACTTAGTTATGTTTTAATTTGCTAAAGTCTGTTTGTTGACGTTTCATATTGTATGGCTTTTGATTATTTTTGTCGTTGAGTTGCTGTATCCCTAAAATATTCCCCAACTTCCCGTTATCCATATTCATCGGAAATTCAATTTATTAAAGAAGAATTTTGTAGACATTTCAACACATCACTTCATTTTTTTCTTACCATTTAGAAATTATGCTCCAATTATTCAAAAATATTTTGTCATGTTCAGAAATTTTCTCGAATAAAAATACATGAAATTCAATCATTTACATCGCGTTTAAAAGTACCATTGAAAGTTTATTGTTCATGAACATATCACAAGATTAAAGAGATACGGCATTTATTGTTCTCCGCCAAATCCTTTTAAATACTCACCCATGCTGAGAGAAAGTGACTGATATAGACGAATAGCCTCGTTTTCAGTGTTATTGTAGGATGTCCTACAAATAGAAAATTTCCAAATATAGTAATTAAATACTTTAAGGAAAAAAATATAAAAAAGTTCTTTTTCGGAAGAAAATATGTAATGCAATGCATGTGCCTGTGGACAGCGAAATATTACATAGTACCCAAGAGTAACCACAAACAACTATGATCAAACGAATTTTACGGACAACATTATTAACTATAAATATTAGCAAATTAAAAAATAAAACCTGCGTCGAATTTTACTTTACTAGTAATACATGTATAACACATAGAAAAAGTCGCATCCATAGTAACATTCATTTTCGCAAGTATTTATTTAGTTTACTGGTATATTACATTTTGCATTTAAAAATATCCATTAAACAGACAAACTGTAGCATTGTCATTTTGCTTAGTTTCTTTTGCTACCTATTCTGACATCGGACTCGGACTTCTTTTAAACTGAGTTTTACTGTGTGTATTGCTGTGTGTTTGTTTAATCTACATTGGTTAGAGGTATAGGGGGAAGGTTGAGATCTAACAAAACATGTTTAATTCCGCCGCATTTTTGCGCCTGTCCCAAGTCAGGAGCCTCTGGCCTTTTTTAATCTTGTATGTTTTTCAATTTTAGTTCATTTGTATGTTTTGGAGTTGAGTATGACGCCCACTTCACTGAACTAGTACACATTTTTGTTTAGGGGCCAGCTGAAGCCCGCGTCCGGGTGCGTGATTTTCTTGCTGTGTTGAAGACCCATTGGTGGCCTTCGGCTGTTTTTTCCTCTTTGGTCGGGTTGTTGTCTCTTTGACACATTCCCCATTTCCCTTCGCAATTTTAAACTACTACAGGTAAAAAAGAAAAAGAAAAAATCTTTAATAAGCAAGTTCGATCGAGATTTCTCCACTATAGCGCATTCTCTGAAAGTTGTTTACTCGGCGTGTCAGTGGAAACGAGGCTGCCAGTGCCGATTGAAATAAGTTTAAAGATGAAACCATCTTAATCTGTAGTTTTTCAAAAACAGAAATAAAGAAAAGTGAAAAATGTAAGATTAAGATAGAAGTATTTTAACAGTCTTGATATTGTGATAAAGTGTATATGGTTTTAATTCTCTATTAAAAGGCATCCTAACAATAGTCAAGATGAAGAAATAAACTCATCATAGATACCAGGATTAAAATTTTGTACGCCAGACGCGTGTTTCGTCTACAAAAGACCCATTAATGACGCTCGAATCAAACAAGTTGAAAGGGCCAAATAAAGTACGAAGTTGAAGAGCATTGAGGACCCAAAATTCTGAAAGGTTTTGTCAAATACAGCTAAGGTAATCTTTTCAAAACAGAATTGTATGTCCTTTATTTCCTGATCTTCAAATTTTTATTTTTTCCCTAGGCTGAACGCCAATATATATCATATATCTACAGAGAAAGTGAGAAAGATGCTAGTATTAAAACTTACCCATCCTTCTCCAACCAGTTTTCTCAACACGAGATAATTTTACGTTTTACTTTCGGTACAGTTAAGGACAGTCACAAACTATCACAACAGCAATCGCCTATTCGTCTTGGTAATAATCATTCCAGTTATTGTGCTTGAAGTTTATATCGGTTAGTCTATGATAAAATTAATATATTTCAAATCCCTGTCTTTCCTGAAAGTGTTTATTTCAATTGACATTAACTGAACATTTATGCACAACACGATTACGGTGAATGACTGTAGGTTACGACTTTATCTATCAATACATTTATCTGCACATCTACCCTTAATTGATAATTTTTTATTTACTGTTATACAATCATATCACTTAGACATATGTGAGGATCATGTGACAAAAGTTTGTCAACTGATTATTGTAATTGAAAAGATTAATGAAAAATAAAATGGACTGTGTGTCATTTTACAAATAAAACTAGTCTCGGATGGAGACCAACCTTATTTGTCAAAATGTCTTTGGCATCTGCCATTTCTTTCGGGCCTACCATTCGGGGGAGGGGGCTAGGATGAAAAATTTTGTCCTGCTTTTTTTTCAGTTGTAATCTCTGTCCTGCCTTTTTATTTTTTACCCTATTCGGTCCTGCCTTTTTTTTCACTAGTTTATCCTGAATTGTTTTACACAAATTGTCATCCTGCCTTTTTTTTTACCAAGTTGCTCATCCTGCCTTTTTTTTTACTGAAAACTCCTGTCCTGCCTATTTTTTTCAAATTTCATCCTAGGCCCCCCACCCCCCACCCCACCCATAAAAATCAAATGGTAGCTCCCTAATTTTTCAATAACATAACAAGAAGAACAGTGTATTTCGTCAAAGCTCATGCTAATTTTCTATGGAAAGAAATGTTTGTTTCTGACTTCCATTCGAGAATGCAACAATTAATTTACAGATGTTCCCATTTCATAAAACAGCGAAGAAGATACAAATCTAGCAAACAAACAAAAAACTTAAGGAAAGAGATTGGGTGCGTCGACAGGGTAAGAGTCTCCTACTTATGGCGGCATCACCATATCAGCAGACTGTATTTCAGTCTTAGGTTGCTGACTGTCATATTTATTACCGAATTATTGTTTATGCATAATTTAGGCCGTTGGTTTTGGTGTTCGAATTTTGTTGCACATGTGTCATGCCGGCTCCTTTTATAGCCGACTTGGCCGTATTATGGTAAAGGTCTTGTTCGCTGTTGAAGGTCGTAGAGGTGTTTAATTGTTTACACCATCGTCCTTTGATCTTTGGTTGATAGTTGTCTCATTGGCAATCATACTAGATCTCCTTTTTTATATATGTAGAGGGATTTGATAATAAAGTACAAAAAAGTAAGATATGGCACGCTTAACCGAATTTTTGTCATCATAACATGTAGCCAATGAATGATAGAACGAGATTTACTACAAAGTATGTACTAAGTATAATTTTATGCATAGTCATAACGCATACCTGTTATTGATTATATAAAATTATCAAACCGGACATAGATTAAAGAACATACATAATTTCGATTGTATAACGAGTTGAACAGGTGTTATTAAGAAAATGTCCCAAAACATGAGTACAAGACTACTTTTGGGCGGAGACCACTGCATTAATTCTACCATTAATTAGCAGCAGACAAAACATCAATGTTAAATAAGACTCTCTATATGTGTGATTGGCATGCATTTTTTTGTTTTGTTTTGCTATAGTTAAGATAAACCTGACTGTATCATTTCAATTTTCTTATTGTTTTCAGCTTGGATTGTTATCTGAAAAAAGGGGGAAAATGGTGTAGATGTTGCTTAATAATTCATAAATGTTATATGGTGGGTAACTGCCTTATTGACTATCATACACATATTTTTGTTTATATCGTAATATCATATTACTTAATTTTACTTTCGGTCCGTAAGAGCAACACGTCAGTTGCCAAATGATGAGCAGAATCAGCTTACTCTTCCGGAGCATCTGAGATCACTACACGCTTGTAGTTGTGTTTGTGTTTCAGAGTATAAAGCTTGCAATGTTATGTTTTATAGGCTGTTGCTTCTTTCTCTCACCCTGTCGTAGTCATATTGTCTTTGACCTATGGATTGGATTATTCATTCGGTATCTCCGTCTCTCTTTGTTTTATCTTAATTTTGATAAAATGACTGCAAAATGTTTCAGAGATCATAAACATTTTTTATATTTATTCAAAACCGTTTTTGCGATCCCTTTTCAAAAATAATTTCCATATTTCGTTGTTCTTATCTTAATATCTTAAAATCAAAATTTCAATAAGGTCAATTCATAGGTTGAGTTTTGATTGTTCGGGACTTTCAATTTGCCAGTCAATCAAAACGTCTTTGGTTTACGATTTAGAATGATTTTATCTAGATTGCATTTGTTTCTTAAGTTGCGAAATGGCGGAGACACCATTGAATTGTTTAAGATCTTGGCATTGCAATGCTGCTTGAAATATTTTAATTGTTTTGATTTAAATTCCCAATGTTTTATTCCATACTTTACAACTTATACCGTTGTATTTTTTATTTCAATGTTTTGTTGTATTGCTACACTTTATTTTGTTGTATTGCTACATTTTATGTTGGTGTATTGCTCCACATTGTTTTGTTGTATTGCTACACATTGATTTGTTGTATTGATACACTTTGTTTTGTTGTATTGCTACATTTTATGTTGGTGTATTGCTCCACACTGTTTTGTTGTATTGCTACACATTGTTTTTCTTTGTAATACTACACATTGTTCTGTTGTATTACAAGACATTATTTTGTTGTATGGCTACAAATTGTTTTGTTGAATGTTGTTTTGTTGTAATGCTACACATTGTTTTGTTATATTGCTACACACTGTTTTGTTGTATTACTACACATTGTTTTGTTGTATTACTACACATTGTTTTGTTGTATGGCTACACACTGTTTTGTTGTATGGCTACACTTTGTTTTGTTGTATTTCTACACTTTGTTCTGTTGTATTGCTACATTGTTTTGTTGTTTTACTACGCATTGTTTTGTTGTATTGCTACACATTGTTTTGTTGTATTGCTACACTTTGTTTTGTTGTATTACTACACATTGTTTTGTTGTATTACTACACATTGTTTTGTTGTAACTATAACATTGTTTTGTTGTATTGCCTTTTATCTCTATTTAAAGTTGTGATTACTGATCCAGAGAGTACAACAACACATTGTTTTCATTGTACTACATGTCAACATTGTTTCTGTTGTATTTACTTTAATGACACTGTGTTTATTCATACACATGTGAGCATACAATATATCATGTATAATATAGACCTTGATGTTTTGCTGAAAACGAGATATGGAAGAAATTTAGTTCAAAGTATATATATTTTTGGGGAAATTCGTCCTTTGTCTTTTATTAGAGTATTACATGTAAGCATGTGTCACAAAGAACAACGTAAGATCAAACATCTTCAAATCAAATGTTGTTTTGTTGTATTAAGATATCTGTTATCGCCACATTGTTTTGTTGTATGGCTCCGACACATTGTTTTGTTGTATTACTACACATTGTTTTGTTGTATTACTACACATTGTTTTGTTGTATGGCTACACATTGTTTTGTTGTATTACTACACATTTGTTGTATTACTACATTGTTTCGTTGTACTACTACACATTGTTTTGTTGTATTACTACACATTGTTTTGTTGTATGACTAGACATTGTTTTGTTGTATTACTACACATTGTTTTGTTGTATTACTACACATTTGTTGTATTACATATTGTTTCGTTGTACTACACATTGTTTTGTTGTATTGCTACACATTGTTTTGTTGTATTACTACACATTGTTTTGTTGTATTACTACACATTGTTTTGTTGTATGGCTACACACTGTTTTGTTGTATGGCTACACTTTGTTTTGTTGTATTTCTACACTTTGTTTTGTTGTATTGCTACATTGTTTTGTTGTTTTACTACGCATTGTGTTGTTGTATTGCTACACATTGTTTTGTTGTATTGCTACACATTGTTTTGTTGTATTACTTCACGTTGTTTTGTTGTATTGCTACACATTGTTTTGTTGTATGGCTACATTGTTTTGTTGTATGACTAGACATTGTTTTGTTGTATTACTACACATTGTTTTGTTGTATTACTACACATTTGTTGTATTACTACATATTGTTTCGTTGTACTACTACACATTGTTTTGTTGTATTACTACACATTGTTTTGTTGTATGGCTACACATTGTTTCGTTGTATTACTACACATTGTTTCGTTGTATGGCTACACTTTGTTTTGTTGTATTTCTACACATTGTTTTGTTGTATTACTACACATTGTTTTGTTGTATTGATACACTTTGTTTTGTTGTATTGCTACACATTGTTTTGTTGTATTGCTACACATTGTTTTGTTGTATTACTACACATTGTTTTGTTGTATTACTACACATTGTTTCGTTGTATTACTACACATTGTTTTGTTGTATGGCTACACTTTGTTTTGTTGTATTTCTACACATTGTTTTGTTGTATTACTACACATTGTTTTGTTGTATTGATAGACTTTGTTTTGTTGTATTTCTACACATTGTTTTGTTGTATTACTACACATTGTTTTGATGTATTATTATACATACCTTAGTTATCTCAACTCAAGTGTTTTTCTTTATTCCAACATACATTTTGAATTCATTTTTTTTTTAAATATCGTTACTCCAACATACTGAAATTCACTGAAATCCTCAAAATTTACAATGATGTCTTATTCCCTACATGGATATCCCTGCAATCATGCCATTTCAATTACTATTTTACGCATCCTTCGATATTCCGGAAGTCAAATGTGATACAATGTTGCTAGATATCCACGAACTCCAAGTCATTGTTTGTTTTGTTTCACAGTTAAAACAATGACAAATGTTATCCTTTCATTTGCCCAAATTTCTTTTAACTTAACTATAAAATTCAGTATTTTTGTCGTTGAATTTCCTTTTTTAGTAAATTATCTCTTATTTTAAGATGTTGAACACTGATCCAGAGAGTACAACTAACTGTTCTATTTTCATACGAATACTACATGTCAACATTGGGTTAATCCAAACAATTTACTGTAATGAAACTGTGTTTATTCATACACATGTGAGCATACAATATATCATAGTATAATATAGACCTTGATGTTTTGCTGAAAAACGAGATATGGAAGAAATTTAGTTCAAAGTATATATATTTTTTGGGGGACTTTTCGTCCTTTGTCTTTTATCCACGATAGAGTATTACATGTAAGCATGTGTCACAAAGAACAACGTAAGATCAAACATCTTCAAATCAAATGTGCCCTTAAATTAATATACTCTATGCAATGAACAGAAACATGAATGACAAATGGAATATAGAATATTGTTTTTATTAAGATATCTGTTATCGCCTTGTTGCCTATTAGAATATATATGACACCAAGGCTAATTGGGGAATAGAAATAAGGTCACTCTTGGACTTCTTCCGACAGGCAGTAAAACCCTTGCTAAAGTGGGATGTCCGTTTGGCTATGCGGGATGTACATGGACGCTGCCACGTCCGGTCAGAATGGGGAATCAAAATCCGATGCCTCGTGTAGAAAGAGAGCCTACTCTCTGTACGTTAAAGAACTCTTTGAGAATTCCGTAGGTTGCCTTTGGCAAGACAAAATTTCCTGTCCCTATCAAATATACCCCCATTTTCCAATGGCAGTCCAAATTTCCCCGACTTTCACCCCAGACGGCCTCTATTACAGGACCTACCTACTGTATTTATTGGTAATTTATTCTCGTCCTGAATATACATGAAATATTTGCCACTGGACGTTAGTGAGTTGCCTTCTTTAACACAAGAATGATAATAACACCATTATGCATATGGTCTAATTAGTTATTTCTTGGACATGAAAAGCGTGCCAAAATTTCAAAGGTTATCATCACTGCGTGCATTTTGGTGCGGGGTGTTTGTGTGGGGGTCGGGAGTTCATGGATCGAAAAAAAAAACATAATGCAATATATATTTTTTTAATTTTACAAGCAATAACTATAGTAAAAAATAATTATATATAAATGATATTTTTATGTTTGTCTTGCATACAATTTATTAGCTTGATGCTTCCAATTAAGATGTATGTGTTATAAGCTAGATGCGAAAACGTAATTCTGTGTTCGTTATTTTCCTGTCATGGCTACGACTCCATGTCAATATTGTTAATAAAGCAAACAAGGACGAATTCAGTTTGGGCTTACCTAATTAGTTAAAGCAAACCAGAATGAACTTTTTTTTTATAGCGCATAATTACAAATCGCGCGATTGAAATTTTAAAAAATCTAACCTTCTATATACTATAGATATTATCCTAATCGTCAAATATGAATATCGGCGAAGAGAAGGAAGTTTTAAGTGAACCATTTTTAAAACAAGGCAAAATGTTGTACGCCAGACGCGCGTTTCGTCTATAAAATTGTCAAAATAAACGTCTTTGGTTTACGATTTAGAATGATTTTATCTAGATTGCATTTGTTTCTTAAGTTGCGAAATGGCGGAGACACCATTGAATTGTTTAAGATCTTGGCATTGCAATGCTGCTTGAAATATTTTAATTGTTTTGATTTAAATTCTCAATGTTTTATTCCATACTTTACAACTTATACCGTTGTATTTTTATTTCAATGTTTTGTTGTATTGCTAACATTATTTTGTTGTATTGCTACATTTTATGTTGGTGTATTGCTCAACATTGTTTTGTTGTATTACTATACATTGTTTTGTTGTATTGATACACTTTGTTTTGTTGTATTGCTACATTTTATGTTGGTGTATTGCTCCACATTGTTTTGTTGTATTGCTACACATTGTTTTGTTGTATTGCTACACATTGTTCTGTTGTATTACTACACATTGTTTTGTTGTATTACTACACATTGTTTTGTTTTATTACTACACATTGTTTTGTTGTATTGATACACTTTTTTGTTGTTGTATTTCTACACATTGTTTTGTTGTATTACTACACATTGTTTTGATGTATTATTATACATACCTTAGTTATCTCAACTCAAGTGTTTTCTTTATTCCAACATATATTTTGAATTCATTTTTTTTAAATATCGTTACTCCAACATACTGAAATTCATTGAAATCCTCAAAATTTACAATGATGTGTTATTCCTACATGGATATCCCTGCAATCATGCCATTTCAATTACTGTTTTACGCATCCTTCGATATTCCGGAAGTCAAATGTGAAACAATGTTACTAGATATCCACGAACTCCAAGTCATTGTTTGTTTTGTTTAACAGTTAAAACAATGACAAATGCTATCCTTTCATTTGCCCAAATTTCTTTTAACTTAACTATAAAATTCAGTATTTTTGTCATTGAATTTCCTTTTTATCTCTATTTAAAGATGTTGAATACTGATCCAGAGAGTACAACAACTAACTGTTCTATTTTCATACGAATACTACATGTCAACATTGGGTTAATCCAAACAATTTACTGTAATGAAACTGTGTTTATTCATACACATGTGAGCATACAATATATCATAGTATAATATAGACCTTGATGTTTTGCTGAAAAACGAGATATGGAAGAAATTTAGTTCAAAGTATATATATTTTTTGGGGGACTTTTCGTCCTTTGTCTTTTATCCACGATAGAGTATTACATGTAAGCATGTGTCACAAAGAACAACGTAAGATCAAACATCTTCAAATCAAATGTGCCCTTAAATTAATATACTCTATGCAATGAACAGAAACATGAATGACAAATGGAATATAGAATATTGTTTTATTAAGATATCTGTTATCGCCTTGTTGCCTATTAGAATATATATGACACCAAGGCTAATTGGGGAATAGAAATAAGGTCACTCTTGGACTTCTTCCGACAGGCAGTAAAACCCTTGCTAAAGTGGGATGTCCGTTTGGCTATGCGGGATGTACACGGACGCTGTCACGTCCGGTCAGAATGGGACGTTAAATCCGATACCTCGTGTAGAAAGAGAGCCTACTCTCTGTACGTTTAAGAACTCTTTGAGAATTCCGTAGGTTGCCTTTGGCAACACAAAATTTCCTGTCCCTATCAAATATACCCTCATTTTCCAATGGCAGTCCAAATTTCCCCAACTTTCACCCCAAACGGCCTCTATTACAGGACCTATCTACTGTATTTATTGGTAATTTATTCTCGTCCTGAATATACATGAAATATTTGCCACTGGACGTTAGTGAGTTGCCTTCTTTAACACAAGAATGATAATAACACCATTATGAATATGGTCTAATAAGTTATTTCTTGGACATGAAAAGCGTACCAAAATTTCAAAGGTTATCATCACTGCGTGCATTTTTGGGTGCAGGGTGTTTGTGTGGGGTGGGGGCTTCATGGATCGAAAAAACATAATGCAATATATATTTTTATTTTTACAAGCAATAACTATAGTAAAAATAAGCATATATAAATGATATTTTTATGTTTGTCTTGCATACAATTTATTAGCTTGATACTTCCAATTAAAATGTATGTGTTATAAGCTAGATGCGAAAACGTAAATCTGTGTTCGTTATTTCCTGTCAGGGTTACGACTCCACGTCAATATTGTTAATAAAGCTAACAAGGACGAATTCAGTTTGGGCATACCTAATTAGTTAAAGCAAACCAGAATGGACGTGTTTTTATAGTGCATAATTACAAATCGCGCGTGATTGAAATTAAAAAATCTAACCTTCTATATACAATAGATATTATCATTATCGTCGAATATGAATATCGGCGAAGAGAAGGAAGTTTTAAGTGAACCATTTTTAAAACAAGGCAAAATGTTGTACGCCAGACGCGCGTTTCGTCTATAAAAATTGTCAAAAATGTATCAGTCTCGCTAGAATAAAACAAATTTGAAAGGTCAAATGTAAAGAACGGAGTTGAAAAGCATTGAGGACCTAAACTCCGAACATTTATGCATTTTATTACTTAAAGCCAATGAAAGGAGATGCTGGGTATCCCTCAATGATACAGCAACCAAACAACACTAATAATAAAACACAATTCTTCAAGAATAATTAGTTGACAGTCTTTCTAAGCAATATCAAGCTTAAAATTGTCCCCAGACTAATTAAAAACAAAGATAAAAAACAAATTAAAAACAAAAACTATCATGGATCTTCCATCAACATTAAATGTTCCAAATAACAGTAATCTCTCAGATATGGCATTAGGTATAAGAAAACTACTGACGGGTGTCCGAGCTCATGAATATGTGTCGGGCTTAAATCTCCCTTTTTAAGTGTTTTTTATCCATTCATTCTCAATTGAATTGTTTCGTATTTTTTATGTCGGGACCTTTTGTGACCGACTACGGTATGAGGTTTTCTCATTGTTGAAGGCCGCACGGTTGCCTATAATTGCTTACACCCACTTCATTTGAACTTGGTAGATGGTTGTCTCATTTGCAATCATACCATTTCGCCATATTTTATTATTTAGGTATTAATAAGTAACTCCCAAAAACTAGGTTTATTTCAATATTTATATATATATATATAACTCTATTGTTTTGTTGTATGGCTACACATTGTTTTGTTGTATGGCTACACTTTGTTTTGTTGTATTTCTACACATTGTTTTGTTGTATTGCTACACATTGTTTTGTTGTATTACTACACATTGTTTTGTTGGTTGTTAAATTCCCCACTCCCTGCTCTTTTCCGAATTTGTTTCTAATCTATAACAGAGTACATACCCTTGAACTACGAATACGAAAATAATAGCTTAAATTGCTGAAAAAATTACCGAAACACTGAAAATTAAGAGACATATATAATCATTATATATAAAAATAAGACGATGTCGTATGATAGCCTTTGACACAACTATCCACCAGAGTTCAAATGAAGTGGATTGAAGCAACTATAGACAACCGTACGGCCTTTAACAATGAGAAAAACACATACCGTATAGTCGGCTATAAACGAAACCCACATGAAAAATGTGAAACAATTCAAACGAAAAAAATAAACGGCCTGATTTTTAACAAAACAATTTACGAAAAACAAATATGACATACATGAACAAACGACAACCACTGAACTGCAGCCTCCTGACTTGGGACAGGCACACAAAGAATGTGGCGGGATTAAACATGTTTGTGAGCGTTCAACCCTCCCATAACCTGGGACAGTGGTTTGACACTACAACATCAGTTGCAATATTGTAGAACTTGATAGTGCAATATATATTCTACAAGGGATACTATTACCCAATATTCTTTCAATATATTGTAAGGCTAGCGTACTTTTCTTTAGGGTGTATTTTCACGACAAACTAATCAATCAGTTACTGTAAATAGTGTATAATAGATAGATATAAGAAGATGTGGTATGAGTGCCAATGAGACAACTCTCCATCCAAGTCAAAATTTATAAAAGTAAACCATTATAGGTCAAAGTAGAGAACTTTTCGACTTTTTTTCGTAAAAGTTAACAGTGATATAAAGAATGTACTATGGGCTGGAACGGTATATTGTACCAGGAACATATATATTGACGGGACTTGACACTACCTAATTGTAGCCGATTTTATCGTCGGGTCATAGGTAATAAAGATACGACACGAAACGGACATGTGTTAAAAGCGTACTCGCTATTATCCTAATAATTTCTGATAATACCAATAAAATGTCATTCAAACTAGTTTTACAGTGATGCCAGTGTATCAAACTTGTATTCTGTCACTTCAAATTTGTTATAATGTCATTCATTTTATCACAGAAGGGTACAGAATGCAAACAGGGTAATACAAAAATGGCGTCGATTGCAATCCCAAATTCAAAAACATTATAAAACACTTCACATCAAATAAATCACACTTATTTTGGTAATTTTATATGACAAAATATATCTACTTTATGATAAAACTTGTATTTATTTACGATTAGCATTATGTGGTTGATTTATTGAGCAATTCCGATAGTTTTTCAGTCAGACGCCACCAGAATCCATAAATCTCGCGAAGTCTCGTGGAGTCCGAGATTTTATCAATTTTATACTGAAAAGCCTATCAGATTCATTTCCCGTTAGATATACTGTTCCCAGATTGTACTAAGAAAAATTTGTGCGAGGCACTGGCCCAAAGCACTTTATTTTAAAGTACATTGGCAGATCCAGGGGGTGGGTGTTTCCTGGGTTGGAACCCTTTTTTTTCATTTTTTTTTAATTATTTTTTTTAATTTTAATTATGGGAACGTGTCATGGTACTCCGGGGGTTGGAATCCCCCTTTTCAAAATGGCTGGATTCGCGCCTGAGGTATAACCTTTCCATTCACTATCCTATTTAGTACAAATTTACAACTCTTGAATTATTATAATTGATCTATAATTAGTACCCTTGACAGTTGTTTTATGGGGGGCTGAATGGGGGACCTTAATTTCTTCATTCTTTAAATTTTAAGACCATTTTTCCCTTTCATTTACTAGTATTTTAAATTATTTTGCCCATTATTCGCTATTCGTTATTTTTTGTGCCTTTTTTCTCTATTCTCTATTTTTCAACCATCTATTCTCTATTCTGTAAACCCCATACAGACTCTCTTTCATGTGGTTTGTGAAACTGTTAAAAGGAGTGAGTCAATAACTAAGTGTTGTGTTTTGTAAAATCTACTCACTAATATTATACCTGTAATATTTGTGTAATTTGTGATAGTCATTTACTATTTTTGGAGTTCATAAATGCAGAAAACAAGGATAGATAACTTGCCTGTTTGTATTTCAGTCATACAAATAGGTACTTGACCCCAGAAATAAAAGGTAGATGTTGGTGTACGTAAGTAATGTATATTGAGATAATTATACCTGCGTGTACCCATTTTCTTGTTATCTGTTACTGTAATTACCCCTTTTTCTGTCTTAAAATGTACTACAAGTATTCATTTCTTGTAGTACCGTAAGCACTTCCTTCCTGTTTAACTGTTAATACCACATTCGATGCCAAACTGTATGTACCTCTCTCCTTGTCTTTCATACCGTAAGTATGCCTTTTGCTTTCTAACTGTATGAAGCCCTCCTTCCTGTCGTCCTTTAATCCCCAACCCTTTCTTGCGACACAGTATGTAACCCTTCTATTTCCTGACATACATATTTTGCTCCGTGTTGAAGGCCTCACTGTTACCTTGAAGTGAAAAACAGCAATAACAGCGCTCTTACGATGATTTTTGTTTGTTTTTTGTTTTGCATAAACTGATTTTGTGCCATGAATGGATACTCCGTATCTTTTCTTTTGTATCCGTATCTTTTCTTTAGTATTATACGGTAAGTATTTCTTGTCATTTTGTAATTATTCCGTCCCTACCCTGTGGTACTCTTAGTATCACTACCCTATCCAATTGTTTTGTAATTAAGTATATACCCCTCCCCTTTCCTGACAACATATTTTCCTCCGTGTTAAAAACTTCAGTGTGACTTTCAGATAAAGAACAGCAATACGAGCGCTGTTCCGTTGCTTGTTGTGTTTTTTTTTAGCTGTGTGTGGATACCTCATATCCTTTCGTTTGTAAATTACGGTAAGTATTTCTTGTCACTCTAAAGTTTCACCTCTCCTTCCCTGTGATACTGTTAGTATCACCACCCTTTCCCGTTTTTATGTAATTAAGTATATACCCCCTTTCCTGTCTTACTGTATGAACTCCCTTTCCTATCATTCTTTTCCATTGTTATGTAATTAAGTATATACCCCTTCCTTTTCCTGACAGACATATTTTGCTCCGTGTTGAAGGCTGTAGTGTGACTTTGAGATAAAGAAAAGCAACAAAACGCTGTTCCATTATTTGTTTGTGTGTTTTTTGCTGTGTATGTACTGATTTTGTGTCGTTGGTGGATATCTCATATCCTTTATTTTGTATTATACGGTAAGTATTTCTTTTCATTCCGATATGATTCTGTCCCTTCTCTGTGGTACTCTAAGTATCACCTCCCCTTCCCTGTGGTACTGTTAAGTATTCCTTCCCTTCTCTGTGATACTGTAAGAATCACTACCCTTTTCTGTGGTACTCTAAGTACCACTCCCCTCCCCTTCCCCGTGATACTGTTAAGTATTCCTCCCATTTTCTGTAATACTGTAAGTATCACTACCCTTTCTCATTATTATGTAGTTTAATTAAAAGTATAAACCCCTTCCCTTTCCTGACATAAATATTTTGCTCCGTGTTGAAGACTTCAGTAGGACTTTGAGATTAAAAACAGCAATACAAGCGCTGTTCCATTGGTTTTTGTGTGTTTTTGCTGTGTACGTACTGATTTTGTGTCGTGGATGGATACCTTATAACCTTTCTTTTGCATTATACAGTCAGTATTTCTTTTCGTTCTGTGAAAATTTTGTCCCTACCATGTGGTACTGTAAGTACCCTTTCCCTGTGATACTGTTAGTATTCCTCCCCTTTCCTGACATACTGTAAGTATTCTTTTCCTGTCATACTGTTAATACCCCTGCAGTCTGATACAGTAATTATCACTCCCTTCCCCTGTTTGTCAGTGTTACCCGTCCCCTTTTCGGACATACTGTAACCTTTCAGTAACTCTGTTATTCTTCCTCTTCCGTGTGATACTGTAAGTATCTCTCCCCTCACCTGACATACTGTAAGTATCCCAATTAAATTAAAAACCTTTGCCAAAGTGGGTTGTCGGTTTGGTTGTGCTGGATGTACACCCACGTCCGGTCAAAATGTGGACGTTAAATCCGATGCCGCTTGTAGAGACAGTGCCACGCTATCTGTACGTTGAATACCCTTTCAACAACTCTTTGAGGGGTTCGTAGGTGGCCTCTAACGGGGCAAAAATAATTTCTGTCACTATCCAACATACCCTCATTTTCCAGTGGTAGTCCAAATTGCCCCTGGCAATCATCCCGAACGGCCTTTATAACCTGACCTACGTTTTCTATTTATTGTGAATGTATTCCTGTCCTGAACATGCATTAAATATTTGCCACTGGACGTTAAGCAACCAAAAATAATCAATCAATACTATCCCTCTCCTTCCCTGTGGTACTGTAGGTATCCCTCCCCTTCTCTGTGATACTATAAGTATCACTACCCTTTCCCGTTATTAGGTGTATATATCCCCTTTCCTGTCATACTGTAAGTATTCCATTTCCGGTCTTACTGTATAAATCCCCTTTCCTATCAGTCTTTAATTACTCCTCCCCTCTCCTGCAATACTTTAATTAACCATCCCCTTTCCTGACATACATATTTCGCTCCGTGTTTAAGGCCTCCCTGTGACTTTGAGATGCGGAACATCGATAAAAGCACTGTTCCTTTGTTTTCTGTGTTTTTTTGCTCTGCATGTACTGATTTTGTGTCAAAGATGAATATCTCACATCTTTTGTTTTGCATTATACGGTAAGTATTCTTGTCATTCTGTAATTATTATGTCCCTTCCCGGTGGTACTGTAAGTTTCACTCTCCTTTCCTGTTTGTCTGTGTTACACCTCGCCTTCCTGACATACTGTAAGTATCCATTTTCCTGTCATTTTGTAATTACCCCTCCCCTTTTCGGTCATATTGTAAGTATCGCCTTTAAATTTACTGTCATACTCTCAATAAACAATTCCGTGTGATATTATCAGTATCCCTTTTACTTTCTCCATGATACTGCAAGTATCGCTCCCCTTCCCTGTGATACTCCAAGTATGTACCCCCTTCCATGGTATACTGTAAGTACCCCTCCTTTCCTGACGTGCTGTAAATATCCCCTTTCGAGTCGTTCTGTTAATCCTTTCCTTCCGTGTAATACTATCAGTATCCATTCCCTTCCGTGTAATACTATCAGTATCCATTCCCTTCCGTGTAATACTATCAGTTTCCATTCCATTCCATGTGATACTGTAAGTATCTTTTCCCTTTCCTGTCCTGCTGTAAGTATCCCCTTTCCTTTCATACTGTCAGTATCCCATTTCTTGCCATACTGTTATTACCACTTACCGGTGATACTGTAAGTATCCTTCCCTTTCTTGACATACTGTAAGCATTCTCTTTTCAGTCTTTGTGATTATTCCTCCCCTTCCCTGGGATACTGTGTGTATTCCTCCCCTTTTGTCTTCATACTGTAAGTATTCCCTCCCATGTCATACTGTACGTATCTCCTTTCCTGTCATACTGTTAGTGCACCCGTTCCTGTTCATCTGTGTATATCTCCTTTCCTGTCTCACTGTAAATCAGTATTTGCTCAAGGGTTGGCTTGGGTATAGACACATGGTCACGTATACTTATCCTGTTCGGCAGTAAAACTCATGAGGTACGTTAATTTAGGTGTCCAGGATTCATAAATACGTAGCCATGTCTGGTACGGTAGGAATGGAGACGTTTCCAGTCTTTTGTATACTCTAATAGAGATTGCCCTGATGTACAGACGAAGATTTTGCGACAAGGTTACGTTGCCTCGTGTAGGTGAGTTTCACACTATTTGTACTTTTAAGAACCGTTGCAAAAAGTCTTTGGGGGTCATTTCATCGGTTGCATACTGTCGCGTTCCCATTTTTGATGACCTGCGACATTTAGGTCAAAACTCAGATTTGGCTAATGTTTTAAATCACAAGGTAGATGTGCAGTAAGTTTCAAGTTTTAAGTTCATGTATTTACAACTGAAGGTCAACTACCTGAAACCAAAACTCTAACCTTCTACGGATCGAAAAGATATATTAAAAATTAAGGAATATATCTCCCTCATGCAAAGCTCTGATTCCTTGCCCGGCTTTGGCTATACTATTTTGTCCTTTTTGGTTTATAGCTCTTCATCTTTTTAATAAGCTTTGAATTTTCAAATTTTTTGGCCTCGAGCATCACTGAAAAGACATTGATTGTCGAAATGCGCATCTGGTGCAGCAAAATTGGTACCGTTTATGTTATTATAACATAATATCCATACTATTGTGAATAGTGCATAAACACAACAAGATATATAGAGTATAAAAATACCGTTTGAAGTGCATTTTCTGATTTTGTGTGATGTTAATGCTGTACTAATTGCCACTATTTAGTTTTAACTGAAAGAGAGCCAATTTTGTCTGTATATCGACCACAATTATACGTCGATTACTGTTATATCTGCTCATCAGCTATACGGACAGTAGCAAATCAACAAATTGTCTTGACCTTCATAAACATTATAACATTATCCATAATATCTATTAAATATTTAAATATAAAACAAAATAATCAAATAATAAGTGTTATGTTTGGTAATTATTTGCATCGGCTCTGGGATCGACGGTGTGCGCATGCTCGACTATATGAGAATACAAGGGAGAATATTTCTCATATAGAGGTCAGAGCTTCACTGAGACGTTTCAGTCACCGACACCGTAAAATCAACTCCGTTGTGGAAGACTAGGGCGGTAGTCCCAGATGCCCGCAACTCTACACAATTGTTACAAGCAGAACTGCCTAATCTTGTAAACCGGGTACTTCAGTGAAAGTGGCTTGAACGTTATTGCATTCAAAAAGAGTGGGTAACAATTTTTCAACTTAATGTTCTCGAATGTTTGAAGTTGTCGCCTGCACTGGTATTGTGATCTGTACACCATTTATCAATTACGCAAATTATTAAGCCGTAATTAGTAACCTAACATTTTACGCTGAGGTAATTATCCATAAAAAAATGATTAATTTAATTGCAAATAATTTGTTTCAAAATACTTAATGATGACGTCAGATGGTATCCTCACGGGTATCTTTTCCCAATAGTTTAACACGAAAAGACGTCGCTTTCCTCTTACCTGTCCACTACTGATATATGATTTTAGTAGTTCGTTTGGTGTTTGTGGCAGACAATAGACATTTCCGCGAAAATAAAGTCTACAAGTTCAATATTTTAACATAAACACAAAGTTTTAATTTCGATTAAGAATTTGCATGATATAGAAATAAGAAGATGTGGTATGAGTGCCAATGAGACAACTCTCCATCCAAGTCACAATGAGTAAAAAGTAAACAATTATAGGTCAAAGTACGGTCTTCAACACGGAGCCTTGGCTCACACCGAACAGTAACCTATAAAAGGCCCAAAAATGACTAGCTAGTGTAAAACAATTCAAACAGGAAACCAACGTTCTAATCTATATAAAAAAACGAGAAACACTTATGAACCACATCAACAAACGACAATCACTGAACAACATGTTCCTGACTTAGGACAAGTGCAAACAAATGCAGCGGGTTTAAACGTTTGCATAATATGCATAATATGATCACAATTATCAAAAACAATATCACTGTATCCAAAGTAATTCAAATATCATTTCTTATTGTGTTTTTGTGATATACTATTTCTATGTTTATCTGTTTATATAACATTGCATTCAATTACATATTTGTTTTTTTCAACTTACAACCATGGATTTTTTTATTTCTCAACAGATACAATCCTTTTAAAACGAGATCATTTAGCAGCTAAAATGGCAAATTGAAGGAACAACAAAACACTAGCGGTCTTTTTACAAAGCTACTACAAAATGTCAAGACACCAGAGTCAATCCCTACTGTCACATCGTGGACAACAGAACCAATTATTTCAAGTACATCACGGACACAACAATCTAGCACTTTAGGCAGATCTTTGACACCAGAATCGAACACGTCATTTACATAGACCCAAGAAGGAAGAATTTAAGGCAAATCTTTGACACCAGAGTCAGACACGTCATGTATATAGACACAACAATCTAGCGCTTCAGGCTAATCTTTGACACCAGAGTCAGACACGTCATGTACATAGACACAACAATCTAGCACTTCAGGCAGATCTTTGACACCAGAAACAAACACGTTATGTACATAGGCACAAGAAGGAAGAATTTAAGGCACAGCTTTGACACCAGAGTCAGACACGTCATGTTCATAGACACAAAAAGAATTTCAGGCACATCTTTGATTTCAGAGTCAAACAAGTCAGATACTACATGGACCCCAAAAGTGGCAGCATTACACACAACTAAAACGGTAAAAGCTAAAGAATCCCCTTTGATGTCATGCTGTAAGTATTCCTTTTTATGTCATACTCTTAATACCCCATTTCCTGTGACACTTGAAGATCCCCCCTTTTCTGTCATTTTGTAATTACCCCTTCCTTTTTCTGACGATCTAAGTATCACCTTTACATTCATTCTTTAAGTACTTTAATCCGTGTCATTATGTAACTAATTCTTCCCTTCTCTGCGATACTGTAAGTAACCCTCCCCTTTCCTGAAGACTGTAAGTACTTCCTTACCTGTCATTTTGGAACTAGTCCTCCCCTTCCCTGTGGTACTGTAAGTACCGCTCCCCTCCCGTAAGTATCCCCTTGCTATTCATCCCTCCTCTTCCCTGCGATATTGTGAGTATTTCCCCCTTTCTTGACATACTACTAATACCCCCTGTGATACTGTAAGTTTCACTCCCCTTCCTGCTACTCGGTAACAACCCTTCCGTGTTGCTGACATACGGTAAGTATCCCTTTTCCTGTCATAATGTTATTCTTCGTTGTCCCTATCATATTATAAGTATCCCTCCGCTTTCCTGGCATACTGTAGGTATCCTCTTTCCAGTCATACTGTTAGTATGCATCCCCTTCCCTGTGGTACTGTTAGTATCCCTCCCCTTTCCTGTAATACTTAAGTTTCCTCCTCTTTCCTGTGATACTGTAAGTATCCCTCCCCTTCTCTGTGATACTGTAAGTATCCCTCCCCTTCCCTGACATACTGTAAATATCCCCCTTTCCTTGTGATACATCCCCAAGGGTGACTGGGGAATAGAAATATGGTCACTACAGGTCTTCTTCCGACCGGCAGTAAAACCCTTGCCAAAGTGGGGCGTCCGTTTGGCTGTGCGGGATGTATCAAGTACGAAGCCACGTCCAGTCAGAATGGGACGTTAAATCCGATGCCTCGTGTAGAGAGAGTGTCACGCTCTCTGCACGTTAAGAACCCTGCAACAACTCTTTGAGGAGTCCGTAGGTGGCCTGTTGCAAGGCTAAATTTCTGTCCCTATTCAATATACCCTCATTTTCCGTGGCAATCCAAATTTTCCCGATCTGCAATCCAGTCTACCTCTATTACCAGACCTACCTTTTGTATTTATTGTAAATTTGTTCTCGTCCTGAACATGCATGAAATATTTGCCACTGGACGTTAAGCAACCAACAATCAATCAATCGTTGTGGTACTATAAGTATCCCTCCGCTTTCCTGACACACTGTAAGTATCCCTCCCCTTTCCTGACATACTGTAGGTATCCCCTTTCCATTCATATTGTAAGTATGCCTCCCCTTCCCTGTGGTATTGTTAGTATCCCTCCCCTTTCCTAACATACTGTTAGTATCCCTTTCAAGTCATACTGTAAGTATCCCTCTCTTTCCCTGTGATATTTTAAGTATACCCCACTCCCTTACTGTAAGTATCCCTTCCCTTTCCTGTGATTTTATAAGTATCCCTCCCTTTTCCTGATATATTTGAATTATCCCCTTTGTATACATACTTTAAGTATGCCTCCCCTTTCCTGTGATACTGTAAGTATCCTCCCTTTACTCCCTGTGATACTATAAGTATCCTCCCCTTCACTCCCTGTGAGACAGTATAGTGTAAGTTTATCTGCCCTTTCCTAACATACTGTAAGTATCCTTTTTCCAGTCATACTGTATGTATTCCTCCAATTCCCTGTGAATATTTTTTTTCCTGAATCCTGTCATACTGTAAGTATCCCATTTCCTGTCATTTTGTAAGTATCCCCTTTCCTGTCATTTTGCAAGTATCCCATTTCCTGTCATTTTGTAAGTATCTCATTTCCTGTCATCTTGTAAGTATCCCTTTTCCTGCAATTTTGTAAGTATCCCTTTCCTGTCATTTTGTAAGTATCCCTTTCCTGACATTTTGTAAGTATCTCCTTTCCTGCCATTTTGTAAATATCCCTTTTCCTGCAATTTTGTAAGTATCTCCTTTCCTGTCATTTTGTAAGTATCCCCTTTCCTGATATTTTGCAAGTATCTCATTTCCTGTCATTTTGTAAGTATCCCTTTTCCTGCAATTTTGTAAGTATCTCCTTTCCTGTCATTTTGTAAGTATCCCCTTTCCTGACATTTTGTAAGTATCTCCTTTCCTGCCATTTTGTAAATATCCCCTTTCCTGACATTTTGTAAGTATCTCCTTTCCTGCCATTTTGTAAATATCCCCTTTCCTGACATTTTGTAAGTATCCCCTTTCCTGACATTTTGTAAGTATCTCCTTTCCTGCCATTTTGTAAATATCCCCTTTCCTGCCATACTGTTAATACCACATTCCCTGAGTTGCTGCCAGTACCCGCCCCCTTCCCGGTGATATAGTAAGTCAAACACCAGCCCAGTAGTCAGCAATTCTGTGTTGAGTCTTTGAGGGTTATTTCATCGGTGGTATTTTTCTGCTGGCAGTATATCAGTCCATATGACTTAATGTCCCGCTCCCATGTCTGATGATCTGCAACATCTAGGTCAAAACTCGAATTTGGCTAATATTTTAAATCATAACGAACATGTGCAGTAAGATTCAAGTTTTAAGTTGATGTGATTACAACTAATGGTCCACTACCTAAATCCAAAACTCTAATCAAGTACGGAACGAAAAGATATATTATACATGTAATATAATATCCATACTATGGTAAACAGTGCATACACACAGCAAGATATATAGAGTATAAACATACCGTTTGAAGTGCTTTCTCTGATTGGATGTGTTGTAAATGCTGTACTATTTGCCAATAATTAGTTTTAACTGAAATTCAAATGTTGTATGTGTATCTATAATTACAATGATACGTCGATTACTGTAATATTTGCTCATCAACTATACGGGCAATGCCAAATCGTTATTTTTTCCGACCTTCATCTCGGACGGCCTCTATTACAGGACCTACCTTTATTTATTTAGTATTCATTTGTTCTCTTCCTGAAAATTCATGAAATATTTGCCACTGGACGTTAACCAACCAACAACCAACAATTATTCAATCAAATAATGTAATTAAAGTCATATGATAATCGAATCTAGACCAACCAGAATAAATATAAAAGCGACAAAAATTCATCATTCTTAATGTGAAGTCATGCCGGATTCCACATCAACATTATAAACAATTGAGAGGTGAGGAACGCCGCATTACAATGAACAGAGTGACATACGGATTTACAGTATAAGAACTTTTATAAAATATAAAAAACATAATCAAATAGTAAGTGTTGTCTGTGACTAGTCCCAGGTGTTGTGTTTGATAATTATTTGCATCGGCTCTGGGATCGACGGCGTGCGCATGCTCGACTATATGAGAATAAAAGGGGGAATATTTCTCATATGGAGGTCAACCAGAGCTTCCCTGAGACGTTTCGGTCACCGACACCGTAAGATCAACTCCGTTGTGGAAGACTAGGGCGGTGGTCCCAGATGCTCGCAACTCTACACAATTGTTACAAGCAGAACTGCCTAATCTTGTAAACCGGGTACTTCAGTGAAGGTGACTTGAACGTTATTGCATACAAAAAGGGGGCAGGGGTATAACAATATTCAATTTAATGTTGTCGCCTGCACTGGTATTGTGATCTGTACATCTTTTATCAATAACGCCAATTAATAAGCCGTTATAAGTACCTAACGCTTTATGATGAGATTATCCTCCACAAAAATATAATTAATTTAATTGCAAATAATTACTCGCATAATTCTGAATGATGACGCCAGAGGATATCACCACGGGTATCTTTTCCTATAGGTTTAACATGAAAAGAAGTCGCTTTACCTCTTACTTCTCCACTACTTATATATGTTTCACTAGTTCGTTTGGTGTGTGTGTGTGTGTGGCAGAGAAAAGACATTTCCGTAAAAATAAAGTTTACAAGTTCAATATTTCAACATAAAGAAAAAGGTATTTTTTTTACTAAGAATTTGCTTTCAGCATAGTATGCATATCATGATCACAAATACCAAAACGAAATATCCCGGTATCAAAAGTTATTTTAATATCATTTCTTATTGAGTTTTATGTGATATATTATTTCTTTGTTTATCTGTGTCTTTACTATTGCATTCAATTAAATATTTATTTTTCAACATACTGAACTAACTTTTATATATTATGCAAGGTTTTATATGTGCTACAACAAACGGGTGAAGTTAAATTTACTTACAACCTTTGATATGTATACATTTTTTTCTCAACAGACACAACCTTGTTAAACAAGATCATTTAGCAGGCTACAAATGGCAAATGGAAGGAACAACAAAACACTAGCAGTCTTTTTCAAAGCCACTACCAAAATGTCCAGATTCCAACATTTTAGACACATCTTTGATACGAGAAGCAAGCACTTCACTTCAGGTACATAACGGAGACAACAATCTAGCACTTCAGACACATCTTTGACACCACTCAAACACTTCAGGCACATCGTTGACACCAGTCAAACACTTCAGACACTAACCGAACACCAGAAGTAGAAAAGGCAGTGTTACAAATAAACCAATTGGAGGAAGCGAAACAAACAATGAACAAATATAAATCCTCAATCATTTTCTCTCTTAAACACCCTAAAACAGGACTACAATATTTTTTCTATGAATATAGGATGGTATACTTCAACGAGACAATAACGCATCTACAAAACCAACCAAAAGAGATATAGTGGGCAACAAAGTATCTTCAACAAGGTGTTCATTCAATTTGTCAAGTTTAAATTGTCCCAAGTCCACAAAAAATGTTTATCAATTAAACCAAAACATTAATCAAGACATAAGTAAAAAAGTTTATAAAAAGATATTAATACAACTGTTAGTTGCAACTCGACTAAATGATTTAGAATTTATATACTTGACTGGTATACAAGTATGCAAATACAAATTTAACATGCAATTGCATTTATACATGGATTAATCTAATAAGAAATAATTTTATGACTTCCTTATTCATTGTAAATTATGGACAAACAGTTAAAATCTGATTTCTGAGCTGTAACACATAGTGAACTATGAAATTATGAATCTCTTTTTAGCCGCTAGATCATCCAGGAACAGCAAGTAATCTTGATTCAGATGATGCAATACCAAAAACAAGTGGTCAAAGAAGAATGTAAATCAAAATGCAAGAATGTCAGAACAAAAGGTACTAACTAGCAAACATTTAATCGGAAGAGAGGCTTTTGGACACATTGTTTGAATTTGAATCAATAATACACAAGCGGAATTTGGAAAAGGTTGCTAAATGATACAGATGATAGATTTTGTTGATTTTAGATAAATTTCATCAGGACACACATACACATGCACACTGTATGTTTCTAAAAGTCAAATTAAAAATTGGGAATAGAGGAAATGATTAAATCGGGTTTTTTTCTCACCAAGTTGTATGGCATTGTTTTCTTTTCTTATGATTGAAAATTACCAGCGTATTCAATGTATTTTCTTTATTATAGTAAATTTGCACTAGAACAGATTTGTCACAGAATAAAAATCCCATGGCAACATATCTTTGAAGCTTAAACTTTTAAACAATCAACATTATACATGCATTTTTTTCTCAAGATATCACCATAGCTGTTATAAAATTTGTATTCACATTGTTCCATTAATTTTAAAATATACACAGCTGGTAAAAAATCTAATCACATCGTCCAGAAAATGCATGAAATATTTTTCACTGTGATAAGCCAACAACAATCAATGCATGTTTACAATGCAATAGCATCCAGGTCTCAGTGAAACATGTAAAACATGAACCTGTATTGTATGGTCTGAAGAGTAGTCCTGTAATTTAAAAAAAACTTACAAAATTGTACCTTTATGTTAAGTGACAATGTAAGCTTTGAACATAAACATAATTTCATGGGGGCAACAGTTATTGCAGGCAGCTGTATAAAAGCAGGGGACTTTTATATGCATGTAAATACCCATTTCATTTTTTTATAATTTCAATTATATCTTCAACATGAGTTATTACCCAGCTGATAACCAAACCTATACAGAAGAAAGGATGGATCTCCAAAAGAACTGATCAATACCTTTAACGGCTCTTCAACAAAAATCTTAAATTGGAACTTAAAATTAAAAAAAAAAATCTGTATCAATGACCACATAGCACAGGGTTATGTTAATTTTTATTGATAGTTTGTGATTTATGACTTAAACAAATTACGCTTAAGATACAAATGTAGGTGTAATGTACTAGTAAAAATATTTTACGAGGATAAATTGTGAACTGGAAGATATTTATCATTTAACTTGAAACTTTTATTTTATATCTCATTTACTGATAAATACCAGGAAAGGCACTGTGATAGTTTTCATCATGTTGTTTATACTTATGTTTTAATCAAAGAATTTACAAACTATTTATTGTCTTTTGAACTCTTAGAACTAAGAGATTTTGTTGAAGAGCCGTTAAAGGTATTGATCAGTTCTTTTTTTTCTTTAACAGAAAGCACATTTAATTTAAGTTTTAGTTTGCCAATTGGTTTGTCAAATTCATTATTTTGAGTACTGCTATTCCCTCAGCATTATTGTTCTGGCTGTACAACTTGATCTATCGCGTCATCGGCCTCCATGAGCTCCAACTCCTCACCACTAAGAATACACACATTGTGCAGAAAACATGCTGCTGCTATAAGATTGCAAATCTCTTCAACATAGTATTTCATACTAATATGTTTAAGTCTGCGAAGTCAAAATACTTTTTCAATGACTTGTCCTCTTGATGATAAGTATTTATTGAACACCAAATCATCTTTATATACTACTTGCAGAATTATGGAATTAAATATTTTTCTGTTAAAGTATGCATTTGGATTATTTTAGGTGGGTGTATTCTTATGCGAGTTATGGTATGAGCCCAGGGACTTTCTATACTAATGTCATTTACATGAAATTTAATATACATGTACATGCTACAAGATAAGAAAAACAATAAAAAGATATTTATAACATGCCTGTTTATTATTTCAGAGAGTGAACACAGAACATCAGATGCAAGCAAAGCTAAAGACCACCAAAAGCCGTCCATGGATGTTCCAGATCTTCACAAACTTATTGGCAAGTCAGTGTCCTTAGCGTTGGACGAGGTTATTCAAAATCCTTTCTACAAAAGCACTACATCATTTAAGGGACAATGTACTATCAAATTGGCCTCATCAGTTAAAGATGAGAACAAAATAGTACAACAAATAATTGCTGTAATAAAACAACCCTTTACAGATATTGTAAAATCAACAGAAAATGACTGCAGTCTAGACCTTTCCCCAACTGAGAGACTCTTCAACAAATACTATAGTCTTACAACTGACAAAGAGATTCAATCTCAACTCTCTTCAATACTTCTCATAAATGTGTCTAATTGTACATCCCTTCCAGTAGAGTGGTTCTTGGCAGTTTTACAAGATGACATTTTAAACCAATTCATAGGTGAACGTAAAAATACTACAACAAGAAAGATAGTGAACCATCACAGCTGTCCGACACTGACCAGTCAGTTTTATTTTGCATATGTGGTTATATCAGAAGTGTTTTAAACAAACAATCCCAAAGACACAAAGGGGATAAATACAAACACCAGAGCAGATGAAATCTGTGATTGCTGTAGATAATTCAACAGAAAAAACTTTTGTAGCCAAATTTGACAATTGGACAGCGCAACTCAACCGTGGTGGTTTAATAATTCCAGGTGACAATTTCTGTCTTCTTGTGTGTGAGTTTGAGACCATCTTCAGGAACAGCGTTGACCTGAACAGCCTTACATCCCTAACCTGGACAGACCATTCCTTATTGCGATAATTATAAACAGTTTTAAATAGTTAACTTTTAATGGGACAAACTATGTACAAGTAACAAGTTCAAAGACTTTCTGCTTGAGAAATGTGTCATGCTCTACCTTCTTCTTCGTCTTCTTTTGGTATACAATATTCTATCGACATCCGATGATTACATATTGTCGCAATACGTGGACTATTTAAATAAAATTTACCCCAATTTAACAAAATATAATTATTCAGTGCAATGAAAATAACAAATTTGTGATTAAAACTATATACAATCTTAATTAATGCTTTTAAATAATAGTACAGAGAACAGCTGGAGTGAGCTGTTCCCTGAAGCTATCAACGGATGGTGCCTGGACAAGTACCACAGGAGCTGATTCCAGTGTGGTATTGTATAAGGAAAGAATGAACGTCTGTAAGAGTCCTTAGATGTATGTATATGCTTGTATGTGAGTTTATGGTTTTTCCTAGTCCTTGAGTTTGCTTTAATGAGTATGTCAGATGGAATAGCAACAAGATGATATGAAATCTTATACATCATTACCAATCTTATGCATAGCCTACGTTCTGCTAGTGATGGTAATTTTAATGTGGTAAGCATGTTTGTAACATTACTCGTATCGTGGAATTTATTGCAGATATACCGAGCAGCTCGTCGTTGGACCATCTCAATTTTGGATACCGATTCGGTTGTGTGAGGGTCCCAAACATAACAAGAATATTCAAGTTTGGGTCGGATGAGTGTTTGGTATGCCTGAGTTTTTATGTGTGGGTTTGTTGTTTTTAGATTTCGTTTTAGAAAACCCAGTGATTTGTTACCTTTGGATGTTATGTCATTTATATGTTTGTCCCATTTGAGGTTTGACTGTATTGTGATACCAAGGTACTTAGCTGATGTTACTGATTCAAGTGTATGACCATTTAAAATGTAGTTGTGCCGTATAGGTTGTTTCTTTTAGGTGACAGTACATTTATCTGGATAGGAAGCTACCAGCAAATCCCTCTCCCAACTAGCTGCCGCATCTAGATCTGCTTGGAGTTTATTACAGTTACTCAGGGATCTGATCGGTCTGTATTTTATGCTATAGCTAATTATTCTTCATGCTAATTATTCCTTCCTGAATTGATAGAAAGCTGATTAACTTAAGTACGTTACGGTAGATAAATAAAAGATTATCTGGAAGCACGGGCATGACGGGTAATATAAACGATAATTTAAGACTATCTTCATCAAATGTTATACATAGTGATGTTACATAATAAATGTAAATATTCAAATATTTAAAGTTTCGTTATTTATCTAGTATATACAATGTGTATAGCCTCGGGTTTGAATTATGCAGAAATATACATCTGTACGTAATATTTTAACAATTTTGCACTTTTGAAATAAATACATTCAAAAGCTTACTAACCCACGTACATTGATTTTATGATTACCCCTTTCAGCTTTGTCAGGTTATCGTCTTTCTTTTCCATGCTCCATCAAAGTGAATATAACTCTTTTTACTTCAGATTAAGAATAGCATTGTTACATGTACAACTTCACTGGGTCAATGCACATCTTTATGTGCTAATAGTTACTCTCTGTCGGATATTACTAAAATATCTTTTATTGTCATATCGTATTCAAGTAAAGTAATAAGATGTGTTGATTGATGGGGATGAGACAACAATTATCGCAACTAAACAAAAAATCAAACGACATCTAGAGGTCGACATATTCAGTTCGATCTTTAAATGTCGATAATCATTGAACAATATCAAGTTCTAAAACAGCCTATGACTGTTAAAGATCTAAAATAATTATATCCAATTCCTTAAACGACAAAAAAAAAAAAAAAAATGACGAAGTTACAACAGGCAATCGCTGACAAAAACTAATTCAATATCTTTTTCAAAATGGACCCATACTTTTTATAATATTTTGGAAAAAAGCATGATAAAAACTACATTTTGACAAATTAATAAAAAATTCTATGGATTTTAATTAAGACTACCCATCCACCTTAACTGGATACAGGCATTTCTTTCGAACCGTACACAAACTGTTCTCATACTATTTGATGGAAAGTCATCATCAACTGTCCCTGTCACATCTGGTGTTCTGCAAGGTACTATATTGGGCCCTGTCTTGTTTCTAGTATACATCAATGATCTACCAGACTATTTGACCCACGGTAAGCTCAGGCTATTCGCAGATGATATGCATTAAAGGGAAAATTGTGTCTTGCTTTTAAATGAACGACCGTGCAAGACCCTCATGGGTGGTCACGGTCCTTAACCCCCATCTGTCGTCTTTTAAATGTTTAGTCATATGAAAAAACTTGAATAATTCCTTCTCAACAGACGAGTTTCATTAACAGATTTTAACAGAACAACGATGGGTGTCACTAGCGGAGCAGGAACTCTTATCCTTTAAAAGCACCTGAGTTTAACTAAAGTTTTGATGGGGTCGTTAGTTGTTATCTCGCCTGCGAACAAAGTCACAGAAGGCGAGACATAGATGTTGTTTTTCCGGTGGTGATGTAAGGCGGCGTCAACAATTATTAAGTTTTCTGTTTAAGTCAGTTTGATAGGAACTACTTGTGATAGATGTATGAGATTTTGTATGAAGTTGAATTACTATCAGTACATATCAGTTTGACGATTATTTCGAGGCATTGTTCCCTAGGTCATGGTGACGTTGAATTAATTATCATTGTTCAATGTTTAGTTTTCTGCTTATGTTAGTTTGATAGGAACTACTTGCGATCGATCAATGATATGTTCTATATTACTATTAGTACATATCAGTTTGACGACTATTTCGGGGCCCTGTCCCCTAGGTAAGGAACCAGTGACTTTAAATTAATTAGAAATTTTCAATAATAACTATAATATAAATGTATCAGTGACCGCTGTGGATAGTAAACTTGGAATTGACAGAAAATAGCAAATACAAATTATTTCTAATATATGTCTGTTCATATGATCATGATGATATAGAAAACGCCAAAATAATTGAATTAATATAAATAAAAAAAAAAAATAACGGATTTTGGAAAAAGGGGGAGGGCTAAAATAAAATTGTCCTGTCCCCAAAATGTGGCCAGCAGGACGTTGTAAGTTAATTCTTCAAGCGCACAAAGGAAGTGAATTGCTTCCTATTTTTATAGGAGTCTTGACATGTTTTACAAATAATATATACTTCGTCTACTTGTCAGACAGAAAAGCTCTTTGAAGGATATGATAAAAGTCTGCACCATTGTGGCAATCATTACTGCACATAGATTTGAAAATTGGGGCACATATATGTCATTAACAAGTCTTCCAGAATTCATGAAAAGTGCACACACGTTTGACATCAAAGGTGTTAGTTAGTATGTTCAAAGTAGCAATTTTTCGGTAAAGTTTAGTAATTTTCTACTTTATATGTTTTAGATTTGATTTTTATGGCAGACACTTACTTAGCTTGAAGGTATACATGAGGGTCTGGATGTTGTTTACAGAATAGAGAATAATAGAATAATACTACAAGATTATAGACCAAACAAATAAAGAATAGATATAAATGGGGTAAAAAAAGAATAGAGAATAATGGAGTGTTAAAATATAAAGATTAGAGAATAATGGGAAAAATATAAATAATAGAAAATAATGGGCAAAAATATAAAGAATAGAGAATAATGGACAAGTAATATAAAGCATAGAGAAAATGACCTAAAATTAAAAAAAAAAAAAAAAAAAAATACAGAAATGAAGGACCCCTCCCCATCCCCCATCCAGACAGTCATGCATACATGTAAAAACAAAAAGATGAGGTATGATTGCCAACTCTCCACCAGGGAACAAATGACATATAAGTTAACAACTATATGTCACCATACGGCATTCAACAATGAGCAAAACCCATACCGCATAGTCAGCTATAAAAGGACCCGAAATTACAAATGTAAAACAATTCAAAAGAGAAAACTAACGGCTTGATTTATGAACAAAACAATGAACGAAAACAAATTTGATATATAGCAACAAACGACAACTTCTGAATTACAAGCTCCTATCTTGGAAAAGGCACATACAGAATGTGGCGGGTGAAACTACTTTGTTGGCGTCAAACCACCCCCTAAACTAGGACAGTGGTGTAACAGTACAACATAAGAACAAACTATAAAAATCAGTTGATTTAAATAAAATATCTGCACATCTGATTTTAGAGAAACTATGCCACGCTCCTTTATTAAGAATCAAGACTAAATTGAATGATACAAGTTCTAGAAACGTTTAATATAATATGGGCATCAAACGACCTGAAACGATAATCAAAGTGCCAAACCATACGCCTTACTTAAGGTGGTACCTAACACTACAGGGAGATAACTCTGTAAAAATCAGCTAAACGTTTTAATCACGTTGTTTTGTTAAGGAAATATTAAGCTTCTCAATGATCAAAATTGGAGTTTGTCAAACCAACGAAATTTTTCTGATAAAGTGGTTGGTTCAAATTTTTTGAAATTTTTATATTTTTGTCAAAGAGTCAATGTAAACATTTTGTCAAAATTTTATGAAAATTAAACGAGCTAAATTAATATAAGTCAAGGTGTTGGGTACCACCTTAACTAATGTTTTGGTTTTGTATTTACATTCGTTAAGTGTTTACGTTTAATGAATGGCTATTATTTATTTTGAATTTATTGAACCATAAAATTAATTTTTGACTCTTCACATTGAATAATCCACGAAGCGGATTATGTTAAATTTATGTGAAGAGTCAAAATTTAATTTTATGGTTCAATAAATTCAAAATAAATTATTGCCATTCATTATAAATAAATTTCTCTCAAAATAAGGCTCAAAGAACTTTTATATTATTTATATTAACAATAACAACGTACACACATGTTTGCGTATGAATACACAACGTCAGAGTGGGCGTGTCGCCATAAAAATTGACAACATTGAAAATAAAAGTGATACTTTTAACCAATCAGAAGACAGTAAAAACACCGAATTTATTTATTCTCAAATGTTTTACAGTTTTTTAGGTCAAAAGTGAACAGGTTGATATGGGTATACGAAGATGTAGTATAATTGCCAATGAGTCACCTTTCCACCAACCTCCAGGAAGGTTCTCCCTGAACCTAGAATTTCGGGCACGGTAATAATATGTATTAAACAGAATAATTACATTCATTTATCTACTTTACTCGCGTGCTTTTCTCGCGTACCCATGATATCAAGCGAGAAAATCAATCTTGTGAACTCGGATGAACAACGCCTCCGGGTGCGGGATTTTCTCGTTGTGTTGAAGACCCATTGGTGGCCTTTGGCTGTTTTTTGCTCTTTAGTCGGGTTGTTGTCTCTCTGACACATTCCCATTCTTAATTTTGTTTGCGTTGTCTTCCTTTTATCTTTTGTCATTGTATATTTTTTTACAATTTGTATCTGATATGTTTGGAGACATTACAGAGAAAAGTTGGTATTAATTGTCAAAACAATATGTGTCAATCCCAGATATTTATCATCTTTGAAACGAATAATTCTTAATACAGTTCTATTCGTCAGACTGTTTTTTACCCCAAGGACTTCTCCCATATGGTAGTAAAACCCATGTAAAAAAGGGGTGCGTAAGTGATTATGCTGCAATACTTAATGTTAACAATACCCAGCATTCTCTAATTTCTAGTTCCAGTCTTAATTCCAAGACCTTCATCCCGTTAAACCTGTCTATTGCATTTAATGTTAATATTGTCTCGTCTTCAATATTCTTGAAATATATGCCACTGAACGTTTAGCAAACAATAATCAATTACACTACCATTGGATTGTTTTGTCAATTTTGGTCCGATTACAATATTCAAATATTCAAATAAATTAGATGTTTTGTAATCTGTATGATATATTGTAAAAACTATTCTTTTTTAATCATAAATTATTATTCTATATATAGAATAAGAAGATTTGTCTGTAAATTGAGTTCTGTAAATCTTAAAGGATAAATTATTAAAAGTCAGATTTTTGAGTGATGTTGTTTATTTCACCATGTATCTTTGTCATTGTAGTATTACACATTCTGAATTTTACCTAGGAACTAAACATTTGTCCTTTATTATGGACGGGGTCACAGAATAGAGAATAATGGGCAAAAAGTACAGAATAAGGGTAAAAAAATATAAAGAATAGAGAAAAATAGGACAACAAATAAAGAATAGGGAATAATGGTGCTAAAATATAAAGAATAGAGAAAAATATACGACAAAAAAATAAACAATAGAGAATAATGGGATGCTAAAATATAAAGAATAGAGAATAACGCGCAAACGATATACATGATATAAAGAATAGAGAAAATATATGGCAAAAAAATATAGAATAGAGAATAATTGTGTGCCAAAATATAAAGAATAGAGAATAACGCGCAAATGATATACATGATATAAAGAATAGAGAAAAATGATATAAAAAAAATAAAAAGGAACCCCCTTCCAGACCCTCCTCTATTGGGTATATTATTTAAAGTTTAAATCTTAAGCACCAAGTAATAGAGTGATTAATTTGACTCTGGTATGACTAGTGCTGACAATCTGAATTTCGATGAATGAAACTGTTAGTTAAAACTGATGAAACAGAAAATATACCTTCTTCTATATAGGATGTATTATGAAATGATATTTAGTATCAGACAATTGATGGGATTCATTTTTTTTCACAAGTGAAGTAAACAGGCCATCTTGATCTTAAAGTTAATAAATTATTAGTTTATATATATATATGTTCAGTCTTTGAGTCAGTTGTCAGTCATTTCAACCGTAGTTACTTCAATAATTTTGAGACACTTCGCCTGTGATCAATTGGCCGTTTCAGAATCTAAAGCATTATAGATAATTTCATTGTTAATGAAAATACCGTCACGTCATTGGTTGAAATTTCATTGTCTAGGACGTTATTAGCCAATCACAGCGTTTTGGTGTACGCTTTTGAAAATATTACCCAGAATACATTAGATTCTTAAACGGCGAATTAAGAAATGTGCAGTTTATTTTCAAATTGTTCCGTATTTATTTTTTCCATTATCTAAAGGTAACAGTTGGGGAAAAGAAGTGCTATGATGAAAAAATTGTGAAAAAACCCAGATATATCATGGTATGGAGGGGTATTTTTCGTAAATACCCCTCCATAACATGATATATCTGTTAAATTACACCGAATATAGTTTGATTGAAACTTTCTGTACAGGTGAAAGGAAATCTTTTTTTTACTAGTAAGCTGTTATCCATAAACATGTTTATGCATAATTTTGAGGATAAGTAAAGACTATCATTTTACCGCGGGAATTATACATGTACGTATACGCGTTTTGAAACGCGGTCTTTATGTAACGTCATGATATCTATGTGTAAATGTCATTGTCATTCCATCATTAATCGTTCATTTGTATAGACGTCTTTTCCCACTTAATACACACAACGCATTCTTCAATATACGATCACGAGATTGGTGCCGTGCAGTCGTGTTGTCTGACATTATCATGTTGCCTTAATAATCAGAATAATTTTGGCGGAAAGAGGCTCGCGAGGGTAAAAGGGAATATCCAAAATGGCAAATACCACGGCATAAAGGGGAATGAATTTGAGGCATATTCACCGGCAGTGGTGAAAAAAATGCAAATTCGTTTGAAATGAGGAAAAAGGTTAGAATATGCGAAAAATACACTGGCTACCAACCAATCAAAATCCGTCATTCTTAAAAAGGTGTAATTACGATAAAAATTAAACGTAACTTTATTTAAGCACACATAGGAGCTGCAATATTTCTTCTAGCCACTGGATTTATCACATGTGAAAGACGAGGTTTAGCTGTTGTATTTTTATGATTTGCTTTGTTATTCATTGGGTTTACTCGTGCAGGATATGCTGTGATCCATATAGATATTGCTCCGAAGTAAGTTTTTCCATACAGTTTCCTCAGTTGAAGTGTAATAATAGTTCACCATGATGCCATTTATCATGCTTTATCATGAAATAACTTAGGTTAAATTGCTGAAAGACCACCTTTCTAAATGATTGACGCTATCATTTGACTTTTACCACGGTGTAAATTAGAGACATCCAATCGTACTAACGCACTCGTATGTATCTAATAAAAAGAAGAATAAAACAAAATACCGAAATCCAAGGAAAATTCAAAACGGAAAGTCCCATATCAAATGAAAAAATCAAAAGCTCAAACACATCAAACGAATGGAAAACAACTGTCATATTACTGACTTAATTGGTACAGGCATTAATTTTCCTTATGTACAAAATGGTGGATCAAACCTGGTTTTAAAGGTAGCTAAACCTCTCACTTGTATGACTGTTGAACAGATATATCATGTTAAGGAGGGGTATTTGCGAAAAATACCAGTCGAGAGAATGTTAAATTTCGCGAGCCGTAAGGCGAGGGAAATTTATTCTCAAGACTGGTATTTTCGCAAAATACCAAGAACATGCTATATCTGTTTAATCACACTGAATGTTAACGCTCAAAAACGCGTTGATGATCGTGACGTTACAAGCGTCCAGTCGGATAGAGTATTTTTGGCAAATACCACGGCAGAGAGGGTAAAAAGGCATATCCTTTTTTCATATACCCCGGCGGCGTTAAAAAATGAACGATATTCATTTGATAACAGTAAATTGGTGAAAAATACACTGGCTATCAACCAATCAAAACCCAGGATTCTTACATAAGGTGTAATTATGCATAAAATTCTATTATATTAATAACAATGTGTGAACAAAACAAACAGATATAATAGGTAAAATGTCAAAAATAGGGGTACAGCAGTCAAGATTGTGTTATAATCTCAATCACTATAAAACAAGCAAATATGTCAACAAAGAAAAACAAAATGGCATATAGACAAAGCACATACGCAAAAATGAAACACAAGAATACAAAAAATGGCCACAGCACAACAGCCACGCATAAAGGATATTACCAACAATGGACCAAACAGTAAACGTTAATAATTTAAAAAATAAAAGAACACTATAACACGTAATTAAGATGATAAACAACGTCGATCAGTACCTAAAATCTATACATGAATACCATCATGTATTATTTGTGAAGTTGATACGATGTATACCATACTTCCCCTTTAAATCATAAGTTGCACAAAAAAATTTAGTCTTTTTTTTGTATCTGGATCTAAATGTTAAACAGATTTCCATTTAAAGCAATAATGATATTTTACTTCAGGATATCGCAGAACAATAATTAACTTTTTTTAAATCAGTGTAGCGTTTAATTTATAATGTTTTGTTCAATTTCATCCCAAAAGAATGGCGGAGTGTGTTAGTGCAAAGGTTCTCTTTCAGGATACATCCGAAGAATGGAGAATTGTATTTTATGTCAGTGCAGCATTTTACGTCACTGGTGCTACTATATTTGGTTTGTTTGCAAGTGGAGAAATCCAGTATTAGACATCGGACAAAGAAAATATTCAAATGGATAATACCGTTGAAATTAGATCCTAAATTCTGTGCTATATCAGATGAACAGAAACATTAGATTTACATCACACCTATACATGCACATCTTCCAATAAATGTTATTACACTTTGCTTTCAATTTGAATGACAAAAATAAAGAAAGAAAAAAAAAAGAAAAAGCATTGTTAGTTGTGCTGGTCGTTTTGATCTGGGATTATGCATTTACAAAACGTTTGCCCTCGTTGGTGATGACACTGTCATTGATTTGGTTTATAAGATAATCATTTGAATTTTGAATGAATGTTAAAATAAAAGAAGTTTTCGAATTACATGTATACTTAATAACAAAAGAAAAGCACCATTACCGTCAATGTCTTTCTTGTAAAAATGAAATAGCTATGTGTATTTAATTTTTCAATGTCTGTGTTGTTTATACCGGTAACAGTCACGTTTCTACTATGTGATGACAATTGTATTTCTATTTCAAATTTTCACAGTCGGTCAAGTATCAGGGTTAGAAAATTTACGTTACCGATGGTTTATTTATTTTGTGATGTCTGAGTTAGATAACAGTCAATTGCAAATCCGCTATTTTGTGATGCTAAAACTAATCAATGTGATTCTTGAGTAACACTACTGTCACATGTGGAGCAGGATTTGCTTACACTTCCGAAGCACCCGAGATCACCCCGGTTTTTTGGTGGGGTTCCTGTTGCTCAGTCTTTAGTTTTCTATGTTGTGTTTTGTTTGCTGTTGTTAAATCTTTTTGTCTCTTTTTTTCGTTTTTTGCCATGGCGTTGTCAGTTTAGTTTCGACTTATGAGTTTGAATGTCCCTTTAGTATCTTTCGCCTATTCTTTTTCAAGAAAAGTGATTTTTTAAAATGTTTTAGAATCTACTTTTGATGATTTTTTTAAAGCTTTTTATTTCAACTCCAGTTTCGACGAAACATTTTAATAATCAAGGATATCGCTGAGAAATGCAAGGATGAGCGAAATCATTTGTCATTTTGGGAACGACCAAAGACTATTTGAAAGAGTGAAGGTATTCATCAGTTCATTTGGTTTCTTTTCCAAAACTCGGAATTTCAAAGCGGTTTCCTTGATTTCTGAAAAAACATGTACAAATTAAATTAAATTGAATGTATTGGTGATAAGAAAAGGAATTGTTTTATTACAATATGAGTGGCTGTTGTTATTAGTAAATTAGTTTCCATTCGAATTTTTAAAACACAATATAGATTCACAAAATTTGAGACATGAATTGTCTTTATATTAGAATGTGTCATTAATACTTAAAAATAGATTAAAATACATTAATTCTCTAATATTATTATATTGATTAAAACTTTCAAACCGTAACGTTTGCTCAAGTCCCATCTTTAGTCTACAACCTCTTTCAAGGATTTAAATTGATAATCCATGAAAATGGCCTGTGGCCGACATGTTGGAATGGAAATCATTTGAATGATTAAGAAAATAAATTTCCTTTGGAATTATGACATTTGAACACGTAACGTTTGGGTTTCCACTTGTTCCTCTTAGGTAAAAAAAAACATGTATGGCTGTATAGCATAACCATCTTTTTGTGCTTATATAATACCTACTCTGAAGTTTTATTCATACAGTTGAACATGTACTATTTAAATCAAATAACATTTTACGGTAAAAGACTTAAAAAATCAGCCCCAAAAATGTAAGTGTAACATTACCACTTAGTTTCCTTCCAAAATTTCCCAAAGAATATGTCGGGGATCAAAGGCAGAACGCCTGGCACACTAAGCCACTATCATATCAAGTGAGCATTGCTAGTGGATAGCGGCACTACATCTTTCTTATCTCTACACTTCCTCTCCTCGAGCTAAGGGATAGCGGTAATCATTCTCAAAATCCACAGTATATCTTATTCACCTCTACACTTTTACCTCCTCCAGAGTCACTATAATAGTATACAAATATCAAAGTCTAACTCTCTAAATCTCTTTTAACATTCGTGTTTTTTTGTTCAGTTTGAGCGCCAAATTTAAAAGTAGAGTCTGTGGGATGCTCTTTCCAATTACCACTGTACAAGCCGACGATCGAACGTGGGACTCCTGTCACAGTAAGACATCGCTCTACCAATTAACATCAAATATTACTCTTAGACGTATAACGGAAGGCGGTTATAAATAAAATAGGCCAAGATCGAGAAGCCCATTATGTATAAACATGATATCTCTGCTTATCTATCGAATATACGTGATCTGAATTTATCAAAATCTGTCTATCTTAAGACTGATAATGTTTGTTTATCGTTAAACATGAATAACGTCGAAGACAGAGAAGCTCCAAGTGAACCATTTTTAGAGCAACGCCAGATACGAGGTAAAGTTTTGCAACGACATTATTAAGTATTTTTATTCATGAAAGGAAAACCATGCATTAGAATACAAAATTGTTTTTTTTTTTTATTCTAAAGATGTTTTATACTAACCGTAATAATATACATAGGTACAATATAAAATAAGGAGATATGGTATGATTGACAACGCAGCAACTATCCAGCAGAGTACAAATTAAGCGCATTAAGGATGTACTTAAGTTAAGTTTAGGAATTTGTGTTAGATGTTCGGACTCTTTGTTTTTTTCCTTCAATACAGGGTAAAATATTTTGCCCCATAACACCCATATTTCTTTTCATCTAAGACTTCAATAGCTCATAAAAGTTCATTTACCAAAATTTAAGCAGATTCTAGATTTCTTTTCTTTCGACGTGAGACCCAAATAATACCAATGCAAATATAAAGTAAAAGCAACTAGTTATGTTCGATAGTAGTTCAACGGCAGCAACTATCTATAAAAATTGAGAACAACACGTAATAAATTTCATGCGTCCGAAGCGCTTTTCTGGATTTACCTTCATCGGGGACGCTCAAAGCCGAATATTTGAAAGCCAAGGGTGTATAAGAACCGAAATAGTTGAAGAGCTATAAACCCAAAATGGACCGAAAAAATAGCCAAATCCTTCTAAGGTCAACTTTGTCTGAGGGAGTTGAAACCTTAGTTTTTAATAATTTCAAAATTTACTAACGGACAATTTTAGAAAGGTTTGTTAATATGAGGAAGGCGCTACCTTTAGAAATGCCAGCTTTATACCAAGACTATGTACTATATATTGATTGATTGTTGGTTGCTTAACCATGTTAACGTCAAGTAGCAAATATTTCATGCATGTTTAGGACGAATGTATTACATCAAGGATTTGTATAGTAAGATCTTACTATACAAATCCTTGATTACATATAGTTTTTGTCTAAAATAAAATAATGAGTTCAGTTGGAAAATGTTTAGGGAACGATCATTGAACTTCAAAAGGCAGGAGGGGGTATGGTATTTTTCTTAAAATAATATTCTGATTACCAAATTGATGAGGAAAGAAAATATTCTGTTCAATCAGATAAAAAAAAAAAAAAGAAATATTCCCAATTTCCTGCATCTCATATATATATGTGATCACCAAGAGAATCATTCTGATTGTTAAAAGAAGAGTTTAAATTTATAGTGAGCCTGTTTAGAATGATGTTTTTATCAGGTTTTTCATTTTCATCTAAGCCTAAGGAACCATAAATAGGATTGTTAAGTTGATAATCTAAAGATTTTGCAATTTTCTAGGTTGCTATTTAAATTTGAGGGGAGAACACTGCTCTGCAGTATAAATGTATTCCTGATCATCTCGGTTTGTGGGTTTCTACATCAATTTCATGTACTAATTCAGTCAGTTTTCATGTTATTTCTTGCATATATTTTTTTTATTAGCTTACTTTTCAAGTTTTATACAACGGCAAAATAAAATTGAGAATGGAAATGGGGAAAAGATATAGGAAGATGTGGTATGAGTGCCAATGAGACAACTCTCCATCCAAGTAACAATTTATAAAAGTAAACCATTATAGGTCAAGGTACGGCCTTCAATACATGCATGTCAAAAATTTGCTTTCGAGTAATGCTATCGTGTTGTCGTTGTTTTCCGAAGACACATTTGGTTTCCGGACAATAAATAAATAGTTCAAGTGAATGGATTTCTATGAAATTTTACCAGAAGGTTCAATACACAAAAGGAAGGTTAGAATTGATTTTGGGGTTATAGTACCAGCAGTTTATGAGTCGGGGCCAAAAACAACATTTTTGGGTTTACCATTTTAATTTTACATTGTTTATTTCTCATCTATATATAAGGTATAAATGCAACAAATACTGATATGGCAGGAGATACACATGAAACAGGGTGTGTAAATTATTTTATCGGTAATTTGTGCATTTTCCTTTGATGTGTACTCCTTGATAATGTTGACGTCAGTATCAGTGGACTGGTCATGATAAAGAAAATATATTGGGTCAGTTCGCAATTGACATGCGCTAGTGCACCGCAAAGGATCGTCTTTCCATTAATTCACAAAATTGCACATAATTTTTTCGCAGAAACGCACGAGTTATTTGGTGAATGAACGTGATGAAACACTTGTCATTGTTCGAAACTTTTAGTAATTAAAATTTAGTTTAGCCTTTTTGAACGATTCACTGATTGTGTGAAAATTTGAACAGAAAATGTACAAAAAAACGTGATAAAATTGAATTATCTGCAGAATTATTGATAGCTTTCCTTACTATTCACAAGGACATATAACTAACATATCGTCCATGTTATTCCGATCTGATTTTATTCATACATAGTCTGGTATGGCTGGTGCTGTTCCAAGTTGTCTTCTTTTCTGTTTCTTGAGAAGTATTTTTTAACCTATTCAGTCACTATAAAGTGTTACAATTCATAATTAGATGCAACACATAAATAGTGACCAAAAGGTTCTGCTTTCACATGAGAGAAGCTAGAAAAAAAATTAAATGTACACATTTTCAACATTTTTGTAGGACTATAATCATATAAAATTAAGGATATATGTTGTTGGAGACTGCTACTGAATAGAAATCTGTTTTCAAATTAGTCCATATTGAAGTTTGAAGGGTCCAAAATTAAAATATGTTTGATTTCAACTGACATAAAATTTTGGTGTTTTTTATATGCTAAATATAATGTATACATCTGCGGTCGTATCAGGCTGTGCTCGGCGAACCATTTTATTACTTTTTGGTTTGTACTTTTTTTTATTTTGGTCATGAAAATTAATTTGTAGGTGTGAATTTGCTAACGTGAGTGTACCCAAATTGCACCTATTTTGACAGTTTTTTCACCAAAGTTTTTTTATAGACCAGACAATAGTTTCCATTCTGTGCTTATTTTGTAGACGTATACTTGTTTACTATATAGTTACACCAATTTAATTTTGAGTCCATATAGAGTCCTAGAAAATAGGTTTGAACTGACCTCCAAACAATCCATGAAGTCATGATTCTGTAATGAGGTCAGTACCCAAATTCCATACATCATTACATGTTTAATTTCACATCCTTAAAATGGAATATAAACAGATGTTTTGTTTTATTTGTTCAAATATTTCGAACAATTTGACATTGTTCCATGCTAACTATTATTTTTTCGGTAGAGTGAAAATGTTTTGATTAGGTTTAATCTGATGCATAAAATATACAGGCAACTGCTGCAGCTTGAATTTCAAAGGAAGTAGCCCACATACTTCCAAACATTGCAAATAACATGCCCTGTAATACCTATCAAAAGTCGTGGTATAATCATGGGTTATCATAACTCCATCTTCCCATAAAATCCAGTACATGTAACAAAATCAATATTTATAAAAATAAAAAACAATATTTAAAGATCTAATTACAGTGTTGAATTGGTAACCTTTTAGAATAAGTGTATTTAAGGGATCGATTAGTTTACCCGAATCATATCTAAATTTCTGGGCTCGGTAAACATGCGACATCTCCGTAAACATAAGGATGTGCTATCCCGTTTATATCTTGTGTTCATGATTCGCTTACAAGGATCTGACAGCACTACGTTCTACTTTTTGTTTAATGATAATCCCTCTAAGCAATGAAATGTCTGCTTTAATATTTTTGAATGTGTGTATCATTACGAGAAAAACCGAGGATACCGGAAATGTTTTAAAACAGAAAATAAAATAGGTGGACGTGCAAAAGACAAACATCTCGTATCATAAAACGCTAAAAGATACATGTAACACAAACTGCAATTTCAATATAGAGTCTGGTAAAGTTTTAAATGGTGAAAAGACATTCTTATCCATATGATAATTCTTTAAGAAACAATGACAATTTGTGTAAAAATTCAAAAACTAGTAAAAAAGGCAGGACAGAGATTACAACTACAAAAAAAAAGCAGGACAAAATTTTTCATCCTAGCCCCCATAAAAATCAAATGGTAGCTCCCTAAGTTGTCATTCGAAGCAACACTCTAAACAAATGTATACATTTTCCCAAAGTATCTTCAAATCCACGTGTCATTTGACATCATCTCAAAGTCACAGTGAGGCCTTCAACACAGAGCAAAAAAAAACTAAAGAAAACTCTCACCTCACTGCAAGTTTAAGACGGCCCCTAGCACCGGTTTGAGCGGAATTCTTTGCAAAATGATTCGGATAGACGTTGTAAGACGTTACACTACCAAATCGGGCCATGTTAAAAAAGAACATACTGGAAAGTAAAATTGAGAATGTAAATGGGGAATGTGTCAAAGAGACAACAACCCGACCAAAGAGCAGAAAACAGCCCAAGGCCACCAATTAGTTTTTAACACAGCAAGAAAATCCCGCACCCGGAGGCAGGCTTCAGCTGGCCCCTAACAAAAATGTGTACTAGTTCAGCGAAAATGGACGTCACACTAATAGTACATATTTAAAATAAAAAAAGTTCCTACGCATAGGTGTTAATATCAAACTATGTAGAATGTATTTTAGTAATAATAAGGTATCAAATGAAAGGTGAATAACTGGTGGTTCTTGTAGAACACGTATCGACTGATAATTTTGAATTATACAAAAATGTATGAATGAATTCTAAAATTGAGGGCATATATTGTCTGTTTCTCAGATATAAAGTACCTGGTTTGGTGTATCCAAAGTTCCGGTAACCAGTTCTGATGTGTAAATAATGATATATTGATATCACCCCCATAAATATTTGAAAATGAAAAATTGAACGTGGATAGCAATGGGAGCCAAAAATCGATAGTGTGCGTCTTTATTAAAATTTTAGTACATAGACTGGCATAAAATTGAGAGAATGATGTGTCACACATAAGAGAAGTTATCTCAAGAATAAATACACCATATCTTTTAAAATACAGAAGAGTATGCACCTCAAGCATTTGTGCATTGTTCCACAATCAGTTTTATTGGAGAGGGCTTGCATAGGCTTGGCCTGTTGCACAGTCCAGTTCAATTTATTTGAATAAAAAAATATTGTTTAAACTAACTTTTTCTACGATCAGTTTCATTTGAGCAATGTTCAGTCTCATTCTTTCAGTGTTCCACGATCAGTGTCATTTTCTTAGTGTTCAACGATCAGTATCATTTTCTCAGTTGTTCACGAACAGTCTTATTCATTTAGTGTTTCATGACATGTCTCATTTTTTACGTGTTCCGAGACCAGTCTCATATCCCGAGTGTTCCTAGATAAGTCTCTTTTATCCTTGTTCCACGATCAGTCTAATTTTCTCAGTGTTTCACAATCAATCACATTATCTCTCTTATATACGATCAGTCACACACTGTCTCAGCTTCCACAATCAGTCTCAATTTGGCAGTGTTCAACAATAAGTCTCATTTTCTCACCTTTACAAAATCAGTCTCATTTTCTCGGTGTCCCACCATCAGCCTCATTTTTGCAGTGTTCCAAAACCGTCTTATTTTCTCATTGTTCCACAATCAGTCACATTTTCGCAGTGTTCAACGACAAGTCTCATTTTCTCACCTTTACAAAATCAATCTCATTTTCCCAGTGTTACACAATCAGTCTCACTTTCTCGGCTTTACACAAGCAATCTCATTTTCTCAGTGGTCAATGATAAGTCTCATTCATTCATTGTTATAAAATCAGTCTCAACTCAGTAATGTTCGTTAGTCAGTCTCATTTTACGTTCGTAACCTTTTTCTCAGCGTAAGACAGCTGTCTCATTCTCTCATCGGTACACAATCAGTCTCGTTTTCTCAGCATTACACGATCAGTCTTATTTTTCTCGCGTTACGCAATCAGTTTCATTTTCTCAGTTTTGCGCGATCAGTCTCATTTCCTTAGTTTAGGACGATCAGTCTTATTTCCTCAGCCTTACGTAATCGGTCTCAATTTCTGAGTAATTAGCGATCCGTCTTATGTTCTCAGTGTTCGGCGACCAGTCTCATTTTCTCAGTGTTTCACGATTAGTCTCATTTTCTATGTGGTCCACGATCAGTTTCTTTTTCTATGTGGTCCACGATCAGTCTTATTTTTCTCAGTGTTCCACGATCAGTATCAATTTCTCAGTATTCCACGATTAGTCTCAATTTATATATGGTTCACGATCAGTTTCATTTTTTCTGTTTGACGATTAGTATCCTTTTCTCAGTATTCCACGATCAGTTTCATTTTCTCATTGTTTTACGATCAGTCTCATTTTCTTTGTGTTCCACGACCCGGCTCATTTCCCCAGCATTACACAAACAGTCTTATTTCCCCAGTATTACCAGATAAGTCTCATTTTCACAAAACTAACAGTCTCATTCTTGTCAATCAGTCTGTCACAGTTTATTTTTAATCGTTAGTTTTAACTTCTTGAACTCCCAGAATCAACGTTAGACAATACGTCTCGGTCTCAGACTCTGTTTTAATGTGCTCCATTTTAATTTGCAAGTGATGAATAAAGTGTCATTTTTTCATTTTCTTGGTGTTCAATATTCAGTCTCATTTTTTTCAATTTAATTTTCTTGGTCTTCCACGATAAATCTCATTTCTGCAAGTCTAATCGCAGTATCTCCTTTATATAACTATTTAGTTAAATTTAAGTATTCTACGGTCAGTGTCCTAACTTTGTATTCATCGTTTTGTTACATATTTTCAGTATTCCGTGCTGAGTCTATTTCTCAGGAAATATCAAAATTTACCGCAAGTACGAACATGTACGTGTACGTGTTAACATTTTGAAAAAGATCTATTTTCATATTTTGCATTTACTTTTGATAAAACTTTGACGAGACACATAATTAATAACATGTATTTGCCTTTCGGGAGAATGGTTATAAACCGTGTAAGGTCACTTGACGTACATGTATTATTTTTTTTATGCATGTTAATATGTCTTCAATCTTGAAATTGTTTACGTTATTTTGCACCTTTAAAACTTTCCCGCACATGTGTATAAGTGTATGCATCATACATTAAAGCGGATTGTACATTGTTGTAATGAGTTCTTCCAAAGGTAAATCAAACATATATATGAGAAGTAGAAGTAGCATGCATTTAAACAAAGTTTAATAGGTGCGTTGACAGGTTAAGCATACTTGTGTTCAGCCATTTATTTCATTAGGTAAAAGTAAAAGTTACATACCGTTTAAGAATACTATTGCATGTTTATTATCTATAAAGGCCGATCAAAGCGTATGATTGAATTATTCAATTTTGTATCCCCGATAGTTTTGAACAAGTTTATACTAACTGCGATAATGTATTGAACAATCTGTTATCGAAATTGATTTTACCTATATGTAGCTCTTTGAAACAACTGTCAATCATTTCCTGCCTAAGTTTGTTGGTTCTCTTCGGGCACTCCGACTTCCTCCACTAATAAAAACAGACCTCCACGAAATAGCAAATAGTGCTGAAAGTGGCGTTAAACACCAATCAATCAATCGTTTTCGGTTATACGGAGCTCGTTTAAACTGACTGCATGTGCATATAACTCACAGTAAGCATTTGTAATGATAATCTTTAAGGAAAATTGAATGATATTTTTAAAGGCAGTGTAAAACTAGTAACCCTTGTTAGATCAAAATATACAGGAGCGGCCAGTATTGTGTTCCAGTTGCAATTTTCATTTCTAGTGTACCCCTCTTTCGTTTTCTCTGAATTTATTATTCATTAGCAGAGCAATGGGTGTTGATATTTTTAATTACACGGAACAGTATACGTCATTATATAAATAACACATAGCTGAGAGGGTGATAGAGCAGGTTGTTACCCCGAGAAAACATTGTAAACTGAGGCGAAGCCAAGGTTGACAATGTCTTTTCGAGGGATAACAATCTGCTCTATCACCCTCTCAGATATGTGTTATTTAATTTATTATACTGAATGTTCTGTTATTACTGTCTATTCAATTTTAATTTCAAAGTAATAAACTATGACGTCTTGTACATAACAATCATCCGTATTTATTAAAGCGCACACTTGAGCAAGCGTCTCCGTGAAGGGTAATAGAGTATTTGCCATGGGATAGAGTACATTGTCTCCCTCGTATTAACCAATCAAAGTCTGGCATTTTGACATGAAGTATAATAATAGACATTAACTACCTTGATTCCTGGAATGGCGTCAGTAAACAGCTTTATGTATATATCAACATTAATTTTCATTAAAGTTTCCAAATTAAGTATTATCCATGGACCGAGAAAATTAAAGGTCGCCCTGACCGCGTTGATAAAGGATCAACTATAAATAAAATAAGCTAAATAATAATAAGAAAACCAAAGTGAGAACGTGGAATAAATGTTGTTATTTAACCTTAAATAAATTGATACATTGCATTTATTATATAAAACCCAGAAATATCATAAAAGGTATCATTCGTGTTAGCATCTGACTCTAAAAGTATTCTTGATTTGAAAGCATGTTGTCCTTCGTCATAATATCAGTGACTGTATATCCGAGTAGATTTCATAGACACGATCTTGTTCAATGTCCAGTTATCAAATCGGTGTCAATAAAAAGAATACCGGACGCAATGATTGTTTAATAACAGTGTTAGTTTTCTCTTTATCAATAGATATATTTAAACTATGAAAATTAAAGATTTAAAGGAAAATTTCTGGAATTGTTAGCCGTTCAGATAGTTTTGCTATAAATGTTAGTGGTGAATAACAATTTGTGTTAATTCATGCAGCTACAATACACCTTCATATTTTTGAAATCTACATCTCTGTTGTAAATGATTGCAGCAATGCAAATACTATGAGAAATAATCTCAAACACGCGAATAGCCATCTGGAAAATGTACACTTCAATCAAGTTTAAAACTTCCAAGTCATGAAATTGGTCTATTAAAAAAAGCTTTTCCGGTCGTTTGATGAATGAACAACGATCTCAGCAAAATTATCGGTTTTTACAGACATGCAACATAGCATAGACCCTATGATTGAGTATAAATGTCTGCCAGTTTACTTGCTACCAATCACGCATACATTAACCTATTCATTCACTCACTGCATGGTCGCTAGATGGAAACCTAGTTTTCAACTAATCCAAGGCATATATTATATCTATAATACTAAAATAACGAGGTCTAATTTGTTAGCCGGCATGACGTTAAAACGACGAATCAAAGAATTCAACTTTATATATAACTAAAAATTACACCGTTCCAGGCTTTTTTAATTTGTTTTTCACATGATTAATATTACCAATAATTAACAAGTTCCGGGTCGAATCCGATACCGATATCAATAGTATATGTCACATGTAGTTTCCGATGGTAGTATGTATGTTTGTTCTGTATCTTCCTCCTTTGTTAGGAGCATTAAGATAGGTTATGGTGTAAAGGAAGACATTTAACACACGGTATCTGTACAGATTCAATGTGAGCATTTAAAGTAGTAAGAAATTCAGGACGGGTTCAAACAGAAAGATTTTGAAAGCAGAGAAAACTGTGACCTTAGCATGATGTTACCAGATGACAATACGAAAACCAAAAATCCAGGCTAAAAATAAGGCGAAGGTACTTTAATTCAGTCACGGAACCGCGATGTCGCGGGTTTGTTCTAGCAACACTTAAGATAGGCAGTCATTCAAATTTATATACACTAGATTTTTATAAATGGTTAGTATATATTTAAACATAGTCATATTCTAGCTGCCTCTATATAACTTTCAATTTCCTTTCAGATGTTCCATGTTGTTGTTCACAGCGCTGGATTTTGGCGTATACCAGTTTTGTCGGTTTCTTCTTTGTGTATTCATTACGTGTGAATATTAGTGTGGCCATTGTGTGTATGGTTAAGACACCAAATATTACAACAACAGATACATTTGACAATTCGTCATCTAGTATATGCACCGGTACCGCTTCAACAAGACAAGTCTTTAATGAGGTACATGTATTATATTTGACACTCATTAAAAATGAAAATAACACATTATACATGTAAATGTTATGCGTTTGAAGAGCTTTTCTGGATTTTCCTTCCCGAAACAGTTGAAGAGCTATATAACGAAAATGTACCTAAAATAATAGCCAAATCCATTAAAGGCCTGATGGAGTTGAAGTTTCCTAATAATTTCTTAATTTATAAACGGTCAGTTTAATAGAAAAAATTGTTACACATCTTGCTAGAACCGAAATTTTGACTACTGAACTAACGATACCTTCGGGGACTGATAGCCATTGTTAACTGCAAAATTATAGTAACAATGTTTTCATGATTTCAATCAGGCATATATAGTTGTTGTTAATAAATTATGTAATACGGAATGTAAAAAAAGGGTTTGGTGTATAACACATAACACGCATTGTTCATGTCCTATCTATGTATGAAAACTGTTATACATAAGACTCACAAGTGGCGCCCAAATGAAACCTCTACAAAAACGTACAATGTTGAAGAGTTTTGAGGATCAAAAATCAGACATATTTTCTTCAGTGTTTTTCTTTTAATTTTAATCATCAATTGAATAAAAAAAATATTGCAGAGCCTTTTAGGAAGAAGGCCTTTTCATCATCCTGTATAAAATAAGAAAATGTGGTATGATTGCCACTGAGACAAGTATCCATTAGAGTTCAAATGACGAGGATGAAAGATGAAAAAAAAAAAAAAAAAAAACGTTCTCGTCTTAAATTTTTGATCTCGAACGTACATATGTTTTTTTTCATTCCAGAATGACGTGTATGAAATCAGTTATTCATATTTATATTCAGATATTTGAGATCGGTAAAGATCACCATCTGAGTTTTAGTCATACGTTAACGTCATTCATTAATATTATGCATGTTGAAATTAAAATGTACTAAAACAGAAACAAATGCCTTTGCCGATAGGAGAAGCTTAACGTATATGACCGTTATCTTAGAAATACGTAGCTTTCTTGTTGTCGATTTTTTTTTGTTCGAAATCCAAAGACATTCTGTTTTTAATATTGTTTTCAAACAAACTTCAATGATAATTGAGGATGACATATACGTACAAATTTCTATTTAACCATTTTTAAGGATGTTTGCTCCTGTATCAAAATAACAAGCCATTTAAAAGGCTGCTATAAATTGAGTGTACAAATATAAAAGGAACTTGAAAAGAAGAAAAAATGAAAGGTCTGTGTGTCCTTGTTTTTTTTTTAGATATAATTTATTAAAAATTGGCGATAAATGATTCTCTCTAGATTTTTCATACATTTAACATTAGCACCTTCTTCTTTCAAAAATTGTGAAAAATGAAAATACATGTATATGTGATAAAAATACGAATAGAGAAGTAGGGGTCAGAGGGCATACTTTTTATTGGAACTACATGGATAAATACATGTATAGAGGATTCCGAATATCTGACAAAAAATCAAAAACAAGAATAGCGAACATCCTCAACTCATAATGTAGTACATTTATGACACACTTTCCTAAAATATTTCAATCTAAAAAGCAAGATGTAAATATGTAGAAGGATTTTTTATTCTATTTCTAGCACGCTGAATTTGATTGGAACAAGGAAGTTACGTCATCAATATTGGCATCTTTTTTCTATGGTTACATAATAACGCAGATTCCAGGAGGTTGGTTGTCAGACAGATTTGGTGGCAGATATGTGTTTGGGATTGCCATGGCAATTTCTTCCATCAGTACCTTGTTGATACCCGTATGTGCTAGGAATTCAGTAGTGTCTGTTTATGTATTACGTGTTATTCTTGGATTAGCTACAGTAAGTTCATTAATGTATATTATATAAAATTGAGAATGGAAATGGGGAATATGTCAAAGAGACAACAACCCGACCAAAGAGCAGATAACAGCCGAAGGCCACTAATGGGTCTTCAACGCAGCGAGAAAATGCCGCACCCGGAGGTGGGTCTCAGCTGGCCCCCAAATAAAAATGTGTACTAGTTCAGTGAAAATGGACGTCATACTAAACTCCAAAACATATAAATGAACTAAAATTAAAAAAAACATACAAGACTAACAAAGGCTAGAGGCTCTTGACTTAGGACAGGCGCAAAAATGCGGCGGGGTTAAACATGTTTTGTTAGATCTCAACCTTCCCCCTATACCTCTAGCCAATATATGCATATCATAGCAGATATCAGCAGCATTGATTAAAACTGAACATATTTTGAAAGAGGGACGAAAGATACCAGAGGGACAGTCAAACTCATAGATCGAAAACAAACTGACAACGCCATGGCCAAAAATAAAAGACAAACAGACAAATAATAGTACAGATGACACAACAACTAAAGACTAAGCAACACGAACCCACCAAAACTGGGGTGATCTCAGGTGCTCCGGAAGGGTAAGCAGATCCTGCTCCACATGTGGCACCCGTCGTGTTGCTTATGTTATTACAAATCCGGTAAATAGTCTAATTCGGTAAGTCACATTCGTGAAAAGGGAAGGGTATTGTAGTTACGACATAAGGAACATATCCGATATCATCTGTGAAACGGTTATTCCATAACGGTCAACCAACTCGTGATGGCGTCCGTAAAATTTACGAAGGGATGATTTCAACTTCACCATTTGGAACTCTTGGTTTAATAGCTTCCTTGTGAGCAGCAATCCTCTATCAAGGAAATCATGATAGGAAACACAAGCCCGGAATATCGTATCAATTGGGAGGTATATACTCCGTATGCAGGCGCTGCTGGAATGTTGCTACATAGAAATGGAAAGTTCACAACTGCATCAATCAAAGATTTAAAATGGCTGTCGTCAGCCCTCACTGTGACTTTCAGAGGATGCACAGCAAGTCAGTCCTTTATACTTGGTTTTTCATATGCCTACAATGATTTCATGTATTGATTCAACATATCCTATATTATTATATTCTGTTCTATCTTGCAGACGTTTCATATGTGATCGGTCCATATCATGACCCATGTTTAGTTTACAATTCAATTTTTGTTTGTTTGATCAAGGTTAAAGACAAACAAGCAATTTTATGGAAGAACACCTGATCTCCAAACTTGGACCACCTCTGGAGCCGGTCGTTTTGATACCCTAAAAAAAGACCGAAGCCAATCTCTTTGGGAACCCGAAGAAAAGCCTAGATATAAGCTAGCGTACAATGTGGGAACATGTTCTATTTTTTACTGAAAACCCTAAATATAAACTAGCGTACAATGTGGGTATATGTTCCATTTTCTTACTTAGCCTCCCTCGCTCATTTGTTTTCAATAGCTTTTGTAGTTCTAGTGTTGGAAAACAAGTGGTCATCCTTTTTATCAGGACCTTTCAAGTTCACCTTGTAAAATTTAAGATATACTTTATAAGCAAGCTAAAATTAGTGTGTCCCGTTATTTCGATAATTGATCTGTTTAGCAGTGCACATTTTTCTTTGATAAGCTCAGTGCGCACCTACATCTTTTTTTAGTTTCCTGACCATTGATTTAAAAAAAAATTTTTCAACTATATTAACAAAAAAAAAAACATCACAAGGAGAATAAACGAGAATAAACTAAGTCTTTCTGAAGATCGCAATAGAGTGATTTTCAGAGCACCTGAAATATTTTTTGGAAATATACAAGAGAAGCAAAACATACCAAAGGGATACTCACACTCGAAAACAAACTAACAACGCCATGGCAAAAAAAAAAAAAAAAAAACATAAAAAGACGAAAAGACATATAACAGTACAAAATACATAACATAGAAAACTAGAGACTGAGCAACACGAACCCCATCAAAAACAGGGAGTGATATCAGGTGCTCCGGTGATTACATGCTTTCCCAATATACCGAAGTTATAATCCTTGCAGATCACAGATACTTTTTTAGATATCTTCCGATTTACTATCGTGGTCGTGCTTGAATTCCTTTTTATCGTAAAAAGTATTGTTGCATCAATGTTTGAATGAAAAGACCTCTGAGGTGTAGAAATGCACAATACCCATTCCAACAGACTCCATATCAATTTCTCTTCTAGCCGATATACACCTTGCGCAGGCGATATAGTTCATCATTTACGTCAGAAGGAATTTATTAATTTCCAGAGGGATACATTTAATACACATTAGCATACTAGTACTAACTAGCGCAATAGAACTAAAAGACCGCAAAACGCGATCTTGTATGAATAAATTCAAATACCCCAAAATACAAACTAGTGCAAAGAAGTGTTCTTCCTATAATGCCATCTTCTTTGATATGGACTTGCAACATTCCTCAATGTCATACATTGAATCAATATAATTTACGAAGCCATCTGGTTATATTTACGCCCATATTGAAATGGAGAGCACTTGGAGGAATATACTGAGACTGTGATGTTTTCTAAATGGATTGACTATTATTTTTACTTCTGTTCTTCAATTTATAGTTCTTTTTGTCAAATAACAATCTATCATTGAAATATTTGCAAACAGGAGCTTATTATATATTCTGTAATATTGTATTTGTGACAGGGCGTAGCATTTCCATGTGTGCAGTCGATGTGGGGACGCTGGGCTCCTCCCTAGAACGCAGCAAACTAATCAGTGTATCGTTTCTAGGTAACAGACAGTAATTTTTAAGTTATCCGTCATCTTGGAAAGAAGTCTAGTTATCTTCATTTCTATTTGTTTTATAAAGAAAAGACGAAGAACAGACACCTATGTACACAACATTCGGATTGATATCGCAATAAATCCTTCACATAAAGATAAGATATTTCCAAAACAATATTTGTATTTGATCTCAGTAATGATAAAAAATCCACAGATAGCAAAAAATTGAAAACAATACGTTATAAATTTCAAACATCCGAGGCGCTTTTCTGGATTTACCTTCATCAGGAACGCTCAAAGAGATGAGATGAACAAGAACCGAAACAGTTGAAGAGCTATATAACCAAAAGGACATAAAAAATAGCCAAATCCATCTAATGTCAACTTTGTCTGAGGGAGTTGAAACCTTACCAAATTATCATATATTTTTGGTCGTAAGTACGTCCATTTTCGACTGTTTATCTACCTCACGTAAAAGAGAAGCGAAATATACCAAAGGGACATTCAAACCCATGAGTCGAAAATAAACTGACAACGCCATGTCAAAAAGAAAAGACCGCAAGACAAACAACAGCGTATAAAAAACAAAATAGAAAGCAAAAGACTGGGGTGTGATCGATCGTATGTGCTCCGAAAGGGTAAGTGGTATTCTAAACAATGTTGTGTCTATTTTGTGCAATATTTGAATAAATCCAACATCTGAACCATATGGTACATGTAACCACACATTTTCTATCCAGGTACAATGTTCGGGAATGTAGCCACATTTGGGTCATCCGGATATTTATGTGAATATGGTTTTGACAACGGATGGGGATCTATATTTTATATAACAGGTAAATCATTAGATGCACTTTCATTGAGTGGGAAAATTTCTGCTTTGCTTTACAAAACTCTTAAGATTTTGTGATAGTGTTTAAAAACAAAGGAGAGTTCTCATAAATGTCAACGAAGAACAAAATGTTCACTGTATAAATCATGCTTATACTTTCCGATCTTTCAAACCGTTTGATTGGTTAATATGCTTGCGGATGAAGCTTTTCGAATCTCAAATTTCAAAAACAATATTTAGACTTTCGGTTCACGAGTATTAAACATAACATATTTAGTTTGAATCCAGAGTGTAGAACGATCCTTCTAGGTTTTCTTGTGATAAGGAATATCTTTTTATATTTAAGACAACTTACTATCGTCTTCCTGCTATGAATTGAAAGAAAAAAAATTATGTGTAATATGATTCTCTGTCTTTTCTGTAGGCGGTCTTACTGCTATTTGGGTAGTTATATGGTTCGTGGTGGTACGTGACACTCCTTCTGAACATCCTTGGATCAGTGAGGTCGAGAGAGATTACATTAACAATGCTATAGAATATGACACGTCAAAAAGGGTGAAGTTGTTTTTCTGATTTCTAACAAAGTTTATCATTGTTAATAAATCATAACATGGGAGTTTAATAATGACGAAACAGTGAAATAATACAAAAAATGCCGAACTCCAAGGAAAATTCAAAACGGAAAGTCCCTTATCAAATGGCAAAATCAAAAGCTCAAACACATCAAACGAATGGAAAACAACTTTCTTATTCCTGATTTGCTTCAGGCATTTCCTTATGTAGAAAATGGTGTATTAAATCTGGTTTTATGTAATAGTAAAGTTCAATGATAAGTTAATATTGATATTAAAAGATCTCCGAAGAAAAGGATTTGAACAGCCCTTTTGTAAGGAGGTCTTTAATGTCAATATTAACTTAATCATTGAACTTTTACTGACTTACAAACCGTCAAAACATAAGAAAAGTACACAAAAGCACTTGCAGAAACCTAATTCCCTGAATTGGACGAGTCTAAATATGTTCAACTTAAATGATAGTTAAACAGTACTCAGACTGATATATACAATTAACAGTTACCAAATTGCGATGAAAACGGACCGATTAAATGGCAGTACATCATTTAATTATTTATTTATTATAATTTTTAACACTTAAATGACACCAAATGATAGTTTTACAAAATTAGGGGTAAATTTATATTTTGAATCCAGCTTTTCAAAATAACGATTTCTTATTTAATAAATGAGGCAATCAAAACCCTATACAGACCTCATTTATAACTGACCAATGAATATTCTGCACAACAACTTCTTGTTATATATATTTGATGCTTTTAATCTGTCAGTAATCATAAAATAGATTCGTAAAGACCAGACCTTAGAAAACAGTAAGTAAACTCTTCCAACAATTAGCTTTTTAAACAGTTTGTTTCAGAACTTCTAATCGAACAGACCTAGATGCATAAGGTCCTTCACAATATTCATCCGGTAAATGTTCATTTTGTTTTTGATTCGGTAATTTTCCTACACTACGTTACATGCGAATGCAAAATAATTAGTTTTTTTTTTTTTTTTTTTTTTTAATAAAAACTGCATGCAAACCTCAATGAATAAAATCGTGTTAAACTAGGTTTCTCTGGCCCGATCAAAACGTGTTTAGGTGAGATATTTTCGCAAGTTCAATTATTATTAAAAACAAACTTTTAATTTAATCGTCCGTTATTCCCTTTTTATGTCTAAATGAAGCAAAAACAACGGAAAAACTTTTACCTTTCTTAGTTTTATCCTTGCCTGACAAAAAATCAAATGTAATCAATCGTATTTAAACAGTAGACAAGAATCATAGAAAAATTATATTCAAAACTTTTTATAAGCAGTCAATTATGGAATAAATTGAAGAAAAAAAACACCAAAACAACATAAAAGTTAATTGAAATTGTACATTATAGCATTTTACAAGATCTTGTCTTTGTATGCTAAGTACTAGTACATGGAATAATTTATGAAGTTGATTGATTGTTGTTTGCTTTACGTCCAGTGGCAAATATTTCATGCATGTACATGACTATAAAACATAAATTTTGAATACAATAGGTAGGTCGTGCAATAGGTCGACAGTGAGGTTGGACGTGAAACTTTAAAATACCACTGTATGAGGGTATATTGAATAAGGACAGAAATTTAGACTTGCAACAGCTGGCCACATTCGGACCACTCAAATAATAGGTGCAAGAGTTTTAATTTGCAGAGAGCATTGATCCATGAAATCTACTCTGAAGTAGTTCATCGATGTTTACGTGTAGTTTACAATATCATTTCACGCATCCAATTTAGGTTAGATACTTTTAGCTCGAGAATTCAGTGAAACTGTATTGTTTATTGTACTTGAGTTTTGGTATGATATTCTGTACTACCGCTCTCCTGGTTGGTTTCATGTGAGGGTGTTCTCCTCGAGAGCGGGAGGTCATTTGTTCAAATCCCGACCTGGTCAAACAAAGACATTAAAATTGGCATTTACTTTTCAGCGCTAAACTCGTGGCATCATAGAGTAAGAGCACAGACTGATCGGCTCAGAGTCAGAAATGTGTCTAGGTCGGGTGACTTTTCTTCCTGCAAACCAATATTTTGTGAACTTACACGTTAAAAACCGACTCAGCGTGTCAGTCTAGTATAAAGCGGGTAATACTCATATTATATTTACATGTCATCGTCCTGAATATTCATTTTATTTGCCGCTGGTCGTCATCTATTAATATCATCATTTATTTTACCGTTATATTATACAGTGAAGTGTTTTCTTCTACTGGTTTACATTACAACTTTTTAAATTTTCACCGATCAAAATTAAAATAGGAAGGTGAATTTTTCAAACAAACACTTGTGATTGTTGGAATATCTTTGACGGTAAATAATATTAAATCAAACGTGCCTTTTGTGATATATAATATTTAAAGGTAAATATTATTGAATTAACTCCATAGAACCATTATTTAGCGATGGGGCGGTTTTGAGCTTATTATTCTGTATACGCATCTTTCTATAAAAAGACTGAATGTTGACTCTAAATATTTTGATTTGTCTGTGTCTTTGGATTGCTGTCGCATTAATATATACCTTTATCTCCTTTTATTCAAAACCAAATGATTCACTTGGGTATAGAAATATTGACTATTCTGGACCTCTCCGTCCCACAGTATACCTTTGCTATATGGATGCATTCGTTTGGCTTTTCGGATATATAAATACACAATTTTGTTCGATCGAAATAGGAATGTATATCCGATGCCTGGTGTATTGAGAATTTCACGCTTTCAAGGTCCGTATGCATAAAGCTACTTAAGTTACGATTTGTTTCGAACGGACGGACTTTTCGTCATGTGCAACGATAAATTAGTACTACGATTGGATTTCTAAACTTAAGTGGTTTTATGCATACGGGCCCTGTAGGTTAAAAAACATTAGAGGAAGTACGATCTACGCACGAGTTGAATGATTGAAATGTGTAAACAACAAAAACGTCAGCTAAATCTTTTCAAATAAGTCGCATGGCTGATTTTAACACATTTTTTTGCGACTTTTGCTAGGACAATAGTAGATGAAAAAAAAAATTAACAAAACCGGTCAGCAAGACAATATCTAAAAAATAAATAAATGAAACGCCCGAAATAAGTTGAATCCTTATATATTTTACGGACGCCATCACGAGTTGGTTGACCGTTATGGAATAACCGTTTCACAGATGATATCGGATATGTTCCTTATGTCGTGACTACAATACCCGTCCCTTTTCACGAATGTGACCTACCGAATTAGACTATTTACCGGATTTGTAATAACATAAGCAACACGACGGGTGCCACATGTGGAGCAGGATCTGCTTACCCTTCCGAGCACCTGGGATCACCCCAGTGTTTGGTGGGGTTCGTGTTGCTTAGTCTTTAGTTTTCTATGTTGTGTCTTGTGTACTATTATTTGTCTGTTTGTCTTTTTAATTTTTAGCCATGGCGTTGTCAGTTTATTTTCAATGTATGAGTTTGTCTGTCCCTCTGGTATCTTTCGCCCTCTTTTATATAAATTGTTGTCAACATTTTTATACATTTTGCTTTTATGAGAACTATTATACCAGTCTGAGATATAAATAAACTTGAAACAGCAAATGTTGTCACCTAGACGAGACAGCAGTCATTGTACGCTTCAATATATGAGTTATTGCCACTAAATGAAGATTGTTTTCTGTTCTAATCCCTCTCAATGTAACCTCTTATGTGTACTACTACAACGTATTTTAATGTTAAAAAGATTAAATGCAAAGAGAAAATGATGGAAGAAATGCTAAGATTTACGCTTAAAATTCAAATGTAAATAAAATGAAATATATAAAAATTGGAAAACTGTTTGAGACAATTATCAACTGAAGACAAATGATTATATATCACTAAATGAAGCTGATTAATTAATTGCTCCTTTATGTTTAATGGCAAATATGTCATGCATATTCACGACTAGATGCAAAGTGGATCAACCTGAAGCAAATGATTACAATTTTACAATAAGGCAGAGCGTTCGTTAGAGGTAAAACGTATGCCGTAATAGAATAAAGTTGATCCATGATCGAAGTCGTAAGTTTGCTTCCTTCTTTTTTCTCCACGGTAGACGAATGCCAACGTCATGAATTTACAATCAATAACGGCCATTATAAAAAAAAATGAGATGTAGACTTTTTGTAAATAAATTCCCATTGCAGCCAACATCTCCCGGTTCGGAACAGGTTAGTATTTCCACTAAAATACCGTTTGATTATTGACCGGAGATATTAAAGCAATCAAAAGCACTTTGAATCCCAAAATTTCTAAGATTGTAAATTATGGTATTTTGCTGGGGTTTTTCCCGATCCTACTTCGGACCCCTGATTTAAAGAGGGCGTATCTAATTAGTCATGCCCGATTAACTTTTAGTAAATTGAGACCTCAACTTAAAGACCTACACCGGGTAAATAAGTTCGAGGTACAATAAGTAGACAATAGAAATCCTTTGTGAAATGAGATCGTCCCAGGTATCTTAGATTATTATTTTGCGTTGAATAACAATGAAAATCCACGAGCAGGTTTGTAAAGATAGATAAACCTTTCACTTGTATGACAGTCGCATAGATTCAATCCTTGTGTTGACCTCGATTGAGGAAATAAGTTAGGTATTGAATTTATTTCTTTTATTTAATGAATTTGTAAGCCTGATTGTCATATCAAAACAGCGCGTTTTAGGCTCAAAACAAATTAGTATAACATATTGCCTTTTTATAAAAGGATACATAGAGTCAATATCAACGGTACAGTAACAACGATCCAATTAACAATTACAATCAATTTGTCAGGTTGGTGCCTTTTATAGCTTACTTTACGAATGTACCCTCCTTTTTGTCTGTATAGAGTTAAGTCATCAAGTGATCCATAACTGTAAAGTAACAAATATCGATAAGAACGACACAGTTAGTCCCGATTAGTGTTAAACGAAAATAACAATTAAGAAGTTTTATACGTTCGGTGCGCTTTCCGGAGTTACCTTTATAAGGAACGATCTATTCCCCAAAAAAAAAAAAAAAAAAAAAAACGTTGACAGGGATATATTAAGGCAGTTGCTATTTGTCCGGCTAGCCGGACGAATAGTACCAGGACTATTGTCCGGCCAATACAATGCGCATGTCACTTTAATATGCATGTTTGTGCGTGTTATATTATCTTCATCAGCACCAGGGGCCGCAAGTTATATATAAGTACATTTAAAAGCATTTTTGCAATGTTAAATTGTGAGGCCCCAATCTTGTTACTGCTAGTTGAAATTGTTAGATTAAAATGTCAAAATAATTTTCAGTCTTACATGACCTGTGACCATTTTATACTCATGTGGTAGGCTATGTGTAACCTTTCTTTCCATTTAAATACAGTCATTAAATATATATAGAATTATTATACGACCGCAAAAAATTTTGTGGTCGTATATTAATATGACGTTGGCGTCGTCGTCGTCGTCGTCCGAAGACGCATTGGTTTCGCACTCTAACTTTAGTTTAAGTGAATGGATCTCTATGAAATTTTACCATAAGGTTCAATATCACAAAAGGAAGGTTGGGATTGATTTTGGGGTTATGGTACCAACAGTTAAGGAATTAGGGGCCAAAAGGGGCCAAAATAAGCATTTTGTAACTTCCAGACATAACTTGTGTGTTAGTGTATGGATCTCTCTGACATTGTACCACAAGGTTCCATATCACAAAGGAATGCTGGGATTGATTTTGGGGTAATTGCCTCAAAATTTTACGAATTAGGGGCAAAAAGGGGCAAAAACAAGCATTTTCTAGTTTCATGACAATAACTTGTGTGTAAGTGTATGGATCTTTCTGAAATTGTACTACAAGGTTCCATATCACAAAGGAAAGCTGGAATTGAGTTTGGGGTAATTGCCTCAAACGTTTAGGAATTAGGGGCCAAAAGGGGCCAAAATAAGCATTTTCTAGTTTCCAGACAATAACTTGTGTTCAAGTGTATGGATCTCTCTGAAATTGTACTGCAAGGTACCATACCTCAAAGGAAGGCTGGGATTGAGTTTGGGGTGATGAATCATAAGGGGTTCAAAAATTTGGGGGTTTTTTTTTCCTTTTTTTCTTTAAAATTTTCCATTTTAAGTTGGTTATTTCTGATTTATATTTAAAAGCAAATAATAATGATATGGCAGGAGATACACACCTAACAGGATGTGTAAATTATTATATAATAAGTATTGTGCAATAGCAAGAAATTTTCAATTGCACAGTATTACGCAATAGCAAGAAATATCCAATAGCACAATATTGCGCAATAGCAAGAAATTGTCAATTGTACAGTATTGCGCAATAGCAAGAAATATTCAATTGCACAGTATTGCGCAATTGCAAGAATATTCAATTGCACAATATTGTGCAAAAGAAGATACTTTGTATAAATTGCTTATTTCTTGACCAATTTCAATGGGGTTTTATTCTTGAACTCTTGGGGTTCTTTAATATGCTGAATCTAATCGTGTATTAAGTTTTTGGATTTTGGGCCCCGTTTTAAATTGGTCCACATTGAGGTCCAAAGGGTCCAAAATTAAACTTTGTTTGATTTCATCAAAATTGAATTATTGGGGTTCTTTGATATGCCGAATCTAACCGTGTATTTAGATTCTTAATTTTGGTCCCGTTTTCAAATTGGTCTACATTAAGGTCCAAAGGGTCCAAAATTAAACTTAGTTTGATTTTAACAAAATTGAATTCTTAGGGTTCTTTGATATGCTGAATCTAAACATGTATTTAGATCTTTGATTATGGGCCCAGTTTTCAAGTTGGTCCAAATCAGGGTCCAAAATTAAACTTTGTTTGATTTCAACAAAAATTGAA